>VZSE01008501.1:0-208309 GCA_013398275.1 Promerops cafer | reverse complement strand
GGCTGAGCGCGGCGGGAGCCCCGGGCAGCGGACGCGCTTGCCGGCCACCGCCGCTCCCGGCGGAGGGGCTGGCGGGGGAACGGGCGCTCGCACGCCGCGAGCATGTGGATACCCACGGAGCACGAGAAGTACGGCGTGGGTGAGTGAAAGAGGAGAGCGGGGCAGCGTGGGGGCGAGGAGCGGCGCTGCCGGCGGGGAGCGCATCCCGGGCAGAGCGAGCTCGCCCCGCGGGGCGCTGCTGCCGTTTCCCGCTGGAGCGAAGGCAGCGCCCTGCGCGTGTGAGTGCTGCGATGGGGGCCGAGGTCCCGTCAGGGCGCGGGGGAGCGGCCCCTTCCCCGGGGGCACAACAAAGGGCGGCCGATGCCCAAGCCGCGGCTCCGGCGTCTCCCGCTGCTGCCAAGGGATGGGGCAGGGGCCGGTCCCCAGGCTCCGAGGCGGGCGCTCGGTTCTCCCCGCTGGCGCTGGGTGAAAAGGCTGGCGTTTCACAGGGAACAAAGCAGCCTAAAAACATCGCTGGGAGCGGCGACCCGGTGGGAGACGGTGTCCGCCGGCGGCTCGGCAAGGAGCGGCAACGGGGCCGCGGGCATTGTTCGCGCGTCGGGGGTTTTGTCGCTGCTTCACTGGAAACGAGACAAAGTGTCGCTTGTGGGAGCCGCGCTGCCTCGCCCGTTTGTTCCCCTCTGCCCGATGCAGAGCTCTGAAGCCCGCGGGTTTGATTTGCGGAGCGATCGAAGAGACTCGCAGTGATTTTATTTTTCTTGGCACCGCCTACGCCAACACCCGGTGAGCGCCGGCCGCTCGTCCCGGACAATAGCCCCCTCTGACACGGGTGTAGCTGAACTGTTGTGCAGACCTGCCGGCGTAGTAGACAGCTCTCCGCGTGTTTACGTCGCATTTGAACGCGGAGTTGTTCATACTGGAGAAAAGCGGGAGGAGCGCGGAGCCCTCCTTTGTGTGTGTGTGTGTGTATAGCAGCGCTGTGGCGAGCCGAGAGCGCGGGGCCGCTCCGTCCCATCTGGAGTTGAGCCCAGATGTTGCCGTCTTCCGAATGCTAAATGACACAGATCATCGATGGGGTTTTTTTCTTGATTTCTTTATTTGTCAGGTCACAGCTGGGTTGCAAGATATTGATTAGTCCTGCCACCCGCCTTTCTTTACGAGGATGGGCAAGACGCTTAAAAACCACTCTGGGACTCCCTGGAATGGCATGCTGAATATTAGCAGTCGAGTATTTCAAGCTGCAGCCCTCCTCTCCGTCTATTTGTTGTTTATTTTTAATTTTGATCCTAGTGTGCTATTTCACAACTGAAGCATTCCCCCCGCCCTGCCCCCCGATATATGAGCTAAAAATCACTTTCTTATACTGAAAACAAGCAGATAAACACTGTTCCCCCTGTTTGAATAACTATCCCATCGTTGCTAAACAATTAAGAGATATCCCTTGAGTACGCTTTTCTACGTTGAGTAACCCTTTTCAGGTACTTAGAGGTGAATTGCTCTTCAGCTCTGCCTTACTTACCAGGGCTGGTGTCACTGAAATCTTAGTCCTGCTAAAGAGATACAGTTGCAATTTCTCAATAGAGAGCTTCCTTTGGATCAACCAGAAAATGTGGTCCACTACAAAGATTGTCTGTATTTGTGCAAATATAATATAGTCACCAAAACGATGTGTATTCTTATTTAAATTAATTTCCTGGTTTTCTGTAATTTGGCTTCCAAAGGCTATTCAAGATAGCAACAAAAAGCCACTGTTCGAATTGGTTTCTCTGTACCCCTAGGATGAGAATGATATTGTAGTCCAATATGACTATTGCAAAATGTTGAAATACTAACCTAAAGTAATTTAATTTTTCTCTTGGACTGCTTTTTATGCTGTGTGCTCACCTACCTGCATGATGAGTGCTGTCTGCAAAATCTTCACACCCAATTACCCTGTAAGCTATTGTACCACATAGCCCTGGGAGGGGAGGCAGGAGAAAGGGTTGTATCTTGCTGTATAATTATTTAAACTTTATATAAAGCGAACCTCATAAATCAAACTTGCATTTTGCACCACAGACCAGCTTATGTGTTTTCTTTTTTACTGATAGGATTATTACATTTCCAGTCAGCTATTTTAATACTTGTATGTTTATCTGCTCTGGTAAAATGTGTGTGTTAGAAAACCCCTTTGAGAATCCTGATTAGTTGTACCAGGCATATGTATCCTTTATGCAAAGAGCTCAGGACTTGCATCAACACCAGAACTCATCTGCATTTTCAGTCTGAATTCTGCAGCACATGCTGTGTGCTGCACATTTCTACTGTGATGCCAAAATGGATGAATAACCAGACAACAGCCACCTGGTTGCACTGAAGGGTTGCTGGTAACCAGGTGGCTGTTGCTCACTTGCACAACCTGACTGATCCCACTTTGAGGGGTAGGTAATACAAGTCAGTCTTCTCTTCTACAGATTTTAACTTCTGCCTGCTAGCTATTGATAGTATCTGGTTGATTTTTTCACTAAGCATGTTGCTTAACTCTGAGTTAATTTACTAGTAGGCAGACACACTACTAGTTCATTTCATGGTAGACATTCATGCTGCTATAAGGAGAACACTTCTACACTTCTATGTGCCACCTTTTGTGCTATAGTTGTGTGGTTTTGTTTCCAAGGCTATAGATTTTGTCAGTTATGTTGTATTGTCAGGATGCTACAAGTGAAATAGGAATATTTCTGGTATTGAGAACTTGCTTTGTCTGGGTTTTGATACCTGTATTTTCAGAACAGAAGGTTAAGCTTGTATATTTCACTTTATAATTGCCTATGTTTTGAATAAACACCTTCAGCTGTGGTGTCAAACCAGCAATGGCATTTTACGAAGGATCCTGTGGTCAGTTATGTGGAGTATTTAGCACGAAGTATGCTGATGAAAGGATAGGAGAGGTAAGATTATTTTTTGCTGTTAATAGTGTTTAAATCTGGTAGATGTCAAATGAAGTTGACTTACGTAAATACTGTATGCTGACCTATGTGAATTCAGAACCCAAGAGAATCACAGATTCATTTAGGTTGGAAAAGACCTCCAAGATCATAGAGTCCAACCAATGACCAATATTGTTGAGAACAATAATCAAATCCTTTGTTAAAATGAATCATTTAAGGCTGCCTAGCTTTGGATGCTCTACAGGCAGCAAACTAGTAAGTGTGGCTTTCAAAAGTGACTCTTACTGATTGGTGTATACTGGAAATTTTTAGCTGTAATAAATAAATCATGGGACTACATAATTACCTTGCAGCTGCTGTTTGGAGTAAAGATACAAGTTCTGTTTCATCCTCTATATTCAGGATATCTGTTTTTCTTTTTGTCTCACCAGATCTGCATGTTGCTATATCATCTGATTTCTTTGATTTACCTGAATCTGTAAGGGTGCAGTTATGTTCTCTGCAAAGTAGGCGATTTACCCTTTTTCTCTGAGCACAAAGTTTCTCAGCATTGTCCTGGAAGGCATTTTTTGGATTACGCTGGAAAGATTAATTAATGAGAATAATTAAAAACAGTTGCTGAATGTATCACCTAATTTATAAGCAGAATGGTATTCCAGATGCTGAAGTCATTCTGTGCAGCAAAATATACCAGTTTAACTCTGCCAAGCTGAAATAGTGATTGATATTTGTAGAGCAGTTAAGCCATAAATGTGCCTTTCTGAGGGGGCCATGAAGTTTGGGCATCTCCTGGTTTATAGATGGAGAAGTGTAAGGTTCAAATGGCTTTGCAGTGTAAGCTGAGGTTCATAGGAGAAAAAAGACAGGGGCCTATTAGTTGATCACAGGAGCAGTATTGACTTGCACATAGACAGAAGCCAAATCAATTGGCTTGTGTCCTGTTCTGAGTTGCAGCCAAACTAGTCTTGCTAGCAGTCCTGCTGAAAGATAGCAAAGATATCCTTATCTCCATGCTGCAATCCCTTTTTTGACTGCAAGCTAACTTTACTGTAAATGAACTTGGTTTGTTTAGCTCAGCAGTATCTCTGTCAATAGCATGGTATAATGTGTTTTGTTAAACGTAAACACTTCAGTAGCTTTTCTTGTGTCTCTTCAAACAATACAAATAAAGCCTTCAATCAAGCCTTATTTCCTCTATTCCTCTCCATTAATTGTGCCTCACATTTCTATGTGGAATTCACTTTGTATTTTTGTCTTAGACTACTATTGTCACTAATAATGAGCTATACCAACAACTTCTATCAAGCTGTCTAGATAACTATTTAGAGTTGAGACAGGGCAAAACATAATGTATTTGTTGGTTTATTTTACTAAGGGGCAGTTGAAGGGTGATTTTTGCTTTCTAGTTACAGCTTGTAACTGTTTGTGGGGCTGGTCACCTGCAAGCAAGTGGAGGTGAGGTACCATGGGGCTCCAAGAATGAGGCTGACAGGATACCAGTGCTCCCTTTGCCTCACTGGGACAGTGGGAGTCCATTATGAAATACTCCCTGAGTTCTAGCTATCTGAGATAGCAAAGACCCACACATTTTCTATAGGAACATTTTTGACACACGACATGTTTTTCATGGAGGCTTTTATATCAATTTAGTATGACAGTCAAATAAAGGTGATATTTTCTTCTAGTCTTTTATATAAGCAGTAACTTTCAATGTCTTTAAAAAATGGAATTATCTCAACTTGCAGCTTTTGGACAAAAAAAATTGCTGACTGTATTCTGTTGGAGTGCAGAACACGAAGTTGAGATTCTTAAGTAATTTTTGGTCATAAGAATAGTCTTAGGTTAAACAAATTAGGTGGTGAAATTTTCCTGAAATAAGGCTAAATCAGGATTTTAAAATGAATTTTAAAAAGCTGCCTCCAAAAATCTGTTGACTTCCTTATGGGTTTGTGATGTTTTGGATGTCTTCACTATCTCCTAAGGACAGCTCAGAGCTGGCTGGCTCATTACCATGTTATATAGTGCCCTTCAGAGACCCAGTTTTTTCCTATTCACTACATATCTGGAGCTACTGAGGAAGACTTCTGAAGATGGGGGTTATTTCATGGTTAGCTGTATACTGATGTCACTCTTCCTCTTTCACTGTATTGAGGGTTTTTTACCACCTTTCTCAGTGTTGGACTTGTGAGGCTACTAGATGGGCTGGGTTTATCCAAAACATGATGGAACAATGGTGAATTAAAGCCATGAAGGTGAGAATGTGTCCTTCCTGTGGAAAAGGAGAATGAATTTTTTTTTGTTTGTTAAATCTAACATAGACAAATGTAATCTGTGATTGCTTCTGCATGCTCAGGCAGCATGAGATGGAGTCACTAACTTCTCTGTCAAGGAAGCTATAATTGGTTGCTGGACTCTTACCATGCAGATCTCAGCAGCTTTTTGCACTGCTGCAAGAGTGTCTGCCATTGACTCATCTCTTTGGTTCCCTAACCTGCACCCCAGAAAGGAAACTTCAGAATAAAAATGGGGTTGATGTTTGCAGCCTGGTACAATGTTTTCTATGATGTTCCATAGTTCCTGGTTCATTTCTGAGTGTAATTCACTGTGTGGGTTTTGTTCTGTAAAGCTCTCTGTAATTTGAGTTTTGGATTGGGGAAAATCCTGAGGAGAGCATTTGACTGCTTGGATCATTTGTGACACATGAATGTATTCAGCAACTGAGACAAGGCACTTAGAGCAGACAGTTTGCACCCCTGGGAAATGCGTTACTTCATTTCTTTAGTTTTGAGACACTTTGTGTTGTGGGTTTGTTTTTTTTTTAACTGGATTTGTTGGTTCTGTGATGGTGCAGGGGAACAAACTTGATAACCTGTCAAAGCCTGCTTCTTCACAGAATGGTTGAAATTAAAAGATTTTGCTTCATTTTCAGTCTGCAATTTTTTTTTTTTGTTACTCTAGGGGTTTTTTTTGCATGTAACTGTATATCATTGAGTAACCTTTTGTTCTGCTTTTCTTCTTTTTCTTGCTATCTGTT
The DNA here is from genome assembly GCA_013398275.1 of Promerops cafer. Classification (NCBI taxonomy): domain Eukaryota; kingdom Metazoa; phylum Chordata; class Aves; order Passeriformes; family Nectariniidae; genus Promerops; species Promerops cafer. Next base: position 202,348 of record VZSE01008501.1, on the reverse strand, counting down.
TGTGAGGAGCTGGGCAGAATGACTTTGAAGTGACCATCATCTACCTCCCAGTGATTTGGAAGCCAGGTGACTAACCTGGTGGGAAAGTCTCTTTTTATTTATTTGTCACATGCATTTAATTTGTCTTAAATATCTCTAGCATTATGTAATACAGAGGATTGATTTTTTTTTTTTCCTGAAGGTGATCAATAGAAATATAGAAAAATGTTTAGGTGGAGTTTTGAGAGATTTAATCTGTACTGGTTTCCCAAGGCCAGGTCAAATCTAGCTGTCACTTCTGAAGGATATTTGCCAATATGTTTTTTAAAATGCTGATAGCAGAGCATCTACAACTACTGTAGTCGGCGCTTAGCAATCTCACTACCTAATAAGTGTTTAGCATTGGACCAGTTTTCCTCTTGAATGTATCATTATGTATATATGAAGACTTGCCAAGACTTTCCCGTGTATGAAATAGCTCCAGTTATTTAATTCTTTCCTTGTAAATGATATGTTCTTATCTATGACCAATTCATCCATGTTCAAAACTGGACAGGGAAACTTTATCAGGTAAAGCATGAGAATCTTAGTGTGTGCTTTAGGTGATGTGTCTTGTCTGCTTGTCATTCCCGGTGTGCCATTTGTTCCTTTTGCAGTAGCATTGCACTGACTCATGTTCAGTCGGGAGCTGCTAATCAATCCTTCAGATCCTTTTCCGGAGTACGGTTGTCTAGACAGTCGTTCTTCCATCCTGTATTTGTCAGCTGATGATTTCTGCTTATGTGTCTTTACTGAATGGCACTTCTCCTCGATGCTATTTATTCCGTTTGTCAGCCACACTGACTCCCAAATTTCCTTTCTCTCATATGCCTGTTGGAAGCACCCTCTTTGACAGGTTTGAGAGATGAAATTTAGGAACTGTACTCACTAGCAGAAGCAGATCTTGTTATGAGAAGCAGTGCATGATAAGCAACCAAAGATGCTTGGATGCCACAGTGATTTGCCATTGGTTTGCATTTGTATGTTTAAAGGAATGTGTTTTTCAGATCTTTACAATGACAAGAGACCAAAGTGAGCTGCCTGCAGTTTTTCTTCATAATGCCTTTTTCTAGTTACTCAGAATTTATGTTCCAAGTTATATAGTTTAAAGATATGATAACTTGTCAACTTGGCATGTTTTGGGCACCTGAAATGTTTTGTTTAAAAATAATGCCAATCTAACTTCCATATGCTCAAGGGTGAATAGGAGAGCTGTAAACAGTGTAGCTCTGAAAGTCACCTGTGCTATAGGGACAAAGAAACAAGCTTGGATTTTGCCATCTGTCATGCATTGTGCTTGCTCTTTTTTTGTTTTTTTGAGTAAGAAAGTAGGACAAAAATTAGCTTTGCAGTATTAAAAAAAATCAAAAGTCTTATTGTAGGGAAAAAAAACCCCTTGCTGATACTGATTGCACCTTTCATCTTTCTCCAGTTAAGGAATCAAGTCAACTTTTTTTTTTCTTTGGATTCACATGCAATTATTTATCTACTTTAATAGAAACTACTGAAGTTATTACAACTAAAAGTGAGTAAGGTGTGTTTACTCATGTCTCTAGTACAAATAATTTTGTTTTCTTAACAGTTTGTTTGTAGAAAACCACACTAGTAGATGAGGTAATAAAACTGAAAATGGAGTTGTTAATTAGCAAGACTCACTTAAGGTGTTTGAGGAATTAATTATTTCAGTTCTGCTTTTTGTGTTACTGGATTTCAGGTGTGTGTTTTTGTGCTTTCAGGGCTCTGGAAGTAGGTGATGGCTGGTCTAATGCAGTCAGTAGCTAAATCATGTGCTTGTTCAGTCCTTTCTGCAGCAGAGAAGAAATGTGGTGCCCTTTGAAATCCGTTGCTTGGGATTTCTTGATTTGCATTTTATTGTTGTTTGTGCTGAACTTATGATTTCTGAGCTTTATTTAGAAATGCAAAGTGAGTCCTTAACTCTAAAGGTGTATACTGATGCATTTTCATGAATACTTTTCATGGAGTAATTGGGAATCTCCATACACTGTGGATAAGAGATTATAACTACATAATAGGGGCTCTTCCGTAATAGAAATTATGGAATTCTCTTTAGTTGTTTTTAGAGCAAGGTATTTTCTTTTACTATTATAAATCATTCACTGCATAATAGGATAATGTTTTATTCTTTTGCAACTCTGAAATTACAGGTTACAGTGCAGAAATTAGATGATTACTCTGTAAAGTCTTATTTTAACTTTTCTCCAGAGTAGTGTAGAGAGGTGAATATGTACAAGATGTTGGGCAGGTTGGGACAGTATATACCAGTACTTCTGATGCTTTGTTTTGTTCCATGGGCTAACTGCAAAATTTGTATTATTTCATCATTTTTATTAAGAAACCCTAATGGGTAACAGCTTGATCCTTGACCAAGCAGGAGTTATGTTATAGACTATATAAGTATGTGGTAGTTGTACTTTTGTGAAGTAGCAATCATGCTTCTGTAGGTGATGTTACCCATAAAATAAAGAGTATTATTTTTTTTTTCCCTGAGAAAAGCCCTGTATAAAGATGGCTATTGGTTTTTAAGTGCACTGCCTTATCTTTTGGAGAAAAATATAGCATGGGGTAACTTAAATGTTAGAAATAACACTATGAACCACTGAATCCATAGGTACAACTATGAGGAACGCTCTCAGACTTTTAGGTGGGGCTGTGAGGTACACTGCTTGAAATTAAGCAGGATAGAGATGGGCCACCAGTTGTTAATGCTATTTTTTTTTTTTTTTTTTTTGTAAGTGATAGTGGTAGTTTTGATAAGAAATAAAGTTGGATAATATTTTGTATCTTCAAGCAATATGCCTCTTTTCCTAGGCTGCATGGTTCCTGTCTTCACATCTGTACTAGGCCTGTTGGTACAGGGACAATACAGAGCTTGACATGCAGTTTGTGGCTTTGCATGGGATTTAGAAGTGCTCCTTCTGGTGTCAAGATTGTCTCCTCTCTTACTCTGTTAAAGAAGAAATATGAGTCTGTATTTTTGAAACAATTTCATGGACAACAGTTGGCAGAGCTGCTCTGTTATTCATGGTTAATAGTGGAAACTTCTTAAACATTCTTTACTTATCTGTTTCTTCCCTGTTCCTCTTCATTCACCCCCTGCCCCCAGCTTCCTTCCTTTTTTTTGGTCTGTAAAACTTAGGACAAAAAAAGAGGAAATCCTAAGGTGGAAAACAGAAGATCCCTGTTCTTCTGTTTCAGTGTAAGAAGCACATGTCATTTCTCTATCAGGTTCGTAACCGCTGTTCTTCCATCTACCCCATCAGAAAAAAAAAATTACTAGCTGATTTTAAGTAAAGCCAAAATCATATTGATATCCTCTTTTCCATTTGGAGTAACAAGACCTGAATGCTTTTTCTCATTGGGCCATTAGTTCTAAGTTTGCAGCTGTGTTGAACAAATGGGCTTATTCCTACTGCTTGCCAGGTTAAATAGGTAAAGGAATGGTGCCTGCACATATTTTGCCATTTTATTTGTCTTGGTAAAATATGCCAGTGATAACAGTAAGCATTTCAAATTACAGATTCTCTGCTTGTTTCCATTACTGGAAACCTCAATTCAATCACTTAAATTTTTATTATTTTTTCTCAGATTGAATTGGAAGACAAAAGACTTGTATGTGAAAAAGACAACAGACATGTTTTTTATAATGATTTAATTATCCAAAGACAATTTCTTTCCACCAATTAATTTAAAAAGTATTGTAAGAGATGCTGAAAATATGTAAAATATCAGAATATTATGTGTTTTTCCAGGCAAATGTGTGGTGTTCTTGCATGTGAGACAGCTCTTGGTTTTAGAGTTTAATCTTCTTTGGAGGTAGTGTTTGGAAATGTAACATGGTAAGAAATATTCCAAGGAATCTGAGGTAATGGACTCTCCAGCCTCAGACGTGGTGACGTGGAAATCTCTTATTCCATAGTTGCCTGCAGTATTACTTCTTTTAAGCTGCTGTCAGTGGTTGCTGCTAGAAAACACTATTGTTTTATAGGTGTATTTTTTAAAAATATGAACAGTAGCTTTATCTCAACCTGAGCAATTATAATGTGCTTCAAGAAGTAATATATAAAGCTTGTTCTCTTGATGAAAAGCCTTGGCTTCCTGGTGGCATGAAGGATGAGTGGTGTCACTCTTGCTACTGCTACCTCCCTGTTGTTCGGCGTTGGACTGAATCCATTGCTTTTGTATCTTCAAGCTTAAGTGTGCTCTCGCTTGTTTACATTCAGAAAATTCCTAGGAAAGCCTTTAAGTCTGAATATTGTTGAGCTTTAATGTATTTGCATGCAAAGGAAAGTATTTTTGTTTCACTTCTGCAAAGGCTGGGTTCTGCCAAATTGCCCGGGGCTTGAATAGCAGTGCCTCTAAAAATGTATATTTAATAGGTATATTAAATAGCACCAGTTTTAAAGATGGCTGAGATAAAGTCTATCTATTAAAAAGGCACAAATTATGTTAGTTCCTGTTTTCCCAATCTAATCTGAAAAAAGTAACCTAGTAAATAGGAAAAGTGCAGCTGCAACATTAGAGAAATTGCATTGGTTTTTATCATGATTCTTACAGAGATATGTTTGGATTTATATTGATAAATGTTGCCTCTAGCTCTCTTTTCAAGTAGCCAGTTAACAGGATCATAATTGGCATGCAAATGTGGTTGTACAGCTGATAGAGGTCTGTGGTCTTTATCAGTGTGCTTGCCTCTTTTTTGAGTTCCCCAGCAAAATAGTGACCAAGTAAAAAAGGACTGGACTGATGAGGAGGTGCTTCTTTTCAGAGAGACAAAGGTCCAGAATAAACCTGTTTAGCTGATATGTACTGAATGGACTCCTCAACTAGCAAGTTAGGATCTTTTGGTTAGTCTACGAAGTGGATTTCTTGTTTGCAGAGCCATCATGAGTTTGGCTTGTTAATGACCTCTGTAAAATGCCATTTATGTTTTTACATACCTTATGCAAAACCTTAAAAGCACTCTGCAGACTATAAATAGCAGGTTTTGTGTAGGATATGAATATGCACAGCTACACTACCAAATGTTAAAGTAATCCAGGAAACTCAGAATAGCATATTGTCTTGATTATAGGTGTGTGCTAAGACTTTGTTGAGCAGAATGTAATTGTCTGGGGACCAGCATGACCATGGCCAGGCCAGCTCTGGGGCTCACCCAGCTCTGGCCGTGTGCTTCCCCCTGTGCCTTTGTAACAGCTTCTGTGATGAGCAATTGAGAGAGCTGATCTGGCTGAAAACTAAGCACTTCTTTGGCAGGGAGGTATTCACACTGCATCAGCACCTCTAGCTGGGTTTGGATTGTCTGCCAAAGTAAGTGTGCCAGTGGGGGGAAGTGAGGGAGGGTGCAGCTGGGAGTGCAGAAGATGGCAGGACCCCAGCACACATTTGCCTGCAGGCACGTCAGATGAGGTGTAACAGAAAGCTGCAGGCTAATGAGAAATTTAGTTGGCATATCAAGAATATGTGACACTTCTCATGGGGCAGGAACAAATAACAAACTGATAAACTGTGTGTCACCTTATCCAGCTGTTTGGTCTGGGTTCATGTGCGTTTTGTTTACACTGTTATTTATAAAACTCTTACACGTTTTAAGTTACTGACAAGCACAGTAAGTGCTTTCTTATTCTGGAGGCTACTTTGTGAGCAATTACCTGTTTTTGCAATCTCAACTTTGTCTTCCTTTCAACAAGCAGAACTGTCCGAGCACATGTTTTGGACATGAAGTTGAGATTGATTGTTGTGAGCCCTTAGCAGGCTGCTAAAATAGTTTGAGTGTCACAAGATCAGAAAATAAAAACTCTAAAGGTGTAATTTCAATTTTGTGGATGAAAAATTAGTCAAATTATGCCATGGGGCAAAACTTATGGGAAAAGGTAGAAAGCGACAGAACTGAGAACTGGTGAATGTACATCAGGACTCCTGTGAGATGTAACTAACACAGTAAAATAAAATGAGCACAGATGTCATACTTGTAACATCATTTTGAGTGGTCTACTGCTGCATTCAGAACTTAAACAGGTAAACTTTAAAAAATTTCAAAATCAAGATATGCAAAAGAAAAAATGAACAGTTCTGCCTGATAAAATAAAAATATTTTATATTTGACAAGTTCACAATTTTTTATTTTATAAAATATTTGATATTATACAAATACTTTATAATAAATATTTTATAATGATGACATACAGTAATGTGGTTATTATGAAAACTTGAATGAAAACTGCTGCTTCTCCAAAATGATGGCTCTTAAGCATTACCATTGCCTCTTCAGTCAGCATAGATTTGGGAGTAAATTTGAGGGAAAGGCCTTGGCAGTTTCTCCTTCCAACTATCTCTGCTATTCTTGTCCCATTTCTTCTTTGCTGTGGCTATCTCTGGGTTAGCTCTCCTGGAATCCATCAGTGGAGTGCTTGAGCATTCTGCACCACCACAGTCGTGTTCTCTTCTGGCTCTTATCTGCTATCGCTGAGCTCATTTGTCTCACTTCTGTCTGACAGTTTTTTAGGTCTGAAAACTATGACTGGAGCTTAGAGAAAATACTCTTTGGTTAATTATGTGTTGTTTGTTTTGTACCAGAATTAGTTTTGGATACATAACAAGAACCTTCAACACAGGAGGAATTGTTTGATTTGGCTATGCTCTATGGGGTACCAGACTTCTCAGTGTTTGTTAAATATGAAACAGCATCCTTACGACTTTTCTGGTATGGTAGCTATAAAGCAGGGGCATCACATATGTAATATCTTACTGGAGGCATTTTCTTGGGTGTCTTGTCCCCTTCTAAATTAGTCTAGTTATGAACTGACTTTTACTGCGTTCAACACATTTTTAAAATCTAAAACACCCTCTGGGAGTGGGTGTGTTTAATGTACAGAAATGTACGAGAATAGGAACTGGAATGCAATACATAAACTGTGCATGTATTTTTCTTTGTTTTCTCAAATGGTCAGTCACTTGGCTTGTGATACTTCCATTACTGTGTTTTTGACCAGTTGTCACACAAGGTTTTGAATTTGTGTGTCCCTGCTGTTCAGCCCTATCACAATGAACTGGGAGCTGAGGATGAGAAAAAAGGAGCTATCATATGTCTGATAATTGTTTTTGGCTCATATCCAGGGTTCTGTTTATGAAGAGTTCCATAGTGTGATCTTAAAATATGTAACTTGTCTGAAAATTTCAATATTTACTTTTCTCATGAAGTCTTGATTTGTTGAAGTACCTTTAAAATTTTAGGGGCAAATAGTTATCAGGCATCGGTGTTCCTATTGCTTTTTGCAAAGACAGTTTAGATAACCCTTAGCCTTTGCATCTGTATACATGTTACTTTTCTTTCTTTTTTTTTTTTTAAACAAATCTGCCCTATCAGTTTGCAAAAGGAAGTGTTTGATGGGTGATATCTTCATGGAAGATTAGATACAAAGACAACTTCATGATAAAATATGAAAGTGGTTTTGAAAGGAATAGCTTGGACTCCTCAGATCTATATTTAATAGGAAAGCTGTTTGGGCAGGTCTGACTTTGCTCCTTTTTAGTTACTAAGGTTGGATACTGGGTAATTCCATGATGCAGTCATTTTTCTTCCTCTCTAGAGGACCTTAGCTCCAGAAATTCATCAGTGTGTAGTTCAGCCATAAAATACTTTGACTTTTTCCTAGTAGGAGTTATTTTGTACTAGCTACAAAGAAATTTGTGTTCTGTATGGATGTTGACTTAAGGAACGTATGAGGCATTCCTGCAGCCTGTGGTATGTCATGGGGGCCCTGGGGAGGTGAGAGGAATGCTGGGGCTTCAGATGTGGCACTGAAGCGCTGACACAGCCTAGTGTAAAACGTTGCAGCACACAAACAGTGTAGCATACCTGATTTAAATACCTCAAATTCCCCAAGCTTAGAGATGGAGCAGAATTTCATAGAATTTGCTTTGTAATCTCATGTCAAGCTCTCTTCAAGGCAGCATTATACACTCATACATGAGTGGGTGAATAACACTTGGCAGGCTTTTCTGGCACTTGGCTCTTCTAACATCTCCTACAATAATGACTTAGAAGCAGAACTTCTACCCTTCCCCCTGCTTAATTTACCCGTGTACTTCTCCCAAATACCATCTTTTCTGTACGTTCTGTACAATGTCCATTTCAGGCAAAATTAGCTGCAGTTTCTCATAACATACGGAGAAATTTACCTGCACAGCTGTGTAGAGATATAGACAAACACCCAATGCTAATTTTTTTGTGGTTACTTGTTAACTGTTTTTTTTACCTAGAAACCTTTTGCATGTTAATCTTGCAGAGGTGAACTGCTATAATTCATGAAGTGTGTGACCTGAAAACACTTCTGTTAAGTATGTATTTTATTTGTATTTTTTGGAGGGGCTTTTTTGGTAAATATGGGTGCAGGTTATTGTAGCAGTATCAATTGGAAATGAAGGGAGACTTGGACACATGTGCCTCCAAATTTAGGCTTGGCAGACCCAGTATAGAATTGAAGGTACTGTGTTTCAGAAGACTCTGAACAAAGGATTATGTAGTGCAAGTGAAATAACAGGCAGGGGCAGAGAGGTCAGAACTACCATGTGGTTTTATCAGGGTTTATTAATGAACTTAGGGAAGAAAAAGCTGGTAGTCAGGCACAGAGAGTAAGGAGGAGTTATGACTAGTGAAAGGCAGAAAAATGTATGAAAGTGTGGGAAAGTTTGTAAGAAACTTTTTTTTATGCTCCAGTGATGGCCTGTTTTGTGGCATCTGCTTCCTGCCTTTCCAGTAGGGAAGTTGTAATTAAGGTTTGCTGCAAAACTTGCAGAATAAAGACAGTGGGGAAAGCAGATCTGGGAAGTGTTTCTGGATGATGTGCTGTCAGGGATTATGGTTTGGAAACCATGTACATAATATTACTTCTGGTGCTAACTGGATCTTACTAAACTACACATCAGAAACAGGACGGTATCAGGATTTTGCAGTGCTTGATTCAGCTTGAATTTTCATGGAATCATGTTAGCTGTGTGGTTTTAGGTAAGGACCTCAGATCTGAGCTTTCTGTAATCAGTTGTCTTTATCTTAGTTTGTAGGTCATGCAGGTTTTAGTTTGCTAGATAACCACTGAGAGATTCTTGAATGTTACTAATGAGCTTTGGGCTAATCAAAAGTCCTCATCCTCTGGCTAAGGGCTCACTGCTATCTGAACAAACTGTTCCTGAAAATATACAGTTTCTCATTTCCAGAAGGCTGCTTGGTTGGCTCAATACTTAATTGTGACCAAAGAAGCGATTGAATTGAGAGCTCATGGGGTAATGCTGTTTCCTGTATTATGTGCTCTGGCCACTGAGGTGCTAGTGAATTTACTAGGAATAGGCAGCATTCAGCTGCAACTTGAGGATTCAGTCACTGTGTGACCTACAAATGACAGAGACAGTGGTAGATGTTGAAAGAATTAGACACTGCAGATCTTATCTGTGAGATGTTCATGCTTTTTTACCAAGGTAGTGGATTCTGTCAGTGTCCTGTGTCTGCTGGGAATCAAGTTTGAATTAATTTGGAAGTATGGTTTTACTACTTGAAAGTTATCTTGATTAAATGACATGTTCACTTGGCTTTAAAAGAAATGCTTTGTTTGCTGTACAATACACTAGCATTCCCTGTTTTGCGTCACCTCACTTCACCTCAGTAAAATACAGACTAGTAGAACTTGTGTACTAAAAAATACTATTTATTAAATAAAATGAAGAGTATGTATTTGTTCAGAAGTCTAGGAAGTGATGAGTGACTGTGATTTATTTTTTTGTTAAACTAAGGTTCACTGCAGGATCTGTTTTTTTGTTTCAAATTTTTTTTTTTATTTTAATAGGCTTCTGTGTAGAGTGAGCCTTCAGTCTGCTGGCAGGAACTCTTAGAAAACACAGCAAGCGTGTGTGAGTACATGTGTACCAGTACTGCTCAAAATATCATCACAAAGGGCTGTGGCAGAGAGTGACAGGAGTTGAGTCTGTATCATCATGAACTGTGCAGCAGAAGTGTGATGAGTGCCTATAGTGTCTGTCTGATGGCCTTTTTATTGAAAATAATAAATGTTTCATAATAAATTAATAATTGTAGTTGATTTTTTAAAACTTCTGTTCTTTCATAGTTCACTTTTGAAATCGTAAATATGTGTTTGAAAGTGCTTTCTGTTTTCTTATTACAAATATGATTTAAATTTTCAAGTAATGCAGCTGTGTGTGTAGTGGAAGACACTGGTGACCTTACTAAAGACCGAATTCAGGCCATTCGGCTACCATCCAAATGCTCTGCCAGCTTAGCTACTTGACCACCTGCTTCTGTTTTTCCATTCCCTTTGCAAATGTAGGTTTTGTTCATTTTCTGGCATCTCATCATTGCCTTTCATAAAAAGAAATTAAATCATGTGGATAAGGTCTGTACTGTAGACCACTTGGGTATCTTCACAGAGGATGATGCCTTCTTTCCTCAACCATGCTCTTACATTTTGGCTTGCAAGGCTCAGTGGCAGCCTTGTTGTGCTCAGTCTCACTGTGGCTTTCGTGCTCTGCATGAGCTTGGTGGTTGTCCTCAGTGGAAAACTGACGTGCTGTAGGAGTGTGTGGATATTCCTTTTACTGTCGAAACAGGCAGCTTAAATTCTTTGTCTTTGTTCATATCTTTTCAATATGCAAAATTGAAGAAAAAGGAAACACTGGTCATAAATATGATTTTGAGACCTAATGGCAAATGCTTTTGAGTACAAATCCCTTAATAGCCCAATGTAACTGGAGTGCTGGATGGGGAATCTTCAGTAATGAGTTACATTCCCACATCTACTGCTGATCTGCTCATTGACTACATCCGAATTTCATGACCTCAGTGCCTGGTTTGTAAAGCAGCACACTGAAAAGCAGGCTATCACTGCTGACTGAAAGCCTGTGTACTTGTTTCATCTGACATAGCTGAGATAGTTCAGGAGTTACGTCTGTGGTTGGTTGATGAAAACTGAAGGAAAAATGGGTGGCTGTTCTGTGGCTTCTCACTGTGTTAAATGCTGCTGTTGGTTTCTGAAGTTTTTGTCCCATTTTTGTCATGAGATATAACCATGATGCAGTGATTTGGGTGCACTAAATTTTAAACTAGAAAAATAATAAATTATTTATGGTTTCAGTATAAATGCCAATGGATTGTTTTTATCTTGCACTTTAAAAAATGCATCAGTTGTGGGAAAAAAGTTGGCTTCTGCTTTTTTCTGTCGCATCTGAAGGCTGCATTTGGTATTCCCACAGGCTTGGAGTGGGACAGTGGAGTAGATAGGGTGAGATAGGAAGGTGCTGCAGAAGCTGTGAAAATGCTTGATGAACTCTCACTTTTATTTTGGTGTTTGTTTCCATTGCATTCTGTAATACCTACAACAGATGTCATTTTTCAGAAGGTGGCTTGACTACCTGGACTGTCTGTTGCTGGTGGTTGCAGGAGAAAAGAGTGGACTGAGCAGGCACTGGCTGTGAATCTGATCTAAATATAGTCAGCTGTGCACATATTTGCAGCATTGTCTGGATGAGTGTGATTTTTGTAATCTGGCAGTATTACTTGTTAGACAGATTAGTCACTTGGCAATGCCGAAGTGGGAACTTTGGTCTGGGAGGCACAGAGCCCAGGTTGGAAAGCCTACATGTTCTACCATTTGAGAAGGTATCTGGTGTGTTAAGATCAGGGCATCTGGCATCAGGATGTGGTTGTGCAGACTCCACTGTGAGATGCTGAGGGCCTACATGAGCTCTGTGTAGGTGTGGGGCTGAGAAGTTTGCTGGATTGCCATTGTAGTGTCTGGAGGTCCCTCTGACATCCTAGGGGGTTGTCATGAGGGTCCCAGTTAAGGTGAGTTAGTGTTGTCAAGAAACTTAAATTCCTCTAAGCTGTCATGCTGTAGAGGCTTCAACAGAAATATTAAGAATTCTTTGAAGCATGTCTTACTGGTTTTGATAATTTATTTAACAGAAATGGAATAATAGAGCTCCCACTCTTAAGCTTTCTACAGTAAATATTTATGTTCTCTTTTGGTTTTTATCTCTTGGGTACCAAAGATGAACTTCATAGACAGTGTTCATTCATTTCTTTGCTTTCCTGCCCTTCTTTGTAAAAGACTCTACCATGGAACAAGACTGCAAAGCAACATGATAAAACTTCTTAAAAAAACCCAAAATCCAAAACCAAAAGCAAATCCAAACAAGAACTCCACAAAATATTCCTACAACAAAATACAAACCAGATCAACATCTACCAATTAGTATGTAGTATTCTGCTTTCAGCATATTAGAAAGTGCAATTGAACAATACACATGGGAACAATTTTCCTTAGTTACTTGTGACCATTTGGAGCTAAGTGTAGGGATAAATGTCTGGCTTGGTGTCATCTGATATAGGGGAAGATTTCTGTGCATCCTGTTTATAGAGTTTTTGCTTCCCAAGTGGTAAAACACTGTATATTATAAAAATGGGTTAAGGAAAACATTACCTCTTTGAACCATTTGCTATTTTTGTCTTGTGCAAATTGCATGCTGTCAGCTGTTTGTTTTTTGTTTTTTTTCTAGTGTCAAATGTAGATTATTTTTCTCTTCATAACAGTGTACAGACAAGTAGTGGATTGCTATATGCCAGCAGTGTGCCACTGCAAGTCCGAAGTAGTAGCATCTGGATTAAGATAATGAATAACAGCTTTTCTTGATATATCTTAGAGTGCTGGTAGAGCATTCAAGCTCTCCAGAGATTTACTTCTTTTTTAACTGGCCGTGTGTTCACCATAGTCGGGCTTTAGCCTGGGTAGACTTAGACACATTATCTGCTAGGGAGAGTTTAAAAAGGTAATGAGGAAAAACTAACATTTTGTTTTCAATTTCTAATTATAAGTGATCAACATAAAGCTAAGTTATGTTTTTGTGGCTAAATTTAAGGCCTTGCTTCTCAAAATAAATGCACAGATCTGAAAATTCTGTGATGCAATGCCTGTTTTGTCTTATTTTCTTTTAACCATTTTAGCCAGGTATTTGGATAAGAGATGCTATCAGTGTCAAAAGCAATTAGGTGTAGTAACAGTTGGGTGTGAGGTCTGACCATTTTTATGCCCCACCTTGTCAGGCTGTTGAAATAAGAAACAGGGTCAATATTCTCTTTGCTATTCTCCAGACAGTGTCACTGGAGAAAGAGACTGAGACTTATCCTGGCTTAAAGATTTGACAGCTGACTTTGTTATGCCACATTAACTATGATGTGAATGTGCTATACATGAGCTACTGATAATTTTTGTGTCGTCTGGAGAAAGAGTGATCTTGGTTCTCAAGCTGTTCTCAAGATCCAGAAGAGTCTTCAATGCATGAATAAATCATCAGTGAATTAGTTTTGCTGTGACAGATTGTCTTCAGTGTGAATGGCCAATATTTTGTTGAGCGGGGGGTGGATTTGGGTTTATGTGGTCAGGTTTTTCTAGTGGTACAGGGGTGGATCTTTGATATACTGCCAGAAGCTCCCCCCATGTCTGACAGAGCCAATGCCAGGCAGCTCCAAGACAGACCCACTGCTGGCCAAGGCTGAGTCCACCACCAGTGGTGATAGTGCTGTGGGGATAATGTATCTAACTCCAGAAAAAGTTGCTTCATAACAGCAGCTCTAGCCAGAGAGAGGAGAGAGATTACATGAGAGGAACAGCTCTGCAGACACCAGGGTCAGTGAAGGAGGGCTGCCCCAGGTGCCAGAGCAGGGATTCCCATACAGACCATGGTGCAGAGCCTGGTGAGTCAGGCTGTCCTCCTGCGGCCCATGGACACGGTGGAGCAGAGATCCACCTGCAGCCCATGGAGGAACCCATGCCAGAGCAGGGGGATGCCCAAAGGTGGCTGTGACCCTGTGGGAAGCTCATGTGGGAGCATGGCTCCACAAGGCTCCTGGCAGGACCTGTGACCCCATGGAGAGAGGAGCTGGAGATCTGTGCTGGAGCCGATTTGCTGGCAGGACTCGTGACCCTGAGCGGGACCCATGCTGAAGCAGGGTGTACCTGAAGGACTGCACCCCATGGGAGGGACCCACACTGGAAGAGCTGGTGAAGAGTTGCAGCCTCTGGAGAAGTTTATGAAGTACTGTCTCCTGTCATGGGACCCCCATGCTTGGACAGGGGAAGTGTGTGAGGGTCTCCTCCCTGAGGAGGAAGGAACAGCAGAGACAATGTGTGGTGAACTGACTGCAGCCTCCTTTCCCTGTCCTCCTAAGCTGCTGGGGGAATGGATAGAGAAAATTGAGAGTGGGGAAGAAAGTGTTTGAGATTTAGCTTTGTTTCTCATTATCCTACTCTGATTTGATTGGTAATAAATGAATTTTTCCCCTAGTCAAGTCTGTTTTGCCCATGACGGTAATTTGTGAGTGATCTCTCCCTGTCCTTACCCTGACCTACAAGCCTTTTGTTCTATTTTCTCTGCACTACCCAGCAGAGAAGGGGAATGATAGAGGGGCTTAGGTGGGCACTTGGCCTCCAGCCAGGGTCAACTCATCACAGAGGGGAAGAAGGGCTGATGTGTTTGGAAATACTTATTGCAAAAAAAGGAAATGGTACTGTCAGGTTATTTATTTTGGGTCGGTATTTAAGCTTCTATAAAGTGTAGACCTAGAAAGGCCTTGTTAACAAAGGCAGACTTCATGACAGACAGATCTGCAGTTCCTAAAAGGAACCAAACTTTGATTACCCATTGCTGTCAGTCAGACTAGAAGCTTGTCAGCTGCTGGGAGGGGAGCAAGCAGACGGTAAGGAAAAATGAACAAGGTAATATTGGAATTTCTTTAAAAATGTCCACTTACTCTAAGGTATTTTTAAAATGTGTTTATATCCTAATGATGTTTCTGCTTGATATGAAGATTTTTATTGTATCAGTAATGCAGGATTGGGATTAACATTTTCAGCAAGACCAGAATTTTTTTCCTGACAACATTTCCATATATTTCTAGATTTGTTACAGTAATCCTAGAAAAGCTCATTTATAAGTTCAATGAGTTATCTATCCCCTGCAGAAGCACCTGCTTTTATAAGAGTAATAGTTTACCTTAAATATTTTTAAAATTACGTCTTTTCCGCTTTTTTTTTAAGGTGCTAGCACTATCCTGTGTTTCCGATAGCACTGAGATTCTGTGTCGTTAAGCATTTATATGAAAAACCTATTAATTCTCCCATTTGACTTGAAAATTAGAGATTTTTCTCTGTAGTTACAGGAACACAAAAGGTCTGTTGGTTTTGAGCAACACTCAACAGTTATTTCCAACATGAAGCTGTTATTTCCGAAAGTGATAGATAAAAGGAGGCCTTGAAGTCCACCACTGTTGAAGTTCGGGTGTTTCACCTCCCTTGAGACTTCTTTACAAGCTACATCCATTACTTTGTTATATTCTGCTCATAGTTTGGAGATACAAAGCAGTAACAGAAGAGGAAAAATGGTGGAAAAAACCTGAATTTGGTAGGGCGAAGCCAGAGTGCAGACATGTAAGAATGGGAGCTCAAAACTGTCAGAGAAAGTATTTGAGAGAGAAGACCTGGGGGCAACAGAAGTAGGATTTGTGAGGAAGGACTGACTATAGGGGAGCTTTCTGCCTTTGGCTGTTTTCTAACTTTGCTTAAGCACATGGATGTGGGAAGATAATTGAATTAGGAATGTCACCTGTTGTCTGTGGTTTATCAGAAGCCTCATTATTAGCGATTTTAAAGTAGAGGACAGTGGGTATGAGATGATGTGCAGCTGGCACTGCCAGGCTGAGAATGTGGGTGCTCTGGTTTGTGCCCTGTGCAGGCATGTTGTGTTCTGGTGATGTCCTGGATTGCTACTGCCTTTTGCAGCCTGAGCTAAGCAGGTGTGCTCAGCCCTTTTGTAACATCTTCCTCGGTTAGTCCTGAACTTACGTCCTTGTTTCCAACTCTCCTCTTCCAGCTCTTGCATGCCTTGCAGCAGGTTTCTGTGGAGAGAGTTGGTGACAAGAAGACTATGAGACTGATTTGAGGAAGTCAAAGCTTGGAATTACAAAAGCAGAACCATCTTGGGCCGGAGCTTCAGGACAGGAAGTGAGAACAGACTAATGAACAGACAGATGCCTTTCTAGGACTCCTTGTTCTAACCTGTTTGGTTATTTTTCATCCATGTACTCTCATCCTTCTGGCGCATGTACAAGAGCCTAGGTCTGATGGAGACTCCTGTTGCTTCTCTTAAGTTTCTGATTGCCTGGCAAGTGCTGAGACATACACATACCCCTCGTCCCTCAGGCCTTCTCGCTTGGAAGGTGGTGGAAAGGAGCTGCAAAAACAGTTTTTTCCTAATACCTGCATTTACTAAGAAAAGCGTTCGAAATATCCTTTGATGCAAAACTGGGGAAGGCTTCAAATTATTAAGCATAGCATATTATTTTCATGTAGTAGTTTTTAGAGCTCCTAGAGGACCTCAGTAGTGGTGGCTTAAAAGCTATTGTGAAATATATTTAGTACCTAGCACGCTTAAGTCCCAAGGGCTTCAGGCTCTGTTGTGATAGAAGTAATGGCCTTTATTGTGGTCTTGAGGTCTCCACTCCCATTCATACCAATTTTTATGCCTTAAAATGACCACACTTGTCTTCAGTATGAATTCCTTGTACCTGCAGTCGTAAAACATTAGTGGATTGGTGTAAAGTGTACTTTGAGAGCTACCTGAGCTCTGTCCAGCAGTGGATAACCCGAGGCCTGAGGCTGCAGCAGGTAATTCCTGAGAATAAGTTCAGAAATATAAACCTCCCAAGTGATGATGTGAGAACCCTAGACTTAAACTTGAGAACGCTTTGAATATGTCATCAAAGCACTTGTATAGACTCCAAATTATTAATTCTAGATTAACATTCACTGCATACTTGACTGGACAACACACACATATGGGCTGAGGCTGTTGTGTGTCGTGCAGTGTAAATGATGGAAGACTGCTATACCGGGCTAGTGGGGAGTTTAGTAGGTTAGTGCCTTAGTCAAGCCTCAAGGCTGTCTGGCACATGAGGGGAAAAAAAAGATTTTCAAGGGGCTGTCTCACTCTTGTGAGAAGTGGTAATCTTTCCATGTTTTGGATAACACCAAAGACTGTGACAATTTTCAGCATCTCAAAGCATTTGGGTGGGAAGTAGTGGAGCGAACATCATTCTTTAATGTCAACCTGAAGTATTACCAGTGAAGATACTTGACCTTACCTAAACCAGCAAAAAAGAGGGAAGAACTTGTTTTTTTACCATAGACACAATCCCAAGTACTTTTATTTTCATAAGCAGTTGATTATTTTTAATAATTCATAGATATAAATGTATAGTAAAAACTGGATCTTTGGAAAAAATGTATTGGTGTAACTTCAAGTAGATATTTTAACAAGTAATTTTGATGAAGTGTTATAATTTAATTGGCAGCTTCTCATAATTAGCAGAAAATTTCTTTCCTGCCTAAATAGATTTTTTTTATATTAATGAATGTAATGTTAATCAAAAACACTTTAACTCATAAAAGCAAGCTAGTGAAAAGAAATAATTACTGCAAGCTACAAAGACTCAGGCTTCTCAGTTAATTTTAATGACTGTTTCTAAAGCTCCTTGAAGAAGAGCTTGGAGATCTGTTTTTAACATTAAACTGTCTCCATTTGTCTCCATACAGAGAATAAACTTCTATGTGATAGTTTTCAAAACCAGTGGAAATGAATTTTTTTCCAGTGTGTCTAGCATTTCTTGCTGTCTCAATGTACATATAGTACAGTCATTTTTTTTTGTACTGGACTTGTTTGTGCCCATGATGATTCAAATGATTGACAAAATGAAGTAGGGTCTTTATATTTTAAAAAGAGGAATTGTGATAGAGATGAGCCTTGTTAAAGATCTTTCCTCTCTGGTTTTATTAATCTGTGCCAATATTTCTGTAAGATATGAGAGTGCCTTTATCTTACGGAGAAATTAATGCCAGTCTCTTTTTCTACAAATTCTTTGGAGGGAAAAATTGTTCTGTTACAGTAGACAGTGCTCAATGTTATAATCTAAAACTCTTCTTATGAAATGTGGAAGCAGTCTTAAATTTTTGATCTACTCTAGAAGCAAAGTGATGTTTGCTTTCCTTTTTTTCCAGAATCATAGTAGAACTTAAATGTTTAAAATATCCATTTACCTCAGCAAATATAGGATGTTTTTTAAGAAAAAACTACTACCCTGTACAGATTGAGAAAAGACATTTAGAGCAACCCAAAGAGAAGCAGTTGGGATTCTCATAGCTAAAAATCTGGAGATGAGCCAGCAGTGTGCGCTCAGAGCCCAGAAGGCCAAATGCATCCTGGGCTGCATCAAAAGCATTGTGGGCAGCAGGTCAAGGGAGGGAATTCAGATGTTTTTCTCCTGCTCTGCTGAGATCCCACCTGAAATGCTGCAGCCAGCTCTGGGGTCTTCAGCACCAGACAGACCTGTTAGAGTGGGTCCAGAGGAATATCCATAGCCATGAATATGGATAGAGGGCTGGTCCTACAAAGACAGGCAGAGAGCTGGGGTGGTTCAGCCTGGAGATGACAAGGCTTTGGGGTCACTTCAAGGCAGCCTTCCACTGCCTAAAGGGAGTTTGTAAAAAAGAGGGAAAGTGACTTTTTACACAAGCAGGTAGTGATAGGGCAAGGGAGAATGGCCTAAAGTGGTGAGAGATTTAGGTTAGATGTTTAAAATAATTTTTTTACTCAGAGGGTAGTGGGGCACTGGAACAGGTTGGCTAGTGAAGTTGTGGATTCCCCATCCCTCACAGTGTTCAAGGCGCAGAGTTGGACGGGACTTGGAGCAACCTGGTCTAGTGGGTGGCATCCCTACCTATGATCTTGGGGTTGGAACTATATGCCCTTTAAGGTCCCTTTCAACCTAAGGACGTTGGTGATTCTGCTTCTATTATCTTATTTTTTCCCCCTGCCACTTTCTGCAAAGAAGTACCAGCATAGATTGGACTTCAGCAGACTTCATCTTTTCTTTCCTTTACTACATGTCATAAAAAGTTTTATGCTCAAGGAATATTGACAAGCATGTAATTATGCAAAGCTGCTAAAACATGCAGTTACAACTTGCTTACCAGCATTTTTTGCAGCAAGTTTTCTTCAACTCTTCATTGCAGTCCCTTCAACATCTTTGTGACCTTTTGTTGGATGCTTTCCAATATGTTCATGTCTGTTGCCCTGTGGAGCCCAGAAGTGGGTACAGTTCCATCTCTTTCATGTGTGGCTACCCCCAGTGCTGAATAGAGGGGAAGGATCACCACTCTTGCTGGCAATACTTTACAGCTCAGGGTACCACTGTGCCCACAAGGGCACACTGCTGGCTCATGCTCCACTTGGTGTCCACTGAGACTCCCAGATACTTCTCTGCCAAGCTGCTTTCCAGATAGTTGCCCCCACTCCCTGTATATATTGGTCCCTGGGTTTGTTCTTTCCCAGGTGCATGGATTTGCAATACCCATGGCTGAGTTTCAGGATGTTCCCATCAGCCCATTTCTGCAGCCTGTTGGGGTCCCCCCAGATGCACTCCAGTTTTGTCATCAGCCAACCTGCTGAGAGTACACCCTGCCCGTGTTGAACAGAGTTCTATGTAGTGTTGACTCCTGGGCTACACCACTAGTTACCAGCCTGCAGCCTGACTTTGTGCCACTGGTCACCACTCTCTGACCACATGGGCCTGGCCATCCAGACAGCTTTCATCCACCTTGCTATTGGCTCATCCTGACTGCACTTCATCAGCTTCTCTGGGACAGTCTTACAAGATGTAGTGTCAAAGGCCTTGCTGAAGACACTACCCACTGCTCTGCTCTTGACCACCAGGCCAGTCACTGTATTGTAGCAGGATGTTGGGTAGGTATGTGCCTGTACACGTGTGTGTTTGTTTAAACTGTAACTCTTGAAGCATTGCTCTTACTACGTGTGTTTCAGAATCTGCACTGTACAGACCATAAATCTCTTCCTAGGCTTCTGCACTTGAAGCTATTAACTCTACTAGGTAAGAGGGGAATAAATCTATTTTATTAAATGTGGAATGCCTTAATGATAAATTTCAAGCTTTGGAACATCTTTAACTATTAAAAGTCAGTTTTTTCAAAAAATTATGAGAAGTACCTAAGGAATGATCTGCTGATCTTAATCATACATGATTAAGCTTATTTTTACAAGCCTTACACTGTTCAATTAAAATATAAAACTATAAAATGTCCACAGATTTCTGCCTTAAGGCTTAATATAAGCAAATCTGAAATGAAACTTAAGCTTGAGAACAGCATTATATTTTTTCCCATCTGTTGAAAACAAATAACCTCCCCTCAAAACATCCCACAGTTGCTATGTTGCCATGGAAACTAACTTCCTACTGTAGGGTTTCAGAAATGGATGTGTTTTATGTACAGACATGAACTGATTTAACTGCAGCAAAAGTAATGGTAAATATACTGTGTGAAGGTAACCTTAAACCTCTTGCTTAAGCACTTTTTGTGTAAGTCTTTACAATGAGAGAGTTTGTGCAGTGATATTTTACAATGCATTTCTGTTGTACTTGTCATATAGAACAAGGGTTTCTGCTCTGGTGACTGAGTACCTGCTTCTTCTGAAGTTATAGAAATGAATGACAAAAAAAAAGTCCTTTTAGGTGAGATTGCCCTTCTGTTTCTTCTGTGGCCCTTGACAATGTTTGAAGCAATTAAGTCTCTTACAATCTCCTCCTTTGCTGTCACTTAGCTCAGTTTTGGCTTTTTTATTTGGTAGCGCTTTCTCTGAATTTTCTTGGGTAATTTCATGTTATGAGCTTTATTTGAGGGCATTTGTGTGTCTCTTAACTGAATTTTTAGGAGTAAAACTAAGGAAAACTTGGTAAACTAAGTACATTTAGTTTAAAGTATTTTAGATAAGGTATCTTCACTTTGTCACAGTAGTGAGCTAATGAATTTATAAATAAGTAGAAGTACATAAGGCATGACTGAAAGGTAAGGTAATCTGGAATATTTGCATTACTATGTAGAAATGAATGCCCCTTACAATTGTAGGGCATTTGCTAAACTGTAGCTCATGGTCTGTGGCACAGGATTACGTCTTCCACAGCAGAGATGCAGAACCTCCCTGAAGTCCTGCTTTCATGTTGAAGTGGGGGAAGCATCTTTTTTTATCTTTGACATAATGTCTGCAGTGGATGCTGCAGCCCAGCATTCACGGTGCAGAAGATGTGATGGGACAGCTGCTTTCTTCAGTTCTGCTTTAGGTGATGTTAGTTGGCTTTCAGGAGTGCCCTGGACAGCTTGCTCCTTCTGCAGTGCTCACATCTGTGCTGGCTGGTGGGCTAAGAGCACGACTTCATTATGTATCCATTCCCAGAGCTCCTAAAGGACGGGTCTGAGGAAAAGACTTTGGGCAGGACCCTGGCAGACGTTACTGTAGCTGAAACAAAGGTCCAGGAATGGTGAGGCTTAGTGTGCCTGTGTCTAAGTGTTGGTACAATATTTAACACGCAGGTTTTTCAGGGATTTGAAGTATTTCCCCTCTAAAAATGAAATGTTTTTATAGAATTCATTTGGGGGCAATTCTTAGAGTTGCTTTGGGACACCTGATAACTGTAGACTAAGTATAGAATCAGATTGTTTATGATTAATATTTAAACCTTAAAGTCTTTATCACAGGCTTCTTATTTCAATATTTAATGGAGACAAAACCTCTAGTTGCCCTTTTCAATTCTGACAAAACCCAAATAAATTTCTTTAGGGATTAAAAAAGGTATTTTAGGGACTTCCACTGTGGGATTTGAATTGTTCATTTATGTCCTTTAATTACTATCTGGCTGCTGTCAGCCACAAATTGCTTGCAGTGTAGTTTTAGCCATAGTAATTATGCCACAACGTACAGGGCCTGGGGTGAGAATAAGGAAGCTGTGTTCTGTTTCTATCTGTTCCTCAGTTTTGTTTTATGACACACAGCAAGTCACCAGATCTCTTTGTATACTCATTTGTAAGCCTAGAAAAAATTTTCTATCCTTACATTTGTGAAATATTAGCAGTTACTTCAGACAGTTAATTGACATGTACTGTATGTATTTTTTTTACTCCTTCAAAATATCTTGTTTCTATTAAAGTTCAGAGGAAAGTAATAAACTCCTAATTTTTATATTTTTGTATGAAAGGGAGTTTCTGTCATAGTTGAGATAAAGTATAAATAATATGTGGTATGGAGTTTTGAAATGCAATTGTGTGTAAAAGTATCTGCTTGCTAAATAATCAAAACAGAAAACAATGTTTGGTATATTTTATCTCTTCCCTTTTTACAGTGTATAAATAAAAAAGCTTATCCTGGTATTAAGCTTGAGTAACTTTATGTGCTTACATCCATATTTTTGGAATGTCTAGAAACAACATGCCTCCAAGGAAAATGAAATGTGAGAGCATGTTAACATCATCATTAATAAAAAAAATATATATTTGACAAAATATGTTGTATTCCCAAGATCAGTTGTAATTATTTGGAGACAAACTGCTAACTCTTGGGCTTTCTCTATTTTTTATTAACTTTAGAGTATAGGATACTTGGGCAAAATGGAAGGAGGAAAAAAAGAGTGATTCTTTGTTATTCAGTCCTATTTTAAGTGTACTTAGTCCCTTTCAGTGCAAGGCTTTAATTTGACTTTTGCTCAGAAGAAAGTGAATTATTTTGGTCAGAACACCAGGAGAAGATTTGTGATGCCATGGAACCTGACTCACAGGCAGGAGCTCCCTTCTGTCAAAAGTACTTGATCACTGTGTAAGATACACCACATTAATATTTACCCAGGGAGTCTATTATTTTGAAATGATTGCCATGAACAAACCCCAGCTGTATGTGGATAGCAAGGAGCCATTGTATTTACACTGCAATTGTTTTTTCTAAAGGCATATTTTGAAGTAGCAGAGTTAATTGAGGTCAACTGCTTGACTGCTGTATACAGGCACAGTTCCATTAACTTGAGCTTCTCCTGTGGTAGGCTTACCCTTGTATGATAAAAATTTATGGCCCTGAGGCTTTTTGTTTTTTAAAAGGATTGAGCATGGACATTGACATATGCTTCTTTGCATAGAACAGGGAATTTTCTTTCTTATTTGGAGCTGCTTGGGAAATGTTTGATGAATGGAGTGGTGGGGAGAATTCTTAATGTGGCCACTTAACATCACAGGTAACGCATTTAAATTTATTAGCTGAATACATTCTGCCTGACCTAGTCAGTCTTCACTGCCAGCCTCCATGTTTCTGTGGTGTACCCTTAAAAGTGAGGAAGAATTAGACCATTTTCTCCCTGCTCAATAGCTTTTTTGTATTTCCTGAGCTCTCCACAAGAAGTAGGGTTGAGGGGAGCATGCATCTCTGAATTTGAACTACTCGTGTCTGTGACTTGACTGAGTGGCAGATCTGTACCACCTCACATGGTGGGCTAAGGCTGGGCAATACTTTCCTTGGCTCCACAGAGGCAAAACAGCTATTTCAGTTGGGTGTTGATGGCTAAGTCCTGAACAGTGACTGAATGTTTATTCATGTTAAAACAAAGACATTTTATGTAGACTGTGAAATCAGACATTTTTACTAGAATAAAGCCGGGAGGGAGGAGAGAATAAATCTTCCATTTTTTTATTGAATGGTATGCTATTAAATGTTTAAAAATTTCACTAGATCTGATAAATCAGTACGTAAAAGTTATAAAATGTACTATTTAAAGGTGTATCTCCACTCTCTATATTTGCTTCTGCTAGCAAAGAAGAATGAGATGAAGGACAGAATGATGGATTCTTTAAAAGATTATATAACTTCAGGTGATAATATTTAAACCATTTAGCAAACTTACCGATTCTATTTTTATTGTGCCTGGGTTTATTGTTTGAACAAAGCAATTCTTGAATCCTTTTGTAATACTTTTCAGAAAAAAAAGGCAAGGGTTTCGACAAAATTGGGACACTTGGGCTAGTCCTGTCTGAAAAGAACAGCAGTAACTGTCAAGTGATAAGAACAGTACAGGTATCACAATTAAGTTTACTGTTATTTAGCTGTGTTGGGAGCTATTTCCTTATTTCCGTAATGAATTTATGATATTCAGCAGAATTTTAGTTTGTCAAGTGAGTTTCAATGGGTCAGGATGTCAGTAGGTTGATATCAGTTGAATTCCTAATACAGCTTCTGTACCTCGATTTTATATTAATTTAGAAAGAAGTATATGGCATTATTTTCCTGTGCTTTGTACTTTAAAGATTATGTGCTACTTGGGTACAGCTAAACAGTGCCTTACCTAGCCATTTAGGTTTCATTTTGTCCTTTGAAAATGAGAAGTGCCTTTTTCCTAAGAAGGCTTTAATTTCAAATGTCGAAATTAGCATTTAGATAATTTACTTGGGTTTATAACATACTGAACTACTGTAGAACATTAAAACTTCCTTTTGAATTGTAGTAATTGTGCATGTGTGTTTTATGGTCTGGTCTTAAAGATCTATTGTCTTCTTTGTAACATCAAATGTCTGGTGGTGATAATGAGTTGAGCATGTAATATGGAGGGAAGTATTACTCCTTGGTTTTTCTTTCATTGTTTTTCCTTTTAAGAATTGCTGTGTAAGATGTTCTTGGAAGGAAGATATTTTCAGGTTTTGTCACTGAGCAATTTCTAGGATATTGAGTAAGAGTAAAAGAAAACATTCAATCTTTGACATGTTATAATATAAAGAAAACCAATACCAGAATAGAAGAAAATACTAAAAGGAGACTTAAATACGTGACTTCATTCAAAGTATGTGAACTAGAGCTTTTTTTTGTATGACTCTTCCGGGTGGAACTTCACTGTTTTGTTCCCATTATACTTACGTTTCCATGATTTAGCAATCACTTTGCATTCAACTTCTTCAATGTAAGTTTGCTTTTGCACTCGCACACTCTGCAGGCAAGGAAAAGAAAACAAATATCAAAGACTATAAACAGTTGCAGAAAGCTGAGATGGATGACTAAAATGTTGCTGCCATTTAGAATAGTGGTCCTCAAATTAAGTTTTAGAGGCCTTGTGGTTCTGCTTCTCTATCAACTGCAGAGTCTCCATGTCAAACTGAACAAATTCAAACTCTGACTTCTGCCAATAATGAGATATTCTCAATGATGCTTCTCAAGATGGCAAATTCTCTGAATCATTAGGTGACCTGGGAATTATGGGGCTGTTTTTACTATTTATCTTGTAGAAACTATGGATTTGGTGTCTATGAGGATGAAACTTTTGAGAATGGGCAGAATTTTCTTTTTACTTCCTCTACAGTTTTTCTTGAGTGTTTGTGAATGCAGCTCTTTTCGTGTTCATTATTTCTCCTGACAATTGGATGTGTTTAATTTATAAAAACAAACATTAAAAAAGCAGTTTGCAAGATGACAAAGACCAAGCCAAACAATAAAAATGTAAGGAATGACATCTGTGGAATAGCTGGTATTATTCATGGTGCGTTGGGATATAGGAAGTGAAAAATTGATGTTATGAATTCTGATGGAACTGATAGCTGTGACAATGGTGGCTAATACAGGCTGGACTGCAATATAATGTATGGTAAAACGTATTGAGGAGGTAATTTTCTGGGGGGTTATTTCAAATTTTGCCACTGAACAGTTTGAGTTGTGTCACTTGAGATATGTAATTCTTGGTTTTATGAAAATGATAGCTTAGTGTAATGAATAATAAATGAATCTCAGCACATAACTCTCCCAAAGTAATTTCTTCCTTTAACATTCCTGCTGCTCAATTGAATATCTTTCAACTGTTCAGTTTTTCTTTTTGATACAAGGAGCTTAACCTTGCCATATGCAACAGTCCCTTCCCGTTATTTTCCTGCAGCTAAGTAAAGTGTTGTGTCTGATCATTTGGAACTGTTCCCCATACCTACTTTGTGTGCTGTTCTTGGGCTAGAGATTTGGCTATTGGAACATCAGTAAATTGCTTTAAATTAACTGAAATTGGGAATGTTCAAGTAGGGTGCAGTAGGAGTTCAGGAAAGTAATTATCCATCAGAGTTTTACAGACAGACTGCTTCACTTCTACATGTTAACATGTAGAAAACTCTAAATGCTTCCATTTGTGACCTAAACATCAAGAGTATAAGGCTGAAAATTTAGAAGGAGTGACTTGTTCAGCTGTGTTTATTCTGTTTCTCAGTCTCCCTGAAAGTTTGTAAGGCTATTAATGAAACCACATTTCAAGTTAGATTAATAAATTACAGTTATTTTATATGTATTATTACATACATAGGTATGACAATATTCACTTTTTATTAAATGAAGGTAAATGGAATATCTAGCAACTTTTTTTTTATTGTGACCTCCAGCACTCCACCACGAATTTAATAACCTATAATTAGAAAAAAATTGACTAAATAACTGCAAAAAATAAAACAAAATTCTCAACCTAGGTGCTGACAAGAAATGGAAGTTGAAAAGTTGAGGTAGAATGTGTATATGACAAAATTCTTTATCACTGTTAATACTATTGCTGACTGTAAATAAAATTGGACTGGAAGAAAACGAGCTCTATTTCAGATATGCTAAAAACCGAATTGTTTCTTTTTTGCACACAAGAAAATTTTAAAATGGAAAGTTATTTCTTACAGATGGATCGTGTAGACTTTCTTGTAAGTATATGGAAACTGCCTTTTTAATTGGAGGAGTGATTAATTTCCAATAAGCCAGGGTCTGTTTCAGTGGGAGGTGTGAAGAGAGCTTCTTGGGAGGAGACACAGAACCTGCCGGTAGGGAAAGCCTCCTTGCTTCTTACAGGGTAATGGTTATCACCTAGAGCCTGGGGGTTTGTGTTCTTTCAAAATACTTCTAATTTTAAATATTACATCTTATGCTGTTGAGGACCCTTGCAAATGTCCATTTTTGGGGGGGCAGTTTTACTAAGCGCTTGCCTTCTCTTTCTTGTAATTAGACAGAATAATTATTGTATAAACAAGCATTTCTACATAAAGAGGTTTTTTTTCTGTTATCAGTTTTAATTTGGTTGCATTGTCTACTTCTAATTTAATGAGAAATGTTGAATAGATGTTCCTGACCTACTTTTTCTGTGCTGTTCATTATACTGTATATCTGTACCATGTTGCCTCTTTAGGGACTTTATTTTTCAACGGGAACAACTCCTTCTCTACTCCTTCATTGGAATACATTTCTACTACTCTAATCTAAAATTTGCTTTGTCTAAAGTAAGAAGCTGTGGTCTCCATATTGTCAGTCCTCAGAGAACATTATTTTCCCTTTTTGGCTATTGGTAAGAAAGCTTTTGCAAGGAGATATTTTCTCCAGGGAAATATTGTCTTCTGCTTTTTTCATATTTCACTGACAAAACATGCTGCTGTTATGAGCGGGAATACCTTGCTGTAGGTGGATTCTCTTACTTCTAGATACTTTACCACTATTTCTCTCACCCTCTGGCAAGATAAAGATTTTTTCCAGGTAGAGGAATGAGCTTTCCTGTATCTAGATACTGAATTACATGTGTGCAATTGTCCTGCTGCCCTCCAGGTAAGATCAGTCATAGCTAAAAATCACAGCATGCGGTGACTTTATGACTGTTTTCCTTATTTCATGAGTTTACTTCAGTAGAAGACTTATGGAAGTGTGAACTTTTTTGTGCCTCTTCAGAGAGTTTGCTCACAATTAGGAAAGCTGGCACTCAGATTGGTCCTAAGCAATGGCTAGTGTTGAATTTGGGGGTTCATCTGGAGCAACTATTTACTATGCTATTTCAGGTACCGCTTCAGTTCTCTAGACAAACTATTTTCTGATAATGGTTTTCTCTTTCCTGCTGATGCGTTAAAATATATGGATCTTATTCACTGACTCACCCTCATTCAAGGCACCGTTTCAGTGGATGTTTGGTAGGTATCTCAAATTCACATGACTTAGTTTTCTACTGTTACCTCTTTGTGGTAGACAGTAGTTACTCTTTGCCACACATGGCTTAGTGGGGGCTGGTACGGGCAATAGTGCTTCACTGGCAGATAGCGCAGTGTGGGATTTCTTTTGGCTAAATTCACTGTTCAGGACAAAACTTACTTATGTTCACAGGAATAGGCATGGATATAACTAGGAAAAGAGACTTCTCTGTGTGTTTCTGTGTATTGGGAAACCGTAAACTAATCCTGTGGGTAGTCTTTGCCTGATAATGGATTGGACCTGCTCATCTCTCAAAATCTCAATATATAAGAGATTATAGATCTTAGGTTACGTTAAAAATTCAGGAATGAAATTTAAATATGAAAGCAAGCTACTTGCTTTTCAAAAGACAGTCCATAAAAGGGAAAAAATGGGTTTAACTTCCTATTCAGAAAATGTTTAGAGAAGAGAGGGAGGAAGATACCCACTATACCTTAGTTTAACTCCTTAATTATTTTCTGTCTGGCTGCATGTGTGAAATAAAATCGAAAGAGACACTCAAGGAAATAGACAAAGAAATACTTCAAAATACCATCTCTCTAGAGTTCCTTCTGGGAAACCTGGAGAAATGGCATCCTGTCAGTCATCAGATAGTTTTATTTTTCCAAAACCCAAGTCTGGGATCAAGATGCTACGCAAAATTGCTGCCTGGAACAGGTATTCTGAGATGGCAACGTCTGTAACTAGAGTGCAGCAGCTGCTGCATTACTTGGAAGTCAGCAGAGCATGAGACAGTGCAGCCCAACAGGTTCAGGGCCCAGCAGTGCCCACTGCATGTCAGTCTGTGTTAGTGTTGGCTGCCTGGCTTGGGTAGTCACAGCCATAGCTATGGAGAGAAGCAGAGGGAACATAGGTCCCTTTCTGGGACCTTTCCTGCCTGGTGGTTCTGTACTTACGTGACTTGTATGGAAAAATTAACCTGGAAGCAGCTGTTTGGACTTGCTTTAGCAACACAGTAATTGGAAGCCCTGAAAAACTATCTTCCAAACAGCCATTACTGATAGCCTCTGAGTAGCAGTCCTGTTCCTTGTCCCAGTTCATGCATGGGTCTGTGTGTTAATAGGTTCAGTGAGAAGTTTTATGTCTTGGAGCGGTGCTGAATGGTAATGGTGAGCATCTCACCTTAGGGGGAGAGAGGCAGACATAACAGAAACCTATCATGGCATGAGAGATTGCAAGGCAATATAAGTTATTTCCCCAGTAATCATGATGGGGAGCTCAGAAGTGGGATGTCATATTGAAGAAATCTAGCTTGAAATCAGGTGAAATGTGAATTTCATGCTGTAGAGAATGCAACTATAGGGCTGTCATTTCAATGTAGTTCCATGGGAGAGAAGGGGGCTGGGGATGCAGCTCAACCCCCAGCTGAAATGAGCTTCTGTAATGATTATGAAATACTTCTTCTGTCTTCCTACTCCCTCACAGGGAGTGATACTGACAGTGCTGGTTCCTTTTTTCCATCATGGCACATTTTGAAACCAAAGTATTTTTAGAAACCATTTTTCTCTTGTTTTCTTCGTAAATGTAGCCATCCCTTTTGGAACATGTAAGTGTGTTCATATGCACTGGAGTCCTTTGTTTTTTTGAAAGGGCTGTGGGAAATGAACTTCTAAGGGGGGAAAGTAGAAAAAAAGTGGATAATTTTAATTTTTGTAAACTTTTTTTTACTGTCTTCATTTTTGTTCCTGCAGAAGACAGGCTCTGAAATCTGAAAAAGCTGAAGCTGTTGGGACAGAACTCATTCTCCCACTACCAGGGTTGCCTTTTACAATAAGGTTTCCATGAATATGCAAATTCAGAATGATTGATTGTGCATATGAAGAAGAAACAAGGCAAGATGTAAAGAGTGTGTAGATAAGCACTAAGTCCACAGCTGAGTCAGTGGCTACAGTCTAAGGAAAATCTCAGCAAAATGCTTTTGTTTACTCCTTCCATGCAGTTAACATGGAAGTACAGGAAATAACAAGATTGTTCAAGTTCATTATGCCTATGATATCTCCTCTCTGTCCCCATTAATGTTAATTTTCTCACTTAATATGGAGTTACTGTTACCAAAGTGGTAAGTGTTCACAAAACAATGCTAGTTAGGCTTAAAATACAGAATGTCTGTGCACTTTCTCTCTTGTCTGTCTAGAATCTACCAGTCTCATTCGTGAAACAAATTTTTTCTGTATTTTGTGAGATAGGCTGGTGATGAGCTGTGTATTTGAGCGTCAGTGGCCTTGTTGATGTGCCAGTTGGTGAGCAGTCAACAATGTGTGCAGTTCAAAGCAGCTCCGAACATTGTGCAAGGGGCAACATTGACATAATTGAGAAATCTGGTTGAGTGTTCTCTGACATACTTGGTTTCAGTCTGAGTTTTGTTTTTTTTCTCCTTGAGTACTAATTCTATTTCAAGTATTTCGGAACTTAGTTCCTTCTGACCAAACAGTTTCTGCTTATTCAGAAATGGAGGAAAGGCCAAACCAATTATTGGCAGATGCAAATTGAGTTAAGATCTCTAGTGTGGCCAACTGGAGACATAAGACTTGGAGGTGAACATATTAGTAAAAATTGCTCTTGAGAAGAATTAAAGAAACTGATTCAAAGAATTGATGATATATAGACAGAATTCTGGCTTGAAGTTAAGTGTTTCTTACTACACTTGAGCTAAATAAAAATGTGAAGGAAGGATGCTTCATCTGATGTGGGAAGATAATTGAATAAAGATTTTGCGAAGAAAAAGCTGCATAAACTACTGGAATTCTTAGTTATTTGCAAATATCAAAGTGCTGAATGAAATGTATGAGAAACATCTACTGTTTTTATGATGAAATGTCAAAGTTATCAGTTATGCTCTAGAAAGTAAAAAAAAGATGCCTTCATAAGGTTGACAAATTCCAGAAAGGCTTTCCTTGGCCTAAAGCTTCATTTGAAAATTAGGATATGTGTTCCACACTACTGCACATTTGATGACATCAAGTGGAAGATACCTTAAACAGAAACTGCTCTGGTAGAAAAGGAGGAACAAACAAAAAGACCAACTATGAAACAACACTTCCTGTGATGCATGCTTATTTCAATTCACTGTTTTTCAGTTTTTTTCCAATGTTTCTAGAATCTTGCTTTGAAATAGATTGTAGGACCTTATGCAGATCTTACTTTGCCTGCTTGGGGGAGAGTATGTGTGTGCATCAGGAACAATCATAAATGCACAGCTACTCCCAAAAGGTTATTAAGGAATTGCCTCAATATATTATTGTTTTGAATCAATTTCTTCAGTAAGTAGTGATTTTGATCCTCACTGGAAGCTCTTTTAAACCTAAAATAGTTGTTTGGAAATGAAAGCAGCCATTAGTAGAAAATATCTACTTGGTTATAAATGTGAACTAAGTGTTGTTAGACTTGATATATGGCTATCCAACAGCACCTCCTCCATTTTCTGTCACAGTATTAACATTATGGAAGAACTAAATACCTCTTAATGCATTAATTGTAAACAAATTTCATTTATTGAGAAGACATTCTTCCTGCTGTCCAGCTAGATTGAGGAATAAAGTATTAGGAATGCATTGGAAGGAAGCTTGGCTTCACAGCAGAAATTTAATAAATAAATGAAATACTGAACCACACACTTTTTCTTCTGCAAATTTCACAGGTTATATAGTGTTCTTCTGCCTTCTGCAGTTTGTCTTTCTAAATGAAACAATCACAAGCACAAGAGTTTTCTGTGTGTGTGTGAATGCACGTGAGCCCCAAATCCCTGTTTCCCTGTCTCTTCTGCCTTTGTCTGAGAGTATGGTTGTCTTATGTGTCCACAAGCACAAAGGATAATCAGAGGAAGATGCTGGCCAGATTACAGCAGGGTAAAGGCCAAAAAACTGCTTGGTGGAGAGAATTACTGAGATGTTGAAAATGGTAATTACAGAGAAGAAATGAGTCTCTAACTATACTGGGGGAGGTGTGTGTGTATAAGAAAAGATTTGGTCCTTATGATAAAGTTCTGTACCAGTTTGAGCTAAAAGGATTTAAATGAATATTTAGTCATGGCTAACTTGTCTAAACTGACTGTTCAACATAATTTCCATAATGGAGAAAGAATTTGAGAAAAGATAATTTGAACTAAGTTGCTTCTCCAAGTATATTAGGCGTATATTAAGTTCTATAAAAAGGTTAAATGATGAGTGCATTGAGACATTTTATATGAAGTAAAAAATTAGCCTGTAACCCTGAATAATGCTTCCTATCCTATTATTTAAGTCAGATGTCCATTGCAATTCAGAATTGTTATTCTCTGCAGTAGGAAAATATTAACAAAATCTTAGTTGTTCTATGTATATAGCAGATGAGAGCAGCTAAAAATTGGTTCAGGTAAGACATACAGAAGAATTAATGTTTCAAGAAAACTGGTACTAATGATATATTGGTGTGGTGGATTGACCACGGATGGGTGCTGGATGCCCACCCAGCTGCTCTCACTCTTTCCCTCAAGCAGGCCCTGAAGAATGTAAGATGCAAAAGCTTTTGGATGAAGACAAAGACAGAGGTCACTTCAGCATTACTGTTACAGGCAAAACACAGTTGACTTGGAGAAAGCTACTTTATTGCTTATTGAAAATAGAGTATGATAGTGAGAAACAAAGGCAAAAGCTGTACCACCTTCTGCCAGTCATCCCTCTTTCCTTCCCAGGCTCAGCTGCATTCCTTCATTCCCAGCTCCTGTATCTCCCCAAGCAGCGCAGGGCAGTTGCTGACTGAGGATCTAAATAAGTCCGTAACAGCTCCTTCTACTTTTTCTCTGCTCCATTATGGGCTCCCCCCAGCGTACAGTCCTTGAAGAACTGCTCCAGTGTGGATCCTTGCCCCAGACTACAGACAAACCTGCTCTTGTGTGGTTTCTCCATGGGTAGAAGCTTCATTCAGGATGTCTGCCTGCTCCAGTGTCGGGATTCTCCATGGGCTGCTGAGGTACAGCCTGCCTCACGGCGGCCTTCTGCAGAGTCTGCAGGGCGCTGTCTGCTCTGGTGTCTGGAGCACCCTCTCCCATTCCTTCGCTGACTGGGTGCTTCTTTCCTTCTCTTTTGCTCTCTCCCTCGGGCATTTTGCCCTTTCTGAGGTGTGTTTCCCTGAGGCGCCACTGTAGGAGGAGCTTGGCCTCCCTGTCCGTGTGTGTGCAGCCCAGGCCTTCCTCGCAGAGGCTGCCCCACAGCCAGCGCCTCACCTCGGACACACTTGGGGCTGTTGGATCGCTCAAAAACTGCTGTCAAATTACTTGAAAAAAACCCAAAATACGCAACTGTCTCTGGTATGTTAAACCACTGTATGACAAATCCTACAGATTCCCTGCTGGGGCTTTTTAGGACACCTTGCTGGGCAGATGGGGCAGCTCTGGATTAAGGAGGAGTGAAATCTGGGTATGGAACCTGTCAGTGGATATATATGGATTTAAAACTGTGAGTGCTTAGTGTTCCTCATCTAGCTTTTTCAGTTTTTATGAAAAAACTTGCTTAATGTGGTTTAATAAGTAATAATTTTAGAGAGACCTTGCCTTGAAGAAGTGTGAAACATTTATGACCATATACTTGGTTTCATGTGGATATAAACATCTCCGAGCTTTTAACCCAGCCCTTCCCAAGCAGGCTGCAGCTGTGTGTCTCTTCCTATTGAAACATAAGGAAGACTTACTAAGAGAAGTGGAATTCGTCACTCTCTGTCACCAGCTTAAAAACCTGTCAAATTCTTATCTTCACCCAAAATAGGATTTGGACTTTGGAGTCTGTTTAGAGAGCCATTAAATTTGGCCACTTGCTGATCAAAAATGACATTAATTCAGGGTCAGATTTTCTGTTAGGAGAAGGCCTGTGGGCAGCCCGCACACAACACAATTGTGAGCAAGTGCTTGGGCTTGAGTGGCTCTGCTGAGTGTCTTTTGCAAAACATGCAAAAAAAAGGATTTTTGTTTTTTCTTTTTGGAGTAAAATATAATTTGTGGTAGGTACTTTAAAATGCAGGACCCTAAAAGAAAGACCATGCAATTGTGATTATTTAAATTTCAGTCTGAATCAGCTTTCCAGCGATGTAGGTACATGATGTCCCTTCCCCTTCTTTGAAATACTAATGTAGGACTTGGTGGATCTGTTAGCTTCAAATATTCTTGAGTGCTCTGTCTACATTGGGAGCTATCTGAAAAATTATTACCATTTATTGTTCCTCTTATAAATATTTGGAGTTATGCAAGAAGCAGAACTTATTGTGGAAAATCCACGTTTTTTTCCTGAAAGTTGTTTCTCTCTGTGCTTTCAGGAATCCAGACTGTTGATTCTGTGTGGTTAACTGTTGATCTGCTTAAATATGTACTGTGGTACAATGAATACTTTAGTTTGTGGCTTTATTGTTACGTGGCAGTGTGTTTCTGAAGTAGACTGTTTTAATGGAAGAACAAAAGTTACTGGAGAAATATTTCCCTGAATGCGTATGTATTATTTCTCATTATTTGCATAATCATCTTCTTTGCTGATATGTTTAAATCTGGAGCAGATGTTGCAGCATGCTTATATAGATATAGACTAATGGAAACTAATTCTGCCTAGGCCCGTTGGACACTAATTCCTTTACGTGCTCATGTCTACAGCTGATAGCAAAGGCTTGAAAAGGAAAGCTATTCTTAGATTTCTAATATATTAGACATGAAAAATAAAATAATAATAATTTTCTGTTTCTAGCTTAAACTTGTAATATGAATCCAAGACATGTCATAATGAAGACACATTTTCTCAATGTCAAAAGAAGTTATTGACAGTGTATTATAAATAACAATTAAAAAAACCTCATACCCAATTTTTTTTATATATTAAAGTCTGTTCTTAAAACTTTTTCCTTCACTTCATCTTTCAGGCAGGTATTGTGTTGTAGCCCGTGGCCATGAAAACAAGGAGATTTGCCCAACAGCAGTAATTGTTGTACATTGAGGCCGGGCTGTGACATGACTTGGGCTAATTAGCTGTGACTTCAGCTGAAAGATGCCACCTTCAGGAGACTAACCCTGGATCTTGCACTGAAATACTATTGTTCTTCCTTAAGTGAAGTTTCCAGACTGAAAATGTTTCTGTAACTGTTTATTTTAACTGGACTGAGTAAAATGGGTATACCCCCAAAAAGCTAAGAATCTAGGGAATGCTAGGAGCATAGTACAGTAACACTTAAGTGACTTTGCAGTGTTTGCCTCATGTTTAACAGGATTTATTCACCACCATTAACCACGCAGGACTTGAAGTGACTTTCAAATCACACAAGTGTTGTTGCAGTGCTCAGGTTCTGCATGGGTGCAGCAAGTGTCCGGGGACAGCAGGGACCTGTCACGGTGCCCTGGTGAATGAAGCTGTATTGAAGCTTGTGTGCCTCGGCGTTCACATGCCTTGGCTGTGCTTGGACAGACCATGAGAACTCGGGGATTCTGCAGCCTGTAGTCCACAGCAGCTGCAATTCAAGGATTATGTTCTTAATACGCATGAGCTGGTTCTGCATAAAACTAGCTCAGCTTTATTGTCAAAGTGGGTAGTAAATTTTCCAGATCCATGCTGGTACTGGAAGTGATACAGCTGTTAATCCTGGCCTGTGATCATTCTTCTCTCTGCCTCCCTTGCCATTATTACTTTGTAGCAGGGAAACTAACTAGGATGCTTGAAAGCTGACTGTGTATTTGAAAATGTTCTCTAGATCTTTTATCAGCTTTCTCCTAGAATTGAGGAAGAAAATGTTGAAATCATAAATGTCTCATCTTACTATTTATTTCTGCATAGTGAATCCTACATAATTCAGCCTTATTTTTTCTGGCTTGCTTACTGATGCTTTTTCATTAAAAGAGTTGTTCACACTTGTCTTAAAATCTGAGAGAATTAGAATTGCATTCTATAAATTCCGTAAATGGCTGTTCTGCCACAAAAGCCTGTTAGAGCTTCCCACTATGTCCATGGAATTTGAACTTGAATTTAAAAGAGGAAGCTTCTTCTGTGCTAAATTAAGAACAAAATACAAATTAAAACTTTAAACTAACACTTGTGTCCTGTCATTCTCCATGTATTTAAACCTCAGTGATTAAATAGCAATCCTAATGAACAGCTATGGCAATAAGTTTAAAACAGGTATTAAAAAAACCCCCACCTTTTGATGCTTAGTGTTTAAAATAAAAACCAAGAGAACCCAACCAAAACGAAGAGAAGACCTGTAAGAAGTAGTCACTGGCTGTACCTCTTTTCTTTCATCCCTGCTGTTTCCCAGTTGCTGCCATTGTAAGGTAATTCTCTTCAGGATTTTGTACTTACTCCAGCAATTCATTATTCACTGCATTTTTTTTCTCTCTTTTTTTTTTCTTCTTGTCTCTTTTCTTTATGCTTTCCCATCCTGCTCCTTGTTTGGTTCACAAAGTATTTAGTTTTGTAGACTATCAGAAGCACTCATATTTTAGACCAAATTTGTCTTCCCTACAGGCTGAATCATATTTCATCAAATCTCAGCATCTAAGGATGTCTGGTTTTTATGGTTAGTTTTGCAAGCTGTGCGGGTTGTACCCCTGACGTTTCATCCTTAATTGCAGCTTTTAGAGACTTGATTCGGCGCAACACTTAAGTGGTACTGGTACTCTTAAGGGCTTTGCTGAATTTTGACATGGAACAGAAACCACAAATACAAGTGAATAAGGGAGAAAAGCAGCAATTCCAGCCTTTGAAATGTAGGTAGATAACATGGAAAACTCTAGTCTGGGTCTATTTTATGTTCCCTGCAAAAGGCCTTTTTTTGGTGAGAGATGGCTTTGCAAGGATTTAGGTACCTATGATAGAGCTGTATTAGATGTGGTCTTCTTTTTCCACTTACCAGCTGCTTCTGTTTGTTTTGAAGGTACACTTTTGACACTAAAAGATTTTCTTTTTCAACATGTAAGAAGCGTCATGGAAGCAATCAGCCTCTCTAAAGCCACTTCTTCCATTATAGTAATCTTTTCAAAAGCTGTCTAGTTTTCAGCTACAGGTCTAAGTTAACAGGCTTTTCAGTTTCTTCTAAGACAAATTGCAGTCTCATCAATATGTATTTGCATGTTTTCCCTTTCTCAGTTATGAGAGCTGTAGGACTAGCCTCTGCCATCGTCAATTCTTTATTAGAAATGAAGAAGCAGTTGATGTAGTATGTTGGGTATAATTCCAACTTTTCTATGACAACACTTATGCTACTGTCTCAGTAATAAAATATGTGGCTGTATTGCCATTATTTATATTTTGAGGAAAAAAGAAATACCATGTAAAGGATGTTCATTCTTTTAAGAATTGGTCTTGTTTTTTGTGATTGCAGCTGTAGCTGCATCTCTGCATGTGATGGTGCACATAAAAACAAATCTTGTGGCATATTATAAACCACTATGAAACATTCTGAGAAAGTCATCTGGATCTCATTTGCTTGTTGAATTGCTGTTCCAGCCTGTGGTTCCTACTGTGAACTTCACTACTGTGAAGATGGATAAGAAGCAAAACAAAACAGTAATGTGTATGTCATCTAGAAGGAACACTAAAAACAAATAGTTAAAGCATGCAATCTTTCACATGTGGCTGATGTAAAAATCCTGCTGAATTAGCTCTTGGTTACAGCTGGAAGTCTGGATGTAGCAATTTGTTGTATTTCTGTGAAGACATACAGTGTTGTCTGTATTAGCTGAGGTACTTAGTGTGTGTTTCATGTTCAGAAAGACTCATGCTAAATTATTTTACTGTTTTCTTCAGCAAATAGGAACTTAAAACTCAGTCTTTTTTATGGCATTTCTTTGTACCTGAATTTGTACTTGATGCAACTTGCAAGTGTTTGAAGATTGAAAGATTTCAGTAAAACCACTAGATATTAAAATATCCAAGTTCTTTAATAGTGTATTCAGGTTATGTTTTTTAGTCTATGAGAAGTTCTAGTAAGGCTGACCGCATAAACTGGATTGAAAGGGTCAAAGTGTAATTGGTTGTAAAAGGAAGAAATGTTTGGTTCTATTTTGCATGTCTAGATGGCTTGTATAATTAGTATTAAGAAATACAGACATCTGACTTGATATCTTATGCTTCCCTAGAATTGTATGTGTTTTATTAAATAGCTTTACTGTTTTAGTTCAGTCTGGAGGATCTTAAGTAACGTTAACAAAATTATTTAAAGTAAATACAGTTTCAAAAGCTACTGCTATTTTTTCTGGTTGTGCCTTTTATGTTCTGAAGACTTTTGAGCCACCATCTCAGTCTCTTATTTTGAAATCTGGACAGGATGGTTTAAAATGTGACAAATCTGCTTTTAGCTGTCTCTTGAAGCATCTTTTAAAAGTCTCATGCAGGAGTTCCTAGGAAACAGAATTATTGGGATACCTGTTAATGCTGCTGTAAATGTCTTGGTGTCACATATTATTGTCAGGTGAATGGTGATTAAATGGCATGGCTGAGAGTAGTACTTACATAATAAATATCAGATGTTGATATAACTTCTTTGATGTTAAAACAATCATTATTGTTTATAGGATGTTGAGCTAGCAGAAGAAAGGTTTCTGAATTATCAAAAAAGAAAGATTGCAGAGGAATTATAACCCATTTATTGCAGCATTTTGAAGATTATCATAGAATGCTTTTAATACCTGCCCACAGCTTTGCTTGAAATTATCGTTAAAATTGCAATTAGCAGTTTCCAACACTGCCTTCTGTAGCTCTTGAGGTGTTCAAAGCGTGCTAATGAGAATTGAGACTATTGTTTCCTCTCTAATAATTTCAACTTCAGGTACCTCAGTGTGAGGAAAAATGATCAGTTGTCCTTAAATAACATCAGTGCCTGCATTTGTGTTAACATTTCATTCAAAGCACTTTTAAAAAATTTTGAGTTGTTTATGCCTACCAGTCTCTGTTAATTATGCTCTGCCTTCGGCTTTTACTGTTTTCATTTTCCTACTTGTCCCTTTCTGTTAAACCTCCAGAAATCCTTCAAGTTCAATTCTCATGAAGTATGGAGAATTTATTTTTTCTTCTCTATCTCCCTGCACAGCCTGCCTTTATGAATTCCATTAATGCTTGATGTAACACTTCCCAGATGTATAAACTGAATAAAATGTTTCCAGTTTTAGTACAAAAAAAACCCCATGGTAAAATTACAGTTGAGAGGTGGAACTTTAGCTTTAAACTTGCTGGTGGCTGCATTGCTCTGCTAGAGATCTTGTGTTGATGACTAGCTTCAAGTCAGCTTCATTGGATGCAATGAGCAACCCATCTAATGGCTCATTTAAGTTTTGTTTTCTTGATTGTCAGTGATAAGTAAACTTGTGCTTAGATAGGATTATAAAAAGGATCTACCAAAACATCTTTAAATGCTGGATAAAGCCTTTGTTTGAAACTTGATATAATAACTTTGATCTGGCTGCCATAAACACAAGCATGCACACGTGTTATTTAAACAACTCGTGGGAGAGTGTTGAATGTATCCATGCTGGAACATCATCAGAATTATTAAGACTTAATTATATCTGCCTGTAACTTAATTTCTACATCTTTGAAGACTGTTCAAACTGATTCAACATACTAAATCTTAATTTTTGGCATGTTGATATAAAGGAAGAAAAATGCAGAGAGAAATGAATGGGTAAAGGGTATTTCCTGCTAAGCAAAATACAGTAGTATAAATAATTCTATTGCATTCTTTGAATTACTCTTTAAACCCACCCCTACTTTTAATTAAGCTAGTACCCCCTGACTTCTTTAAAGGCTTTCACATGTATTTTTTTTTTTTGCTCCTGTAGGCTGCTAGTCTAATTTGAAACTCATCATTACTGTTTTGTTTTTTTTTCTCTGTTGTTGCAGAGGGAGCTGCAACCCTGAGCTGTGCTGGCACAGTAGATTAGCTTCTTGCCTCCTCTGTCTTCTTGTCTCTTAGAGTCTCAAAGACTGTTTTCCTTTGCCAGTTCCTCTCAGTAAGGCTTACCAAGAAAATGCTTTCATCTTGCTGACTTGTGTTCTTTCTTGTCATATTCATAGAGAGGAAGTGTTGCTTGGTTCTGTCTCTTGGACCCAGTCTGAGTGTAGCAAAACTGATCAACTCAGATCCCTGTGTCCAACCAATACTTCACTTCCCTTAGGGGTCTCAAAGACAGTGTAGCCAAATATAATACTACTGTGCTTTACCACTGATGGAGGTTCAAGCTGAGATCATGGTAAATAAAACATCATGCTGGGTACTGTGGAAGACCTGTTAGCACAAAAGAGTGTAAAAGAGTGTTAAAGAGTGTTATGGTTCAGATTTGTAGTGGAGTAGTACAATGGTACAGCTTGTGGAGGAGGCTTCTGTTTTGTGTGATATTTTGGTGTACCAGCATTTGTCATGGATGTGTTGTATGCTAACCTAAATTTTGTTTCAACTTACTATGTTAGACCATGCTGATATGACCACAAGTAATCATTAGATCATCAATAGAATGAGATGGTGCTTCTGTCTATCCCGGGCTGAAACATGATATGGAATAGTACTCCTGCCTCTGGTCCATGGCAGAGAAGCAAGTCAGCTCTGGACTGCTCTGCAGCATGTGGCTGCAGTCATATTTGGACACTTGGTACTTCTTTTTGGATGGCTTCTGGAGCAACAATGGGAATTACTGTTCCCCATTTACTAGAGGTGGATCTTTTTCTGGAAAAACTTAAAGTGTTGTTTCTTGGGGTTTTTTTTGTTCATCTTCCTAAATTTTTTAAAACATCAATAAGTTTATAAATCTGATTAGATATAATTTAATTTGCTGCAAATACTTGCAAAATAAATGTAGAGGGTTTGAGGCATTTTGTTGTTGTTGTTTTTATGTTTGATGTTTTATTTTTTGAAAATAGCTTTCCTTTTCTGAAGAGAATTCTCCAGTTATAACTTCCAATCTCTAGCTTTCCTATTTACTGTGACACTGGAACACACATTGCTGCTGCTGTGTTTGAGAAGCTCTCTGGTGTTTTAAAGTTTAGAATTAGAAGTTGCTCTTACATTAAATTTCTTTTGTGTATCCCAGACTAATTAAGAATCCCTTAACATGAACTGCTTTGCCACTTTTTATTGGTTATTAGGCCTAGAGGTGTAGGATAAAACCCTCAAAATGTATTTCACCTTCTACATGGAGTCTTTAGGGAATAATAATTTCTGAAGTAATATTCCAGTAATGGTAGTTCAGCACTTGGAGATTGGGTACACAGACATTTCAATATACTGTAATAATGTGGGAGCTCTGCATTAATGTGTTTACTTCTACTTTGATCCCATGCTGTGTGTGTGTATACTTCTATAAAAGCTTTTTTTGTTTTGGGTGTGACTTTCACTTGTTCTGTTTGCAATTAAACATCTGGAAACAAAACTTTCTTGATGTTTTTAGTCCTCACTCAGTGTTGTAAAAGGAAAAAGAAAATCTGGTATAGTCCTGCAAGTTCCATGTGGAAAATACCCATATATATAATCACTATATTGTGCAAGATATTAAAAATATGCCTGTAACATAACCAATTAGGGAAAATGGAAGTGATATAGAAGGTGTGCTTTCTGCCTTTCCCATTATTAATGTAATGCTCAGCATTCCTTAATACAATATATAGATAGGTAAAGAGCCCTGAGCCTTATGAGGCTTTTCAGTCAGTGTGGTTTTGCATAGTAGTGTAGATAGGAGGTTCCTTTAGCCTCAGGCTGAAAACCCCTGAAGAAAACAAATTACTTCCATTAATTTTTCAATTTTTGGACACTAAGCAATTGAGATAGAGATCAGACATGAGATTAGTTTCAGAGAACTGATATTGCTGTCTTACACACTCAGTGTATCATTTTGACAAGTATTTTATTTTATTTAAGCTGAGATCAGCTGAGTTTTTACAGTTCTTCAAGCTTTTTAGTCAGATTTGAGGACAGGCTTCTTTCTTCCTCCTGGATACTCCCTGCTGTAGTAGAAGACATTCTTTTGTTGAATGCTAGAATACACTTCCACTAACATATAGAAGCTATAAAGACTGGATGCTCTTTTATAGCCAAACTTAAGCACACCCCCCACAAACAAATGAAAAAACCCCACCCTTAAAAAAACAAACCTGAAGCCAACAAACCCCCAGAAACCTGAAGCAATTTATTGCTTTAAAGGAGCTGAAGCAACATCTGCAATGTAGGAATAATTCAAGAAATGTTTAGATACACATAATAAATTTAGTTTCTGGAAATCATCCATTGATTGTAACTGAGCATAATAGACATAATTTCCAATGGCCTTCTTGTCTCCTATTTTTAGATTACTTTCCATAAAGTGATCTACATTTTTTCTTCTTCACCTGAGGTGTATATGCTTAATAAGTTGGTATTTCTTGTTTGAGTTATTAAATTTAATAGTATTGTATATGGGTTAAATATGGGTTATGGATTGAAAGGTTGCCAGAGTTGTGGGGTAAAGGCAGGAGGTGATCGGGGTGCCTTAGGTCCCCAACCACTGCCATCACAGTTAGTGGGAAAAGAGAGGATGCTCCATTGTCCTTGGGGTACCTCAGGTCATGCCTGAGGCTACACAGTCAAGTGCTGTGGGGACCTTGTCCTGGGAGGTCCACAAGCTCCTCCTCGAGTGAGCCCGCCCTCTCTCTCAGAACTTAGTGACACTTTTGCATTTGCCTAATATTTGATACTCAACACACTACAGATTTCTGGGTTTTTTTGCCAACTGACCCAGACTTCTATGGATGGGGGAGGAAACTTGAAAAGGAAGCTTGCATTGACCCCGTGGCCTGTGACTAGTCATTGTGCTTTGGAAATCTGCAGTTTTTCAGAAGCTGGTGGGTGCTGTCCAGGAGTGTTCAGTGTCCCTTTTTGTTATACTTGTGGCTTCTTTTTCTTTCATAAAACCCCACACCCATTGAAAATTGTTTGACTCCACTGCCCTCATTTTCCCTCCCCTTCCACTTGTTTGCACTACCTTTTCTTTTTTTCATTCATTTACTCCCTGACTGCAGATTGTGTCTTACTTTGCCTTCCCAGTAGAGCTTTTCATTTTATAGAGTCTGGAACAATCCTTGCTGTGGACTCCTCTGGGGGCAAAACCATTTAAACAGGATCATAAGCCTCCTGTTTGAAATGGGAATGAAGGGCTTTGCCTTCCTCTTACTTGTCTCCTTTCTGGAAGGAGAGGAGGAAAACAAAGAAGGGAGATTGCTGCCATGGCCCCAGCTGCTACTGCTGCTGTCATGATCATTTAATTGCTGCAGCCACTCTCACTGCTAGCACATGGGAGAAATTAACACTGATCAAAAATGTGAAGTGCATCCCCCACTTTACATATCTCCATGCACAAGCAATAAATCAAAATGAGAACTCAGCAGAATTATACAAAAGCAACTTGCTGCTCTTGGCTTAGTTCTTGGAATGACAAACTTGGGGTTTTTTTTGTTTGTTTGTTTTCAAACATTAATTGATAATTGAAAGCATCATATACTATATTACTACAGAAATAAATTGTTAATGTAAACAAAGCCCTCACTGCTTGTAAAACATCTCTCATAAAACTGCACTGCTGGCTCTAAAGGCCAGTGAATAGACTAATTCTACAACAAATTACTCTTAATTTATAGAACTGTTGAGTTATATCAAAGATCCAATCAGAAACCATCATTGTTCTGTAGTCCAGTGTTAATATATCTGTTTTTCCATTAATTGCATAATGACTGTTAACTTAATCTACAACAGATCAATGGCAGTGAACTATGGAGTATGTTATTTCTATTGAGTAGTAAGTGAATGAAGTATTTGAACTAGTTTAGTGTTCTGTTGAAAAGGACAGAAATTGATTGATATGGAAAAAATGAATGTGAGAGTAGTACTACAGAATATGTGCAGATTTTTTAATGCCCTTTCTATGATTTTCTGATTTTTCATTAAAGATATGGATGCCTGTAGGTCTCATGCAGAGGTCCATTAAATCATCCTTGTTAATCTACAAAAATTAGATGCTGTCTGCTATTTTTTAAAAGTGTGATATTTCCTCTGCCCAGCTCTTGTGACCAGCTCCTCCCTTGTTCTATACGGAAAAAACGTAATTATCTTCCTATGCCTCAAAATGCCAAATAGCAAGAAGTTAGCTGAAAAATCCATTTAATTGAACTGTAGCTTAGTTGTTTGAGCAGCTGGTTTACAGGTTTACTTTCAGGCCCTTAGAATTTTTTTTTCTGTGATTCCCTTTTTTTTTTTTTTTTAGGGAACCTTAGTACTAAAAATGCAAACAGCCTGAGATTAGGCATGGGATTTAATGACTGCTACCAAGAAGAGTTGCAGCTGATGTGTCCACTTCCTCCTTCTGTCAGAAGACAACTATTGTTTCGCATTTGAAAATTAAAAAGTACTTTATAGCATCATCATCTAGGCTACATGTGGTACTTAATGTATTGGAGTTTTGGACATGTCTTCTAGCTTCTGTGCGTAAGGATTTTTTGTTTTATTCTATTAAAATACTACCTTTCCTTTGCATTCTTAAAGAGGCGGTTGGAGAAATTTACTGAGATTTCTGATACAGAGCTGATGAGCAGGAGTTGGTCGTTAAGAGGGAGCAGGGATCCTCTTCCACGAAGTCTCGGTGAGCTGTTGTGAAAAGTTCCTGGAATAATGATCCTGTAATAATAATAATGTTCCTGTCTGTGAGGGGAGCAGCTCCAGTGTACCTGGCTGGCCAGAGAAAGCAGACCAGACGGCCAGCTGCCTTTTGGTATGAAGCAGCACTAAGGTAAAACAGTTCAAGAGTTGAAAAATATCTCTGGCGTCTTTATATCTAAACTTACCCTCTTCCCTTGCCAACAGGAATTTTGATAAAGGCAGGTAGAAGAACACAACGTTCTTTTGACTAGTGTTGCTACAGTAGTTGTTCTTAAATTTTGTCTTTCTTTTTTCAAATGCCTTAAACATTGAAGGAACGCAAATGGGTACCAGTTTGAGAAAGCAGAAGGAATATGTAGGATATAGGCCATGAC
This sequence comes from Promerops cafer, assembly GCA_013398275.1. Lineage (NCBI taxonomy): Eukaryota > Metazoa > Chordata > Aves > Passeriformes > Nectariniidae > Promerops > Promerops cafer. The sequence continues at coordinate 157,376 of VZSE01008501.1, read as the reverse complement.
TGAAATACTTTGCTGTTTTATTTTATAAAAGTTTATACTGAATTTATAGAAATGTTTGTAAGAAACCTGATGCTCTTTTAATATTTTTCAAATTGTATGTCACAAGAGTACAGAAATGTTACAGTATGCTCATTTTCAGTAAGTTAATATTCTTTAAAACTGTCTGAAAGCATACATGCTTTGTTCTCAGAATTCACTGATTGTCAAACGTTATTGCTTTAAATTAGGCTCTTCTATCATTACGAGGTTGATATAAGACAAGCAGCCTTTTTTACTGTTAGGAAGATTTTCCAGAATTCTGGAAATAATAATTGTCATTGGCTGTATAAGGAGCATCTAATGTCTTGAGTAAGAGTTGCTATCACTCATTACTAAGCAGTGGAAGCTGCTGCTAGTAAGACACTAAAAATGCAGGTGCATTACACTACAGTAATAGGATGCATTTCACAAATGGTTTTGATGTTAACTTGAATTAAAAAATATTACACTCTCACTGGCTTCTAGTTACTTATTCAGACTACTTGCTTTTGTCCTCCTTTGCCTTTCCACCTTTATGTGGTAAGAGAGAATATAAGAGCTTTCTGTGAAAAGCTTCTCTAAACAAAAGGTTGGTTGGATGCTTAAAGTGTAGTGGGTTTGGAAAAGCCTCCATGATATCCCAATCACAGTCTACAGGAACACTGCTTTGCTATTTCTGACTTTGCTTTCTGTGGCTTTAAAACATTTAGCAGAGGCAGAACACTGCTGACCATGTGTAAAGGTACAAAAGGTGTAGGGAAAGGAGAGAATGAAGTTTATTGGTATCATCACTAGACCCAGGAGCACTGATTAGTGTGGCTGGTAGTAGCAGCCTTCCAACTTACATTTCAGATATCATGCCTCTTCAGGACAAAAAAAGAAAACTTGCAGGACTGTTTTGCTTTCTTTGTGACAGCGTAGCTGAATTTGTCCTTATTCTGTGAGTTACTTAATCACATGCTTCCTTGGTCAAGAAATTTTCCTAATAACTGAGACTGAGCAGCTGTTCTGTTTGTCTAAAAAGTATTCTTTCTTGAAAGTTGGGTTTGTTCCAATTTTGAACCTGTGATAGCTGTACATTCTACTGTTGTTAGTACTTCAGGTTAATAGACCTTATGTCAACAGCAAGAGATCATCTTTCCCTAGCTAGAGCTCTGACTATCAGAAGAATGGTATCCTCAGGAGACACCATGCTGGCCATGCTGTAGCTTTGAGCTGGATTCTTGTTATGCCATGATTAAATAAAATTGTGGCCTGCCATTTCCTTTCAATGTCTATTGTTCGTTCCTCTCATAGCAAAGTCACTCATGTTTATGTATTTTTTGTTTGATTTTGAATGAGTATACAATTTGGTGAAAGGAGCCCATCTGTACAGATGTGTACAGCTTTCTGTCTTGTAGCTGTGCTTTCTTCAATGATCACAGAATCATAGGAAAGGAAGGGCTGCAAGACATCTGCAGATCATTGTGTCCAATCACTCTGCTCAAAGGAGGTTCAGCTATGGCCTGTTGCTCAGGACTGGAGGCTATTGTGTTTAAAAAGCATCNAGAATCATAGGAAAGGAAGGGCTGCAAGACATCTGCAGATCATTGTGTCCAATCACTCTGCTCAAAGGAGGTTCAGCTATGGCCTGTTGCTCAGGACTGGAGGCTGTTGTGTTTAAAAGCATCAGTACTAGTTCAGATTAGGGTTTTTTGTGAGCAGAATTGTAAATTGTATTTAAGTCATGGTGAGATTTGAAGGTTGAGGGAAGGCAGTTCATTAATGCTGTACCTGCTTGTTGTTGCCAGTACCTGGTGCGGGGTAACACTTCACCAGCATTCCACGAGCTGACAGCTTTCTGCTCTAGTAAAAGCTCTCAGCTAATACAAAAAAAATTTCCAGATTTTAAAGTAATTTTCCTTTTTGTGTCTGAAACACATTTATTTGAATGAATTATTAAAAAATAAATGCATTTTGTGCAACTCAATCTTTTGCATTGGCATTACATGTTCCACTCTTGGTTAGGAGGATGCTTCGAAATGCTTTTCAAGTAGTCTCATAAAATGATTAGCAGTATGAGTCATAGTATTAAAAATACTATTTTTATATAAGTAATTTCTATAACTTTTGAATTCTGTCTTGGCTTTTAAGTGCTGAAGGCAGGTGAGGAGCATTTTGTGTGCCAAGCAGTCTCCCCAAAAGGGCCCAATGGTTTTTCTGACAGCTGAGCTAACCCACTTCAGCTGGAAAATGGGACAGGGTTCAGTCGTGCAAATCATGTCTCACACTGAGTTACTGACTGCATTTGTCTCCTCTTCTCTGGGAAATTTCATATGAAACAGAATCAAGTGTGTGTGTGGTGTCCAAAATCCAATAAAATCTGAAAAATACATCAGGTCTCAAAGTTTTGTTTAATATTGAGAAATAAAGTGGTAGCCAAATCATTTCAATACTAGATTTCCCATACTCATTTTGATTACTGTTCTTCAACTGCAGAAAACAATCTATTATCTACTAGAAAGAATCCTATTTGCTTTTCATTATTTTCAAAATTAGAGGTGTGTTAAGCAGTATGGGTCGCAGTTTTTAAATCTTCTAATCCTTCAATAGAATGCTTAATTTTTTAACACGAGCCACAGATTTTCATGTTTAAATCTTATTAATAAAAGCATTTATTTGCAATGCTCTACCAGTTTATCTGTTTATTGTTTTCCTAGGTGTTTTGGAAGTTTATTCTATTTCTGTTTTCTGGAGACTGAAATAACTGAACATTTTATTTCACTGTGCACTGGGCAAGTTAAATTGCTCTCTCTGTAATATAGGCCTTCATGACAGGCATGTCTGATGTGGGAAAGCTCCCTGGGAGTACAGAGAGCTTACTTGATCTGCATATATTTAATGGCTGAAAACAGAATTTCTTAGTGACACACACTCCCCTAAACATTGAAGAAGTCTGTGTTGCTAAAATTTTAATGTCATGGGGATAGAAAGCCATGCTCTGTTCAGAGAAGCACTGATTTATTTTTCTTTGATTTACCATGACAGGAAATTTTTTTAGTAGACTTCATATTTCTTCCTAGGGAGAACTTTTTCCATCAGGTTTGTCCACATGAGGATGTGTAGTTAGAAGTAAGAATGGTTTTTCTTTTTGCTTTGAGCCAGGTAGACTAAGTATTCCAAAAATAAATACTAGGAATATCTTTTGCGTGTGGTGTTTGTTCACACAGGACTGAGAGGAAGAGAAGTGCTTTCATTACTTAGGGACTATTAGCAGCTGAAGATTCAGGTTCCATTCAGCTAAATGCTGTAACAGTACACAGAAATATATAGCTGTGGTTAAGTAATCTCTTTCCTCTCCACACTCTGTCTTTACTTTTTTATTTCTTTTCTATGAGATAATGTCTGGGAATGTTAGACTTGCAATACTGTGAAGCAGTTGTAATTGGTACATTGGGGCTTACTGCACTAGAAAAATGAAATAAAAATGATTTGCTGCACAGATATTAATGTTAGCGATGAAAACCCTCTCCACAGAAGTGTCTCTGAGGCGGGTGGCCATTAATAATGCTGAGTTTTGTGATGAGTTGAAGAGAGCCTTTTCTCTGCCTGCCAGGGGAGACAGCATAAGGATTAAAGCATAAGTGCCAAATGTTTCATAGCTTTTCTCCCTCAGATTTTATGCAAATTCAATAATGGATCAATTTGCATATTCCCAGGTAGTTTACCGATCTTGTTTAAACATGTGGGTTTGTTCTGAAGGTTAAGCTTAGTAAATTAGGTTTATTGTTTCAAAGTGAGATAGGGATTGGACAAGTCTATTACTCTGCTTATGCCTCACCTTCATCGCAAGGGCATGGGTTCTTTTTTGAGCAAGCTGACAATTTGGGCTTTCATTATCTGGTTTATTTTTTACAGTTCTGCTAAGCACTAGATGCTGCATAGAGTTTATGTGGTGGCAGTCATCTCTGAAATCACTTGCTTAGGAGGTGTTACCAAGCACACAAGTGACGTAAACACTACCGCTCACAACACGCTGATGTGTGTGGGCCTGCACTAAGTGCTCAGTTGAAAGAAGTGACATTATAGCAATAGAAATGCAAGTTAAGAATTGAGATTCATCTTCCCTGTCAACTGAGTTGAAAGCAGAGTCTGCTGCAGGTCTGAAACTGTGGCTGGCAGATGCTTTTGATTTATGGGGAAGAGCAGTCTGGTGAAAACCCAGCACAGCCACAGAAGCATTGATGCACAGGTAATAAAAGCCTGCGAGTTGAAGGTATGGGGAGGGTGTGACTAGGATTTATCTGAGCTATGTTTACATGAGCCTTTTCAGGATTTATTATGGAGTTTGTAAGCCCTATTTTATTTTATCATTAGTTTTTGTTTGGTTTTCTTTCTTGTCGCTGAGGGCTCCTGAGCTATTTGTTATTCCAGCTTTACATCCTATTTTCTCCCCATAATTGCTTGTAACTGATGTTACCAGTCTCCACAAGACTCCTTAGTCCCATGAAATTATTGCCTCTAGAATCTTCCCTTGCATTCATTATCTGTATTGAATCAGTATTGGACAGAGCTGCTGTAGGGGAAAGTGGTGCATGAGCTGAGCAGCTTTTATCAGCCCTGTCCCAATATACATAGTGAGAGAAAAAAAATGGGATGAGGGAGTTTCACCTGAGGGATTGTGAAGGTTGATGGAAGATGGCTGGCAGTGCAAAGCAGGAAGGTACTACAAAGGACAAAACTCACCGATGGAAATTTTTCCCTGTCTCTGGTGACTAGAAATTAAATACACAATATTTAGATTAAGGAGCACAGCTTTTTCCAATGGAGTATATGCAATCAATCATCCCTGGAAAGTGCTATTGACTGGTGTCTAAACTAGACTGACTGAAACATTATTGTGTACTGCGAGATATAATTTTTTCATTGGTAGAGGAATTCACTAGTGACCCAATAGATAACTTTCCTTCCTAACTATTGTTCACTTAAAATAGAGACTTAAAATGTAAAATCTTCATTGAGGAGTAGTTTGGGTAGAAGAGAAAGTAAGACTTGCTTTTTTTTCCCTTCCAGCTTGACTGCTGGGCAGTGTAACAGCCCACTCTGTGTAGAACTGTAGGAATTTAAGATGTACAGTTCTTTGTATATTTCACATACAAACAGGTTCAGCTGCTCAATATCCAGCTTTTTGGGAAATACTTTGTTACCATCCTTGATTTTTGGTTCTGTGTTTTAATTGATACAACTTGAGGATTGTGTGATGGTGGTGGGGGGGTTGTTGGGAATTGGAGTGGTTTTTCATGTTTGGGTTTGTTTGTTTTTTTGTTTTAAAGGAAGTTAAACTTGAATGAAACATGTTACTTAATGGGCCTATTTTTTGTCAGTTTCCTAATGAATAAGTCTCAGTTTCCCAGACTCAGCCCATTACCAAAATGATACATATATTTATATGTAGCTTATAAATGGAAAAGTGAAGGACCTTCTGCTTTTCAGGCATTGTATATATTTGATACTTTGTTCTGTTGATGGGCTTTGAGGGATAGGTGTTCTTTTAATGTGTTTTCTCCCATCCTCCCCTTGGAGGTAATAGATGCAGTCTCTCCTTTTGTTACTTTTATTTCAGTGCTCTTTTAACTACAGTAAAGTGAGGTTAAAGGTGGTTCTGTTTGGTTGTCATGCAAAACTGAAATCTAAAGTCCAGATGTTTGGTTCTAGCTCTGCTTGCTGGAATTTGTCATTCAGTGTTCTACTTTTAATACAGCAGTGATTTTATCCACCTCTGGTTTTTAGGGACTACTTTCTTCTGCAATAAGACAGTGCTTATGCTTGTTTTGTGCTAACTGAGGATGTACCATACTTTCTAAAAATGTAGTTGTCACCATTTATTATTATAATTTTTATTTACATCTTCCTAATTTGGTATATAATGTATATTTTGTTGCAGTATGTGCAGTAAAGTGCAGATCCAAATAGCTTCTATGTTGTCTTTAACTCTTTTCCTCAGCAAACCATTTATAATCTGATTTTACGTGGAGGAGAAGGTGGTGTTTGTTGCTTTCGACATATCTCTAAGATTTCCTAGGTAGCCTTTAGTAGTCAGACTCTTGTTACATCTTTGTCATTTTGGATACCAATTCTGTCACTAACAGTAGTGTTTACAACTCAGATAGATGTCCATGAGCAAGACCTGGAAGTGCTGTTGATTCTAGTGGCTCATGAGAAATTCCCCTTTGCCTCTTTGAGAGCTGGGCTCAGGCAAACGACTCTGCTCTGAAGGACAGAAGAGCTCCAGGCTTTATCTAGACACGTTTGTCTTCATTTAAGTGCAAGTTATATTCACTGTAGTCTCATCTGAACTGGGTACAAAATGTACAATAACATAGCTTGTAAAGAAAACAGGATTTTGTGGGAATACTGAATAACAGTTTTTTTCTTCCTTTTTTTGGAGATAAAGCAGATTACCCTTAATGTTGCTTCTGAACATGACAACAGGCAGGAAGGCTGTAATCACAGTAAAAGGGCTCTTCAGAATTTACTTGCTTGTTTGTTTCGGGGTTTTTTTTACCCTTCTCATGCATGGTTTAGAAATGTATTCACAAACTCAGCTTGGGGAACTCAGAATACATCACAGCATATTCAGGGTGGAAGGGACCTCAGAAAGTCTCTAGTCCGTGTTTCTGCTTGAAGCAGCATGAGTTGTGAGATGAGACCAGGTTACTCAGCACTCTATCTGGTTGGAAGCCTTCAAAACTTAAAGTCTGGGAGACTGCACAACCTTCCTGAACCTTCCTCTTGCATTGCTGGACTGTCTTATTGTGACAGTTTTTCCTTATATCCTTTCAAAAGCCAGATATAAAGAGTTTAGGATTTCAAAAGGAGAAGGAATCTATCTCATGTTTCCTACCTCCATTCTTCTCCTTTGTAACCTTTCCCCTCTTTAGCTTCTATTTTAACCTCCTCTCTCCTACCTCTCCTGGTGTCACTGATGTGATGTGTCCATAACCTTTGAATTTCCCACAAGCACTACTCTTTAAAAGTTTGTAAAGATGATGACACAAGTAACCAGAAAAGGAAACTAAGGCAAATAATGCTTTAATGGTTGCATTATGTATAAAACCATAATGCTTCTTTGACACTCACAGCCTGGTACAAATGGAAAGCAAAGGAATACACCATGGTTATTTTGCAGTTTTCCTTTTCTGTTTAAGGATAGAATAACATGAGTTAAAAGTGTATTTGAAAGATTATGCTACCAGAAGCAAATAGGGTTCTTCAGGTCTTTTGAAAACAGATAGGAAAAAATGTGGAAAATATATCATTGACATGGTGATTTGCCTTCAGCCAGAGTAGTGTTAAATTCTGATGTCACAACTAAGACTTGAAGCAGGGTAGATCAGTGAATTGGATCTGTTTCTTGTCAGAAATCAAGTTAAAATCAAGTTGTTTTTAGTCTTTTTATTGGGACAATATGAAATGATAGATAACCCAAGAACTAATTGGGAACTGAGAAGTAGTTTTGTTACCCTGATGTGTAGATGGTGCTTTAGACAAGATGAAATTTGGAGATTATCCAGAAATTTTTAAAAAAAGAAAAAAATAAATTGGAAGCCAGATCATGTAATCTCATTCATCTCCACAAATAACTTTAATTTCTTGTAACAAGTGATTGAATAAAATAAAAAGATTTAAAAAGTCCTTCAAAACAAATCAGCTTCCAGGTGATACAGTGGAAGTCATTGTAATGATGTATGGAAATCATTGTAACTGGTCTTGTAAAAGGCAAATTTAGTAAGTAACCTGCAACCTTTATAATAGTGTAGTAAATTTTGAATAAATTTGCTGCATGGATATAATTTTTTCTTTTCTGGTTTTACTTTCCTACAAATCTTTCAACATAAAGAATAGCTGCTTTCAAGTTTTTTATGCTGAGCAAAGGCCATTTCTAGGAATAAATGTGCTTTTCTTGATAAATGTGACCTACAGAAAATGGATGAGAACTCCAGGCTTTGTTTTGGGGGGAAATCTTTCTGAGGGTATATAACATTAAAATTGGAGTAACCATACATTTTTAAGAGATAAAAAGTACTGAAGTCTAGAATCACAAAAAGTTTTCATCAGAAAGCTAGAGTGGTAAGTGGAGAACATGCACACAACCCTGCTTATCAACACATAACATACTTAATAAAATCAGAGAGGAGGTGTCAAGCTGTTTAAAAAAGAAATCTTTTGTTCTAAGCTGATGCTTGTATGTTTAAGCTGCAGATAAACATTTGCTGCTCTGTATTTCTAGTTCTGTAACAGCTTGTGCTGTGTATGCAGTAAGTTCTGTGGTTTGAGCTAATATGCTTATCCTCATTGCTGTTTTGCAGAAGCCTTTAATAAATTTTAAGAAGTGAAGAAAGTCCCTTTGTACTTCCTTGTACTTTTGCGTTTTAAATAGGCAATGTCTACTTTTGTTCCTTTGTTAATTGTTTATAATAATTTTACGGTCTGATCTTCTACTTTTTGAACTCTTGCTTTCTACCTCAGTTTTATTTCTTTACTCCTGAAGGTATGTTCAGTGGATGTGTTTAATAGGTGTTTGTGCTACGTCTTTGTGTAGGTCTTGTGGTAATCAAGATCAGCACGTGGAATGGATTGTGTGGTTTACAGGATATATCATATTTGCTGAATTTTATGCAATTATGATGCTTCTTAGTGACTCCTAATGGTGTTCTCTTGCCAAACCTCAAATCTCTGTATTTTCTTGGAGAAACTGGAGGACTTAAAGACCTGGAATCCTTAATACATTGAAATAGTTGAGGTTTATGTCCATTTTTGATTTCTTGGTACTTTGTTATGCAGTGGAGGAACTCTGTGTTTCATGAATAAGGTAGTTATTAAGTGAGGGATTCCCTATTTTTTTGGTCCTGAGAGCATTAAATGGATTGTTATCTCAATAGCTACAGCCTCATTTACTAGTAACTAAAGGGGATGTAAGCTATTTCAGTAGGAACTTGCCAGGAATACTTATGTCACTTTAGTGAGGAAGAATAAAAGAGGCTTATTTAAAGTTGCATTTTATAGGAGCTTTACTTCTGCAACATGTGAACACCAGTGGCTGCAATGCCAAGTGTGCTCCAGCTGTGTCCCCTCCCAAGTTCTTGTGCACTTCCAGCCTCAAGGCCTTGATTCTGTGTAAGCTCTGCTCAGCAATTGCTAAAACAATCCCTTTGTTATTCGCACAGTTTTCAGCCCTAATCCAAAACATAGCCCCATATGAGCTCCTATGAAGAAAATTAACTTTGTCCCAGTCAAAACCAGCAAAGATATAAGCAAATAACTTGCAAACTTCTCTTTATTTGTGTGGAGGCTCACTTTCCATATTTCACTTGGGTCTGCAGACTTGGAAGATTGGTCCTGGATATGGTATAAATATTAAATTGAGAGACTAACTGTATGCCACAGCTGGAAATTAGAAAGCAAAATAACTTGTTTTGCCTATCGTATCCTTATGTTCCTGTTTCTTACATTAAATTATTTGGCAAACTCCCAGGATGTTTGTTCAAAAGTAATACAGCTGGGTGAAAAACTGTAGCCGAAACCATCTGGTATACCTAAGCAATAGTTATAAGAAAAAATACTGGTAAACTAATTTAACAATACTAAATGCTTTATCAATTTGCCACTTAGTAGTTGGATCTCACAAAGACTGCTTTGACTGTGGACATGTGACCATGCCTTTTGTTTGTTCCAGGTACAGTAACTAAGAATGATGCTTTGTTGCAGGTCTGTCACGTGAATGAAACAATACTAATTTTAGAGACTCGTGTTTTTGACTAGCTGTTCAAACACTGAATTTTAGGATAAGCAAACACTTTGAGCTCTATTGAAGTTAATGAGCAGCCACTCCTGAGTTTGCTTCAGATTCCTACTTTTCCTTCCTGAACTTTTAAAGCTCTCTTATAATTAATCTCTTTAATGTATTTTAATTAATCTGATTTTTGTGTTTTTATAAACAAAACCAAAACTCTCTGGACTCCTGTGCTATGCATATTGAGCTGTTGATTAGGGCCTTCTAGATGTTAGAACCATTTCTTTTGGCTTGTCTTAACTGAAGGCTTGTTGCATAATAAATACCTTTGTAGGTACTAGTTGATGTCCTTTAGTCATTTAAAATGAAGTAGTTAATTACTTTGTAATTGCTACTTCGGATTTTGCTGGAATGTTTATTCTGGGATGTAGATATTTGTAATTTACTTGGGCATGTCTGGCCTGATCTTTAGGATAAATTGCAATTTTTTCAGTTTGGAAAAAAAAAAGCAGTTTGGAATTGCCTATCTAACTTTGACAGTTATATTTATGGCAGCATAATATGTTCAGTCATCTTGAGTTTAAAATATAGTGTAATGTGACAAACTTATTTACCACATGCTTAGAAAAGGGTGTGGGGGAGGTAATTGAAGAAATGAATTGTCATCCTTTGGGGCTGAGATACTAATGTGAATCTTGTGGGAAGGGTTGTGTTGGTTGCTGGAGTTTGTGGGGATTTTTTGTGTATGTGGGGGGCTTTTTTTAGTGTTTTGGGGGGGTTGTTGTCTCATTTTATTTTCTGTTGTTGTTGTTGTTACTTCCTTGTATCCTAAAACTGTGTAACAGCCTTTTAAATTACAGTTACCTAGGCCCCCTTTCTGAAATACTTGATTTTCCTTATTTTTTAAATTGCTACTTTGAACGGAGATGCTCAAGTCGAACGACGAGTGTTAAGGAGGTTCATCGCGGTGGGCTCAAGGGATCAGAGTAAAGCGTTGACCCAGCTCCAGGCAGTTGCCTCCCATGTGCTCAAAAAGCAGTAATTCAAGAAGTTAGCAAGCACTTCCCTGCTCATGGAGAGGAGAATCTTAGCTGCAACATTGCTTCACATCTTTCACAGTATCTCTTAAGTTTTCCACCCAAATAACACTTTTATTGCAGCCGTGTTGGGAAAATGAGTCTGCGGGGTGTTGGGGATGAGCCCTTTGTGGGATTTGTGCCCATAGCAACACGCAGGGGCAGCTGTGAGACTGCGGCGCCGCTGCAGCCCTCTGCAGCGCTGCTTCTCTCGGCATACTGACCTAGAATACTGCCCTACATCTGTTTCAGAGGATTGCTTTAGTTTTCCCCTTCCAGCTTGTCAGAAACCCCCTCAGGATGGTAGATAGTTGCAATGTGATAAATTAGCTGCTAATTAGTTTTCTTCTAGAAACATTATTTCTTACCTTTTAAATATTTTTTTCTTCCTTTCACGTCTTGACACTTTACCTTCTCTGACACATCATAATGTTAATTAATCTCCTTAATTCATCAATTTGTGTAAATACAGATCCTTTAGGTTAGTTTGTTGCTTCCTATTAAATTTTAGCTTTGTACAACTGTAAACTAACAAATTAATCAACTATTAGGAGTTGCCAACTTTTGCAGTGTCCATTCATCACCAATTTTTTGTTTATTGCAGTGCTTTTGTTGTGATAAATGGCAACACTGAGGCTTTCATGCACAGTAATTACTATCAAGTCTCTTCATACTGAAATCTGTCAAATATGAAATGGTGACTATTTTGTTTTGGCCTCTGCCTAAATGAGAGACATAAATAATGTTTTGAAATAGGAAGGGATGCTGGTGCCTAGTCAGAAGGGGCATTCACCTTTGAAACGGTCAATGTAATCCAGAAATCATTACAATCTGCTCCTTGTTTAATGGCTTAGGAATGATTCTTCTGGTCTTAGTCCCATCTCTGAGAAGAAATTACAATATTATTAAAAAAAAAATAAACAAGACCCCCCAAAACTCCCCCAACAGCATTGACACTTGCTGATTTCCTTTGGGATAAAAAGCCTGAGAAGCCAAAACCAAAATGTTTCTTTTTTTTATTTTCAGCATTTCTGAATTCAGCACCTCTCCTTTATTTTCAGATTTAAGGTCTTTTGCAGTTTACTTTATGGCAGCACTTAACCTTCTGTCTGCATAAATATCAAAATCCAACTGTGTGAGAGCTGTGGGCTTGTGTCAGCATTATTGGGTGTCACTTCAGAATGACAACCTTAGAGTTTCTTAGGTTATGGTAGATTCATCCAGCATTTCAGCTGCACTTGTCTAGTATGGGTTATCTGTATTCTGCCCTTTCATGAAAGCAAGTCCTGGAGCCATCTCTGATTTGATGGACTACTTACATCCTCAGAAAAATTCTGTCCTGAAAAGATGCTGTTCTAACCATTCTGTTGGCACTGAATATTTACAGTTGCCTCTCTAGGCAAATGTTCTGTTGAAAGGATACTAAAAATATTTAAGAATATATATGTTCCCAAAAGATTTCTCACATAATTGCTCCATTTCTCACAGGTAAAATATTTTAACATTTCCTCCCTGCCTCGGTTTTCTAACTTCTCTGATGCTGGCTTTCTTTTGCCCACACTGGAGTGTTTGAAAACCTCATTCCTATAAGCATCCATCATTCTCTTTCCTGCAGAACCTTTCTGCAACTTCTTCACATTCCTCAATTCTTCCTTTTGTGGCTTCTTTCAAATCTCTCCACCTTGGCTCTCCTGAGACCAAGATTTACAAGAATTTGCATTAATAATTTCCGAAATTTACTCTGTCTTGGAGTATTTTCCCTTTACAACAGACATAGTCTGGTTTTCGCGGAAGTCATTGAAGTTTAATGGTTCTTGATTCCCATTGCCCATCCAAAGGTCAGTTTGCACACACGTCATGGACCTCTTAGGAATAGAGGAAGTACTTGTGATATAACCTGGGCATGGATAGACAGATGCTCTAAACTGTGGCAGTTGATTTACTGAATATTTAAAATCTCATTAAATGATTTTAGGAAGTTCTGTTCCAGCATCTTAAATAAAATTTGGGTTTGAGAGATTTCCTTATGTATAACTACCTTGATTACAAAGCAGACATCTGAAAACATGGTTGTATATTGACAATAAATGCAAGTATTGTACTGGGACTCTTAAAATCTAGAGAACAAAACTCAAATTTTAACACACATGGTTTCACCTGGTCACTGTATTGTATCCAGCATAATTTTCCCTACTATAACCACTTATGTTTTGTCCTTTTTCTATCAAATCCCTGCAAATGTAAAATACTGAAGTCTGAAAATGTTGTTTTTAAAACAGGGTGAAAAGAAATAAAATAAAGAAAAAGCATTTTTTGGCAGGAGGTAGATTATTTCTTGGGTATAATAATGTAGAATAAGATTGATATGCTCTGTTGAATGCAGAGTCGATGCAGTAGCATTTCGCTTTTACCTAAATATATAATGAGTGTAATGCTTTATTTCCAGGGTGGAATCTGAAACTTTGAGCTGGAAACAAAATCTCTAACTGCTAGTTGTCTATCAGAACTTGTCTTTCAGGTTTAAGAATGTGATTTTGAAGCTGCTTATAAGAATTTTACTTAGAGTGGAGAAGTTTATTGTCAAGCGTTGACCTTTCCTTGGACCAAACAAAATTGTTTTGAGCTTCTGATATCCTAAATTTAGTCCAAGTTAACTTGTTGGATATAGGGAGGAGACAAATATCACTTAATTATTTAACTTACAAAGTATTAAGCATACTAAGTACTGAAAATCATGATTACAGTTTGTGATGTAATGAAGCCAGACACTTTGCAGACATTTTTCATTCTTGGGTAACTTTTTCTTTGTTTTACGAAAAAATATAATTTTCAGGATGTGCTGAATGTTAAGATAAATTTAGTTGCACAATGTTTGCTTAAAATTGTTGCTCAGAAAGAAATGACTGCTATTTTCCTCTTTACTTTTCACAAGAACATAATTTAATTGAAGTTTGTTCCAACATACTTCTGTGCAAAAGCAAGATCTCTTAATTTTCCTGAGTTGTGAGAGTATAATTTTGTGGGGGGGGGGGAAGAAAGGTTTTTATAATTATGTGTATATTTTCAACTAGGATTTCTATATCATGTGGTTGGTCTTTTTAATACCTTCTAATCACAACATTTAGGATAACACTGACCAGATGTAAATCAGTAATTAAGAAAAAAATAATTACTGAAGGAATTCTAGATCAATTGGACATGGTCTAAAAGCACATGATTTGTCATTAGTACATATTTCTAATGGTGTGTTCATAAATATTTTTCTGTTTGTAGAGACAATGGATCTTTTTGTATTTGAGGCTTTGTCAAAATCAAGGGGGGAGGGGGAAGAAGTATCAACTTTGCAAAGAAGGTGATTTGCATACTATTACGCCTTATTCTTTGCTTTCTGTCAATTTTTAAGCTTGCTGTGACCTACTTTAGAGTCTTATGATGAGATTAGGAATTTCAGTGAGTTCTCTGTTGCAGGATACAGTAGTTTCAGCACTTATGTTTATGTTACCACTTTTTGTTTTACTGGGAATAATGCACATTCTCAGTTTCTCATCACAAGCCTTTGATGGATTCCTTGATTCCTTTCCCTTGATTTTATTTTGATTTTCCTTGATTTTTTTATTCTTGTTTTTTTTTTGTTCATTTGTTGTTGTTTGAGGGTTGTTTTTTATAACTTTTTATTATTTATTATGTAAGAGAATACTGTCTTGTTTTCATGGTTTTAGGTTTCTAACTTATATCAGACAAAATACAGCAGCTGCAGGTTTTGTACCAGCCTCCCAATGTCAGCCTTGTGAATTCCAGAGCAGACTCAACTGGAAACATTTGTCCTGTGGCAAAATGTTATAGGTCATCGCCAGAATACTCTTTTTGTCACCACAGCTTTGTCAAAGTCTGGTAGTTGTTTTTATTGTTGTCATCTTAGGTATACTGGAAACACAAGAAGAGTGAAACCCACATTCATGAACCATAGCCACTCTGGCATTTGGATATTTGTGGCTGTATGGCAGAGTGTAGTGTCTTGCAGAGACAGCAAAACTACTCTGAAACAACTTTCTTGCTAACAAATTTAAGATTAGATACTTTTGTGTGATAAGTAGGCAGGAGTTAATTAGCCTGCTGAGAAATGGGTGCAGTATAGTATATATGGTTGCACTGTAGTGTATTTTATGTTTGGACTCAATCCTAAGGGTCCCTTTCAAGCTAAGTAATTCTATGATTCTAATAGTGGCTGTTTTGCCACTAGTGCTGCTATTTCAAGCTACGTCAGTAGGAATCAGAATATATGAGTCTACATGGGTCCTGTCTTGTAGTTTAGGAATAATTCATAGTTTTGAAAAGCATAAGTTATCAGTTCCTTTTCATTAGTAATTCTATAGTTAAAAAACAAAAAAAGTGTGAAGGGCTAAATTGCAAAAGATATGCTTCCAAAGATGGAAAGCAGGGTTTTAATAAGGGAGGAGACAAAACTGGAGAGCTTTTTTCTCATTTACTACTAACCTAAATTCATGAGGAATACGATAAAATACATCTATCTGAACTGTTCCAGGTTTTGCTGTGCTATACTTTGGGTTAGCTTTTGTGTTGCTAAAACCAGAGACCTTTTTCAATAATTTTGGAACAAATTAGGTATATTTTAAGAATTACTGAAGGAGAAAAACCTACCCAAAACCAGAAGACTCAGAACATGCTTGTCCTGTCACCTAATTCCACGTCCTAGTCCTAGCCAGACAAGTTTTAAATAGGGCTAACTTTGATGAAACCAGGTCAACCCTGAATATTTAATGTAAATCCGTAGTCCTGATGGAATACATTCAAAAACTGAACTGGGCAAAGCAAGTTGGAAGGTTGAATGGTTAAGATGGTATTTTAGTCTTTGGCACGTACTTGCCCTACATTACAATAATTCCATTGATCAACTTAGTATTTGTAGTGGTGACCAATCTTCACACTTAAAGTCAGGTCCTCTCTGTGTCCTGGGTGCTACTGTGCTGCTTTCACAAAGGCACAAATTAAAGATCTCTTCAATTTAATTTAATTCTCATTTGTCCATTGCTACTTGACCACTCTGTGTGCCAGTGTTGGTGGTTTTTTCAGTCCTAAAAATGACAAAGGGAGGTTAAGGAATTGAAACAGTAAAATAGAAATGATAGAGTTAAGATGAAAATAAACTTTCAGAATAGGTGAAGCATTGGTAGGGATATTTCCAAATAAAATTTATAGTGTCTTCTCATGTCTAATCCAGCTAAAATGCAAAGGCTGCAAATCCCACAAGATGTACTTGAGCAAGAATATTCTGTTTTGGCTCATTTGACATCTCCCATCATTTTTGGAGACTGAAAGCATTAAATAATCTAATTTCCATGCATTTTAGAAAACAAGTATGAAAAGTCATAACACTTCACTGATTTTGCTCATATATAATTTCCTTTCTGTGACACCTCTGTGGTTTATATGCAAGCCTTCAAGGATTAGGTAGGATTATGTTGGTCACATAATGGTATCTCTTTCTGGCACAACAAGTAACCAAACCACCAATGACTGTAATTATCATAGCCATTAACATTACTGCTGGCTGGAAATAATGAATTTCAGTCCGAGCCCAGCAGTGCTTGTTGGCTGACCTTTCAAGCAATCCTAGTGAAGTGGAAAAGGGATTCCTTTTAATTTGGATGGTAATTTTAGAGTTAATAAATAGCATATATTAATAAGTGAGTTGAAATTGTTTAAGGAAGTTAAAAGCAAGTTGCAAGCCCTGATGTGCTCTTACTTTCCTTTTCCTCCTCAGGTTTAACTGTGTATTGTGCTGCAAATCCCTTTCTGCTCTTTTTACTCCTACTTTCTTTCTGCAAGGAAAAATGACATTTTCTTTGATTTGGTCCCTTCAATTTGCTGTTAGGAAAAGTAAGCCCATTATAGGCTAGGTGTGTTGTTGATTATTTACACACCTGTAATTGTTTTAATAAGTGGGTGGGATTGTGATGTGGATCAAAACTAACTGCTGAATCAGATCCAAACCAGTGTTTGTTTATGTATGGTGCTCCAGGGATTCAATATTTCATAGAATCACAGGATGTTAAGGGTTGGAATGTACCTTAAAGATCAGGACCCACAGCTATGACTAACAAAGTTACTGTTTTTAAATACCTTTGTGCTTAACCATCTTCAGTTTCTCCATTTGGTTTCCCTCTCAGTAACTGATTTTTTTTTCAATGCCTTTCAAAGTCTTTTCTTTAAAAAGGAGAAATCTCTGTATAGTAGACATGCCACATGATGTTCATCTTATCAGTCCTAAGGACTTGTTGCACTCCCTTTTAAAAACAACCTTGCAGTATACTTTTTGTCTAATTTACTAATGTTCAACACCTATGTTTTGCTACTGAAGCTGAAGTTGAGATCAGAAACTGCTTGGTGGAGTACAGACACTGAAAAACTTTATCAAGCTGAATCAAGACACTAATGTCTGCATGAGTTTCATGTTCTTGTTTCAGAAGGTCTTTTCAAGCATGGGAGAAAAATACAGTTTTGTCTTTTCCTTACTTTAGCTCCTGGATAAATCCCATGAGGTCTGTGTTATTCTATTTGGAGGCTATTAATTGTAGGGAAAAACTCCACAATATGTATGAAAATTAATGATTTTAAATCAGTGTATTTATTCTATCAGGTGTGTGTGATGTGATGTGGTGTGATGGCTCTCTGAGGCACTGTGGCCGAGTGTAGCCCTGGAGTTCCAGTTTGTTTGCTGTCCCTCCCTGGGAATGGTCCCTCCTAGAGAGGAAGCTCTGCACTTCTTTGCTGAAGGTCTTGCCTTGATTTTTCATTTCCCTTCATTCCCTGCCTTGTCCATGCCACATTCAAGTGAAGTTTGGCAGTGTCTTTTTCTTTAATTCTGTGAGTTTTGTAGCTTGATTCAGTGCAAGAAAAGCACGTAGCATCTGGCTTAATGGCATGGACAGTGGCCAAGTGGATAGATTGCAAATCTCTGTGTGTGTTAGCTCATTTCAGCATTGCTCCTAACCTGCTGGCAGATGCTGCTTTGACACAGAAGTCTTTTTACCTGTCCCTGCCAATTTTTCTTAGGTACAAAAGAGAGTTTCTGTTTTTAAGTTTCAGGAAAGAGTCCTGTACTTTCTTTCAACTGGAGAAGGGTTGAAAAATGCCTTAATACTTAAAGACAGGAAGTCCCTGTGTCTGGTTTGCCTGGCACTGCACAGTTGCTTGTCAAAGCCATTGTTAGTTTCACTCAGGAAGTATTTTATGGTTCCAGATGATAGTGTGTGTCTCACGATACTGATTTCTCAGAACGACATCATTGTTTTTCTGCACCTGTGGTATCTGGATGTATTCCTAGGCTTCTGTGCCAAATCTAGAGGAAGGATAGAACTGTTACAATGGCAGGTATTTTTAGTGACTCTTCCAAGGTGTTAAAAATCAAAACAACTGTCTTGTCTCTTGAAATACTCTTATAAAAAAAAAAGGTTAGAAGTTCTGTGAGTCATAATACAAACCTTTAAAGAGGACTGTTGGCTCATATACTTCCTTCCCCCATTGCATCAAACAGAATTGCCCCCTTGTCAGCAGTCTTCATTGTCTTAATTGGTTGCATTTACTTTTCAGATACATTTTTCTCATGTTCTTTTGTGGGTTTATAAACAGTTGCCAACTGAACCTAAACTCTCTTCACCCTTAATTTTGGAATAACAGGCACTATTCTTAAGCAAGCATGAGCGGGAAGTGGAAGTTCTGGCTTTTCAAGAAGACCCTGCACTTAGATTTTTGACAGTGCACTATGCCACAGAAACACTGTTAAAATTATACACCCGGGTCGTATTTTTGGAGCTTTGAGTAGGGGAAAAAAGTGTATGCACTTGTTACATTTCTATTTGTTCACACATTTTAAAATAATTGTAGGATTTCTTTAAATATCCCTGAAGTTTTAACTTTACGGAGATTATGGATTAGTGATGAAACCCTGCTGGGCTAAATACACTGAATTCTGCTGGCTCAGCTGTTGAAATCGGGCTGAAAAGTGCAGTGGTTATTTCCAACCATTAAACCTAATAAACCAGCTTAAAGCCAGAGTGGGATGTTTAAACTTGCATTCAGCTGTCTCTGAGGATTTTCACAGGAGGAAGTAGTTTTGCTTTACTAGTCCTGATAGCTGTATTCCAGTGTATTTGAAATGCCTCTCAATTACACTGGATCAAGAAAGTTCTGCCTCATTTAAGATAAAAAAGCGTATGCCAGGGTACTTGTAAGTGATTTGTTATCATCTTCCTTAGTTGCACTTAATTCCGCACCTTGCCAAATTTTCCTTTCTTTAAGGAGACTTCCTGATATTTTTATCTACAGAGAATTGGCTGATCTGTGGGACAGGCTACAGAAGCTCACAATTACAGTTTATTTTTCGTGTTAGCTAAATTGCACAATTTGCTTATTGCATAAGTTGATATGGTTTTTGTTTGGTTTCTGAAAAATACCATATTGCAATAATTTTTGAAGTGCGGCAAAAAATGATATTTAATAAATGTTCTTTGTAAGTAGCAACATGATTAAGGCTCATAGCTTACAAAACCAGAATAATTTATTTAGTTATAAAATGCTGTAGAGGACATTGCATGAAGGCTAAAGTCAAAGTCAACAGAAGTCTTATTGGTAAAAAGAAAGTACTTGAAATACATTTATAATGATATGGTTGAATATCAGAGAAATGCAGCTTAGCAGAAGACTAAAACTCATCTGAAATACAATACCAGACAAGCTGAAAAGCAATGCCATTGAAAATTGCAGGCTGTGTTGATTTTTTGTTATGTTTTGTGTTTTGTTTCGTGTGTGTGTGAGTTTTCTGGTGTGTTTGGGGTTTTTTTAAATTGTCTTCCACTGATGGCAGGTCAAACAGAATTAAACCCTGCTCTTCCAAAGGAAATACAAGACAGTGTACAATACCTGGAAAGTGTTTCATCTCCATGGTCAGCTGACAGACCCAACTTGGTTTTAGAAGAATGGTGTCCTTTTGTATTAGCGAAGAAAATTTATGCCCTGCTTTTCTTGGCTTCCTGGAATGCTATTTGTTACTTGAATGGGAGCAAACAGTGCAATTTTAGGGGGAAGCCAGTCTCATTTACCAAAGTCTTTGATACCAAGCACATGGAGTTTTTGAGCTACTGCTCTGTTGTGTACCCGTGTTCCTCTTGGGTGCCTCTCATAGCTGGTGAGGAGTAATTCTTGAAGCTTGCACACTGGTTGTCCTTTTTTCTGCAGTCCATAAGACTGCAGCTCTTCTGAGCTTGAGTTTGCATGGTGCTACTTGAAGTCTGTTCAGGACTCCAAAATTATGTCCCCCGAGTTTAGAGAAGCATGTTGTGTTATAATGCTTTTGGGAAGGAAAGAGGAGAATAGGGAAATATGTGGTTACTAGTCTTTGGACTATACCCACTGTTCTGACATTGTTATTCAGCATTCACTTGTAAGCACATACTCTTGTATTCAAGGCCTTCTTTGAAATAATTGTCATCCTATTATTCTGGAAAAATTTTACTGTTTTCTGGAAGTTAACTCCTTTGTTTTTAATCATGTGAGGCTTTTAATTTTCTGCTTCAGTTTCTGCCAGCTTTGTAGGGGTATGACATGTAGCCAGCAAACCCTCTGGCAGATACAAAATGATGCCATAGATCCATATTTGAAACAATGTAGAAATTTGTGTCTTTTAAGTTTTTGGAGGTTTTGGGGGGCTTTAATGAAGTACAAAATGTACTGAGGAGTTGCTATGAGATCTGCCATTTGCGGCTTTGTTGGCTTTGGTAGACCTCAGATGATGCACTTGTGCTGTGGATGCATCACAGAATCATTTATGTTGAAAAAGATCTCTAAGATTATCAAGTCCAACCTTTGATCAATCATCCCCCTGTCAACTAGATCAGAGCACTAAGTGCCATGTCCAGTAGTCTCTTGAATACCTCTAGGGATGGTGACTCCACCACCTCCCTGGGCAGTCTTTTTCAACATTTAACAACCCTTTCTGTGAAGAAATTCCTCTTGAATTCTAACCTGAACCTCCCTTGATACAGCTTGTGGCTATGTTCTCTCATCCTCCCTTCTCTATCATACCTGACACTTAAAAGGAAGTTAGATAACCCCTTGCTGTTTTTTTTTTTTTTTTAATTTTGCTCAGAACTTTGTTTCCCCAGAGGCTATGAATGAAACATAAATACTTTTTCCAAGTAAACAGTTGTAACTCTTTTCCTTGATCATGTTATTAATAATTAAGGCAATTTCTTAACAAAGTTTAAAAATTATTAAAACTTTGGAAATACTTAGTCTTAATAAAAGTCATAGTTATTTTTAGCTAAAAGAGTTTGTTCTTACAGATAATGTATCTGAACATAACCTACTTTTTTACATTTACTCCTTTCTACTAGCTGGATTTTTAAGTTGTTGCTGTTTCCAAGTAATAAAAGAAAATTCACATGTAATCCTTCCTGTTTAACAGAGCAGTCTTAATGCATTGATACTGCATCTCTAGCTCTACAGTAAAGGATTAAAGTAAGACCAACTGGTTGAACTGGCTGCAGAATAGTTCCTTTATCATAATTTGATTAAATGCATGAAGACTACACGTGTTTGTCCAGAGTCCGCCTTGCCTTCTTTCATGATGTCTCTGGTGGGTTTTACATTGACATTCCTTCTCTGTTGAGGACATTCCTGAGCAAATTCATGGGCAGAATTGTGTCATTTAATCATAAAGTCTTAAGTTGTACTAGATTTTCTGGACTTGTAAAGACCTTTTTGTTTTATTTTCTTTTTACTTTTAAATTCCTTTTTCCAGAACTAATGCATATCAAGAAAATGCTCTTAGCAGAGACAAGATGTAGACATAAAAAGACTATCAAGCAGGATTTCAAGGAATATAAAGGGCTTAACTAGATATTTGATAGAAGAAGAAAACAAAAGGATCTCATAACTGCAAGGACAGGGGACACTGGTGGTGCATGCAGAATTATTCCAGTTTTAGTGTTCTAGATGGGCAGCCATTCTCAACAGCAAATAAGTATCGTCACTTGTTACTTTTAGTGCTCTGTTTTAATATATAGTCCTAATACCTAAGGTATCCAAAGCAAAGAGTTAACAAAATTGTTTGCAGATATCGGGAGAACCAATCAAGCCTTTATCAAAGAGATTATAACATCTCATCTGTAGCTGAGATGCAGGATGAAGAGAGCTTGACAAGCATTCAGACATTCACACTAAACTGATTATCTGTGTTAGAATTGTCCTATGGTTTTTGGCAGCATTGTAATCAGGGATTTGAAAGTGATTACCTTGCTGAATTCAAATGTTGAGCTGGGCACAGGAGGGAATACAATCTGCTGCAGCTCCATGTCCTTTGTGTATTTCAGACTCGGTATTTGCCTTATCTGTACAGGTAGTCAGTGCTATTAGCAGTAGGAGTTCCAGATTTTTGTTTTACAGGCAACTGAAGACTAGTTTTCTATATCTATTCTACTTTATACAGTATTTTCAATGCTTGGACATGGATGCAAAGATTTTTGATTATTGTTGATGTGCCTTGACATATTTTCATGAATAGCTGTTCAATAAATATTCATGTTAGGAAAATTCCATAGAAGCTCTCATCTCTTAAGAAAACTGACTGCTGCATGTGAGCAGCACTTGAGATATTCAAAAGTCACACTGAGCTGTCATTATCTGAACTATGCATTTGATCCTTTTAATTGTGGTGTACACAGGCAAGAGAACTCACATTCTTTTATTTCAATACAAATTTGAAAGTGTTTATCCTCGGTAATCTGCAAGAGATTTAAGGATCACTTCTGTTATTGAAACTAACATTTGTATATATTGTGTTTATTGAAAGGAGATTAAGTCGATTCCCCACCCCGCTCCCTCTCTCTTTTCTGTCACCATCTTCATTGGCTTGTTGCTGGTTTGCAGCAAGCCTCCTGGGGTGTCTGTAGGCAGCACAGTGCATTATGAACAGATGCCCGAATTAACTCGTGTGTTAGAAGCACGAGCATGTAGCTGTGCTATCGTTCCACTCCGTCCAGATCAATTCATATGTAGGCAAAGCTCAGTGCTCGTGGTGCCCTTTTACAGTCAGCTCTGGCCGCTTGGCATTGGGAAAGCTGCATGCCTCCATGTGTTTCTGCTGCTAGTAACCCTGCCTATTTAAAAACCTGAAAAGGTTCTTCAGCTTTTGAGGAGAAAAGGCTTCATCCTGGAAAAAGTACAGCAGAGAGGGTGACAAGAGATTTCGTGTTCAAACTTTCCCACAAGAACAAGGGCACAAGAAATTGCACTGTGAAATGAAAGGAAGACTTTTGTCTTGCATGAGCATACTTAAACTGGAAAGCTTACTGTGAGTTTGTGAACGCTGATATTATGATGCATATAAATCCTAATTAGGCAAATGCATAGAAGAAAAATGCATTCATTGTTAAACACAGAAATACTATGTCTGGCTCAGGACATCCCTGTGCCACAAAATGCTGAGAGTTGTACTACTGGATGCTTGCATTGCTTGCCAGTGGTCAGTAGCTTCAGACGTGCACTTACAAACGGTGTGCTCAGGAGAGTTGCTGACAAATTTTTATTCTTTTTTAATAATGGCTGTCGTGAAGATGATGTTGCACTTTCTGCAGCTGCTCACAGTGCCAGATGTCTGTTGTATTTACTTTGTATAAGGCCATATCAAAGGATAGTTTTTTATATTTCTGCGAAAAGACCACTGAATCAGAACTTTCCTCAAAGGTAATATATACATGGCATTACTCATCAGCTAAAAACCTGCATAAAAGCAAGTTCATTTTTCCATCATGAAGTCAAAATTCAATATTAATGACTGTTTTAACCAATATAATAATTTCATAATATTAGAAATATCCCAATTTCATTTGTTACAGCTTTTTTTCCCGTTTTTTACAAACTGTTGAATAAAAACAAAACCCCTTGAAACAGTTTGTGAAAGTCTCAATCTTTTAAGAGAATGACACTTCTAAGTCCAGAATAAAAACTTGAAAAATTGCTTTTGCTACCAAGAGGACCTGATTTCAATTATAGCAGATAATATCTGGAATCAATAATAGCTTCTGGCCATCTGTTAGGAGGAAAAGAACAACAGTGTCTGCCTCATTAGTTCTTACATGCAGATCTCCAGTTATTTCAGGCATAAAAATTTTAAGAATATAACCCCAAGCAAAACTTTGAAGTGGGCCAACCACCCCTGTTGCCAGCTAATCAATTCCTTTTCTATCAGAGCATCTTGTTCCCTGTCAAAGCCAGTCCTTCTGACACAGTGTTCCCACCCTTCAAATCTGATCATCTAGTGTGTACTTAGGACATTCCTGTGTGCTTTATATGCCACCTCTCTTAATTGGGGCATCATGACTTAGGGCATTGAACTAGAGTTTATTTTTTCCTCAAGTATTTTGCATGCAGAATATGGCCAAGCAATAATTAATTATTAAAGTAATTTCTGTTCTTCTACCTCATGTCTTTCCCCCACTCTTCTCTCTTCAGTTGAAGGACTGTTTTTTGTGAAACCCAAGTATGCTTTTGTCATACAAGTGCTCATTTTTGAACATTGAGTAGTTGCTGTAGATATGACTTCTTTTCATCCCTTTATATATGGGGGTGTATGTCCTGCTACACAGCCCAGAACTGAATGTAATGTGTGTCTCCTTTTGTGGTGTTGACCTTAATTCTAACTTGTGACAAGGGCACCTTGAGCACCATGTCACTTCACACCCTTTGTGGGGAGACATTCTCATCCTGTAACCATAAAGTCAAGCCAGCCATGAAACCAGCTTGCTTTGGGTGTCTCAAATCCTTTTTATAATGCTAACTTGCAGGTAAGGCTTGTGTACACTAGTTGCAAGCAGAAAAAGATCTTGTTTTAGTTTTTAGAACAGCAGTGCTATTGGTGCTCTAGATGAGCAGAAGCTGCACCAAAACCCCACACTTAGTTTAGGCTTTAATTAAGGCCTTGGGCTTGGACAGATCTTTTCACACACCAGGCACTTTCATATGTAAAACTGTCCAACGGTGAGCACATCCAACCAGAGATTTTGAATGAGAGCACAAAGATGAATTTTGTTTTGAGAAGCTGAACTTAGGAGCAAAGCAAACCAAACCAAAACTGAAGTTGATTTAATATTGCATGTCACTATTGTTCTCACCATATGATTTCACCTTCTGTATAGATTAGGTTTTTGTATCCTGTGTTGTTGTCTTGCTTTCTTATTCTCTGAGCACCCTTTGGCAGCCAGAAAATATTTAATAAAGCCAGTTGGCTGCAGTATTTGAACTCAGTTTCTAAAATATTTCTGAGGGCATATCCTGCTACATACTTTTATTGTGGAGTTCCTTATTTCTCCTGTGGCTGATAGGTGATTGAAGAGGACATCAATCACTGTTCCTGTGCTTGAAAAGGACATTTATATGACCTTCAGCTACTACAATGACAAAAAATATATCTAGATGTGGTTTTGATACATAGCTTCCTGGGGACATGCATGTGACAGTCCATCTGCAAAGACTGCAGGTATTGGTAGATGATTTGTATTCAGGGTAGATTTTTCTTCTCCTCTCCATCTTCCTTTTCAAGGTCTCTGGCATACAGTTGCAATGGAAGAGAGAGAAAGTGATAGTCACAACAGCTATTGTTGTTAGTAGAATTAAAATGGGACATACATGATGCATATGGGTCAGTGAATGCTGTATATAGAAAAAGTCTGGTTGTACGATTATGATAAATGTGTACTGCTCTTAAGTTAGGTTGAGAACACCTTATGCCATGGTCACTGCAGAGTGATTAATTATATACTTACTACCACTAGAAGAAAGAATTAAGGAGCATCTGCTTTTACAGAACAATGTGGTCATTGGAGAAAAGGTTTAGTACATTAAATTTATATTATGACTTGCTTGAGAACCCTGTGTCCTAGCTGAACCCTGGGGTCTTCTCTGCTGGAACAGCAGCTACCTCCTTCCATGCCTTAATTTTTATCCTGCCTGTAGTCTACTTATGTATATACAGCACAGATAAACTAAAAAGACATGAATCATAGATCAGATGAATCTACAGATTCCATAGAGTTCTACAGAATCTACAGATTTTATAGAGTTCTACAGAATCTACAGAATCCTCAAAGGATTGGAAGGGACCTTAAAAATCATCTTGTTTCAACCCCCCTGTTGTGGACTTTCACTAGACCAAGTTGCTCAGAGCTCCATCCAAAACCTTGTCTTAAGTGTTCACAGGAATCCATATCCACAGCTTCTCTGAGCAACCTGTTCCAGTGCCTCACCACCCTCAAAGTAAAGAACTTTTTTCTATTATGTAAACTAAACCTACCCTCCTTCAGTTTGAAGCCATTCCCCATTGTCCTATTGCTACATGCTCTTGTAAATAGTCTTTTACTACATCAGCCAGTTCCCTCAGGATTCTGGGATGTGTCTCATCAGGTCCCCATTGATTTACGTACATTGAGGTTTCTCAGGTGATTATGACCCTGATATTTACAGTGAAGGACTTCCTGTCCTATCCTGCTGCCCCTCCACTGCTGTCCCTATCCTGCTGCCCCTCCACTCCAGAAGTGTGGGAAGAGAGGTTGCCATTGAAGACAGAAGCAGAAAAGTTGTGGAGTACTTGGGCCCTCATCTATTGTTACCAGTTGTTGTAACTGTTGTTAGGATTGCCACCTTCTGTCTGGGTCCCAGTTTGGTAGCATGACTTGATTAGTACAAAGTTAGCTGAGTAAACATTTGTGAGGTAAGTTTGTCTGTGGGTTCCTGTGCTTTTCATTAAATCTCTGCTGCTCTGCAGTGCTCTTTATTTTACTTTGATTGACACTGCTAAACACCACGGACTACCTGTTTTGAGGCTGACCTTACTCCACAAGAATCCAGGGAGAGTTTTTCAAGTGTACCACATGAATGTGCTTAGAGGTTAAGATGATGCCCTCGTTTCTTTCTTTCTTTTTCTGGTACTCTGCAGGCCATCTTTCTAGAACATATTTCAAAGTATAATTTTGTTCTTCTCTACACGCTCTAAAATGATTTCTAGCTATTTTCTACACCGTGTCAGATTTCAATCTCTTTTTGTCCTGAAAGTTTTTTTAAACTTACTTGAAAAAAAAAAAAAAAAAGAGAAGAGAAAAAGAAAAAGATCTTTAACAGCTCTAGTAACTAAGTAATAAAAACTGAATGTCACAGAAAAGTCAATGTGACAGGATATATTGGCTCTTAAGGAGAAAATTACTGTCATTCTTTTTTATTTCATGGAGCTTCAAAATAAGACATCACACAACTGTAATAATAGATGAGGGTGTGGTTTGGTTTTGCGTACTTCTTCAGTTAATTCTTTAATTTTATTTCGGTTGCTGAACATGCTATTTTGGCAGGCTTCATATTAAAATTTTACTTCTTTTAAACTAGAAAGGTGACCAGAGTGACTTCTGTCATTCCAGTGCCACAGCGGAATTTAGATGTACATTGCATTGATATTCAGGGAGTTTGCTTGTTTTTATTTCTTCATAGTTAATAAACTGTTTTAATTTTCAGATCTTTGTAAACAAATTAATTGAAAAATTCTTGTTTTTTTCCAACTCTTAGACAAACTTTCTCACTGTACTAATGCTGTGTTGCTACTAAGCTGCTTTAAAAATGGTGTATTTGATCATGGTGTGGAACCAAAGTAGCTTTTTACTTCATGCTGCATATCTCACAGTATTCAGTTCAGTGTAAAAAACTTGAAGGGTGGAGGTAGCACAAAGACAAATAGAGATTGATTCAATACACATTATTGAGGAGGTTCAATATTATAAATACTGGTCTCATGCTGTATCAAACGTTTAAGGACTGTCCAGGGATAAAATCTCACAGGACTTTTTCAAAGGGATAAAGACTGTGGGTTAAGCACAGTGCTGATTTTCTCATGAGTGAAGTGATGAGTGAATACAGTGAGTTTTGAAGTCTTCAAATTCTGAAGAAGGATTTGGCAAAAATGTACTTTTTGTACATTTTTAAACATGCCATCCTAGAGCATAAACCATATCCTATTGGTTTACTCTTAAAATATAGAACTTCTGAAGATTCACAAATGAATTTTCAGTTTCTGTGGTTGCTGACAGCTAATCTCTCCTGCTGCCTTGGATGAAGAGTGTGGCAGGCACAGATGGTGGATGACAGGTTATGTTGTGTTTGAGTGTAGTGTCTGCTTGTGGCAGAGTAGACCTCCAACAGCAGGCAAGAGCATATATGTCCTTGCATATATGCATATCTTTTTGGCTTTTATATGTGAAGTTTTCTTGTCATGCCTCTCAGTTAGTGGATTTTCTTTTTTTCCCATGAGATTTGGGGTTTTCTGTCTAGATGGGTAGATATTTGACAGCAGTAAGACTGCTGTTAGGCTACAAAGTCTTTTTGTGCATCATGCCCTGCTGGATAGGCTGTTTTCCTCTTCCACTTCAAAATTCAGCTCTGAAAGAAGATTACAATACAGAGAATTAAAAGCACTATTACTTGATCTCATGGCTTGAATTAGGCAATTCAGCATTTAATTCAGCATTTCAAGTACAGTAAGAACAGGATTGAATAGCTGAATTGCTATCTACCATGTTAATGGATTTTTAGCATTTTTAGGAGTGAGCTCTTTGAGTGGCTTTTGGGTATTCTGTTTTGATTCTGAGTGAAAAAACAGCTGTCTATTGTTTTAGAACTAACAATATAAGACATAATATTTGGCCATTGTAAGTATTTTGGAACACCACTGCTCTGGTGGATGTTTTGTTTCTGAAGCATGTTTTATCTCCAGCTCTATTTCTGTAGCTCAGCCTGAGCTCATGACCTCCCTTCAATGGCTTTGGTGAAGCTGCAGGGGAAGCTTAGTGTGCACTTGATGTATTGGAGTGAACAACATGCTTTAGTGGTCTCCACCCCCTAATCATTTCCTCACATATGGGATTATATGGAGTGCTGGGTCTATAGCATCCATTAAGCAAATGTGGAATAAGGTTTTCTTTTCCTGGTGTGTGAGTGGTATGGATGGCAACAAAAATATTGGCATATATTGGCACTTTCAGCTTGCAAAATTCTGAGGCCCGATGCGTGTTAGTGTAAGCATTTGGAATAAAACATTTTCTGTCCTTCAGGGTACTTATGATCTAGCTAATAGTGTTCTCCAGTACAAGCTTTCCATTCATGTATTGAAAGGCTGTGTTTAGGATTTCTTTCTGAGTCCTGTGTTTTGAATTTTCTGCTCATAAAAGTGGCTTAATGATTCTTTTGACTTTTTTCACAGCTTATTAAATTTGAGTTTGTTTGCCTGTTTGTTCTAACACATAACTTCTCATGGTAATGTACTATTTTGTTAACAGTAGGAATAATTAATATTTTCATGCCGTGAATAATTGAAGCATATTTTATTTTTCAGTAATTGCTGGTTTTCGAGGGACAGTCCCCCATGGCCTATCACTGGAGATTGGAGACACCGTTCAAATATTAGAGAAATGCGATGGTGAGTTCACAGGCGATTCCAGTGATAATTAAGTTGTGTGTATTGATGGTTTGAACCCCATTAATAATAATTTATTTTCTTGAAGTAACATATTTTTGAAGTCAAAAACATCATACATTTTGGCCTCCTTATTTTTTTCCACAGTTCCAGTGAGCTCTAATCTCTATAATAATTAATTTGCAGTACATTAATTTTTATTTAATCTCTCTGTTTAATAAACATTTACAGAGGATAAGAGTTATAACAGAAAGGAAGTCTCTCATGATTCTTCTGCTTTCTTGGTATTTCTGAGAGAAACCTGGCTGCCATCAAGACATTTTCAAATTAATTCAAAGTCATAACTTAAAATCTTAAAGCAGTGTAAGCATTCTCTTCTACCTCTGTTTTGTGTTAGAGAATGCAAATACAATTTTAGCAAATGTCTGTTCCTAGTCTCGTAGAAATAAAGTTGCATTTTCTTTTCATAATCTGCCTTCTTAACACCTAAAAATCAACACATTGGTTTTTTAATATTTTTTAATCATTTTTTTATCATTTGGGATCAAATAGGGGGTTTTTTTGGTAATATCATATCAGGATTATATATGGTTAACCTTGTAAGAAACGTCCTTTTAGAAGGCATAGAATCTATTCTGTTGAATCAGGTATAGTATGAATTTTGTATAGCATTGTGGCTGATAGATGTAGAACCTGAAGTCCAGAAATGATTTGTAAGTGTTTTGAGTTAGTAAGAAACTATTTCTGTTTTGACCGGGGTGGTGTCCATTGCAGAATTTACCTCGGTTACGTTGTTAGAAACATTTAGGGGTACAGGGTTAAAGAGTAATTCCTGAAATTGTGTGAATGAAGTCATCCAAATATGAACTGGTTTAAATGAAATACCTTTCACTGTATGGAAAATATTTTAAATTAATATAGTCTGACAGCACTGTGGAATTCTCATATGTGTCCAAAAGGGAAAGATGAAATCTGTTTTACATATATAAATGATTTGCACACTTTTAAAATCAAAATGTGCTTTCTTCACAGGATGGTACAGAGGATTTGCCTTAAAAAACCCCAATGTTAAGGTAAAGGTCAATTGCAGTTTTGCATTCTTGGGCAAAAATGTATATTTACTTTTTAAAAGTTAATAATCTGCTTGTAAGTGTATGATATTTACTCTTAAAAGAAAACCAGAGCTTAGTGTTAAGTATATTATTGGTACTACTTTAATTAGATTTGGACATGGATTACCCTTCTGAAATGCTTCTATGTATTAGGATAATACACTTTACAAATCCAGGGCTGTGGTGAATTTTCTTTCATTTCTGAATTTTAGATTTTCCACTCAGAGGAAGCTAAGTTGAAGGGAAAAGACTACTGAGAATACAAATTGTAAACACTGTTGGAAAGTTGGTTAAACTGTGCCCATTTTTCTTGATGCTATGAATTAATTTAGAGCAGCCAGTGGAGACAGCTAGTTTATAGGAGCCACATGTGGAGTATCAATTGAATAAAAGATATGTGTTGCCATGTAAAATATATGGTTCATTTTGGTTTTCTTTGATGTGTAATCTTTGATTTCCATAGTAGTATAGTATTCTAAACCAGACTTCACTGATTTACTACTTCTGCATTTAGACATGAAAAGTTACTGAAATTTATGTTTCAGTGTCTGTTCGTGTTGTGTGTTTGAGCTTTACCTCTCTTATTTGTCTTTCTATTTTGTTAACCTCTCCTGTTGTCTTGCCTCTGGGATTGTACAGATTTTATTTTTCATGGGAAAGAAAGATCTTAAATGATCTGTTGATCCTCTAACCTGCATTGTAAGCTTTGCTCTTCTTTTTCTGTCCTCATTTCCAAGCTTCTTCAGCTGCAAAAAAGGCACATGCACAATAACTTTGGAAAGTTTCTAGGGGCTCATATCAAGTCATTGGCATTTTGTGCCAAGGCCTGTGGTCTCTAATCACATAAATTTCTTTTTTTTATACAGAAGGTCGACTCAAACAATAAATTTAGCCACAGAGTCTAATTTGATGTTTACTACTTTGACCTCATTGATGTATATTACAGTTTGATTTGTAAGACATGAGCAGCTGTGGTTTGTTATTGCATCTTCTCTGTCTTTTGTTGCCATTCTCACCACATGCTTGCTGTCAGTCTTGCTTTGTGGTCTGTCAAATGTGTGATGGAAGTTATGAATAGGTTTTCTAAACATGACTTGATGTGTGAGGAGATGAGATATATATTCTCTGTTTTCCTAGTGTGAATGCAAACAGTTTTCTGAATTGGATTTTTGAAGGGAGTCTCTCCAAAAATAAAATCATAAGAGCACCTTGTTCCTCCTGTTGTTATTGGCAATCTGTCAAGATTCTTCCCTTCTGCCAGCTTTGACACTGGAAGAAGTTATTTGTGGCAGCTGGTCTGCAGTAAGGGTGCACATGCAGCCATCCTGTTCCCTGACACATCCTTACACCTGCAGGGCTCTATGTCCTACTGTCCTTGGGAGATGCTCCCCTGATCTACTTTGCATTACAGAGGGGTAGGAGCATTTAAAAGGGTAGTTGCCTCTGTGTAGTAGATTGGGTTTTGTTGAAGGTCTAATGGCTGTGTGAAAAGAAAATGGGACACCATCATCACAAAGGAAAGCTGTATGCAGCTGTGCTTATTCTGAAGAGACCATATACGTATTTTCTCTCACTGCCTGAGCTGTAGTGTATCATCTTCCCAGCCAGAGGCTTGGAGCTGACTTGCTCCATTTTGCTCGCTCTGATTTGTGAAGGTCAGTGTGCTCTAAGAGCAATAGGGCTGTTGCAGCAGTGCTGCGTGTTCAGGAGGATGGGGGGAGCCCTTAAGGGCTGCTCCTGGCAGACGCAGGCTCTTTGGTAGGCATCTGCCACAACTTTCCTGTGCACTGCAGGCAGAGTAGCCACCAAATTAGACTCTATCTTGATTTACTTTATTTACTTGACTTTATTTTAATTGAATGTTGTTAACTTCATTTATTCTGCTTAATTTTAAAAATACCTGTCTGAAAATCCTTATTTTTAAGATGTAGTTGATAAGACATTATCAACACAGCTGGTCTGTTTCTTATCAAGGTGGGAATAATGAATAAAACCATCTGCCATAAGGGAGCTCTCAAACAATCTTCTGCATGTTCTACATGTGTTTATCTTCTAATTTTCTGAAGTGCTGAAGATTTTAAACTCTACTAAATATGGCATTTTAGTTTCTGTTAGAGCTGTACTGAGTATTGCGTTCTTTCCTTGTGTGTGTTTTTTGTTAATTATTTGGAGGAATTTGAATTCAGCATACATTTGCATATTGAATGATACTAAATGGAATGCCAAACTCATGTAAGGGGACTTTTTTTACCTAAACTTTTCTATTTTTCAGGGCATATTTCCATCTAACTACATTCACTTGAAGAATGCATGTGTTAAGAACAAAGGGTATGTGTGAAATGTTCTGATTTCAAGTATTTAAACGTGGTCAGTTACATGTATCAAAAATCTCTTACTTATGAAGTAAATAATTAAGTTCTATTATGATATCTTCAACTTACTGTCAGAGGACTTGAAATGGTTGTCTTTAGCTAAACTGATACTCCTGCATGGTCATAAAATTGGAATGCTGTATCCAGAAAAGACACTGAATACAATTGGGAATATCTTTCTGTATTGTCGAAAGAAAAGGGGAACCAGTTATGTTAAGTTTGGCTTGAAAATGGAATTGCCTTAATTTGAAGAAATTATTCTGTACATAAGCTGTCTTTTAACCTGCTGGTTAAGATTAGCTGTTTTCTTTGAAGGCAGTAGCTCTACCATGGTAGACAGTTGCCATTTTACAAAAAAAGGCTAAAATAATGTGTCAGTCTAATCGCAAAAGATTTTGCTAAACCTGTAAATGAATAGAGACATTTTTTCCTTTACTTCTTCAGGTGATGGAGAGCCAATATTTAATTTTCACAACAGCTGATGTCTTATCACATTTAGAAGAGCTGATAAAAACCAGAGTTATTGGTTAAAATTTTGTTTTGGAATTCAAGTTGTCTGACTTAAAAAAACACTGATCTTTTTTTTATGTGTGAAACTTACCTTGATGGCATCACTTTTAAAAATTTAAAACTTTAAAAAATTGTCAGCGATCTTAGCTCAACAGTTATTTTCACAGTTTTACTTAATTTGTAGTTGTTCATATTGTGTCCTTTATTTGGATTTATTAGTAGAGAACTGATATACAAAACAGTTTGAAAACTGTTGAGGTAAGGACATTTCCCGTAATAGATGGATGCCTGAACAAGAAGTGACCTTTGTTTTGGGAGCGTGAATGAGTGTGTTGAAGATCCATTATTCATGATGGGCAGAAATAATGATGAAGACTTTAATAATATTAAAACAAGTTTCATTCTCACAGGTGAAAATGTCCCCACATTACTGTTAAACTCCCTCTTGTCCACTGTGAAGTTACAGCCACATGTGGTTTGTCATGCCTTAGGGTCCTTTTCTCCTTTTAAAGTTGTAGCTAAAACGAAGGTTAAGTGAAACAAAATTGTTAGCCAGCACAATAAAATAAAGTTTAAAAGCAGAATAATTTTTGTTAGTGGACACCATGACAGAACTTGCATGGATTTCAATCTTTGTTGCATCTTGCTTCCTTTGTTTGTTTGTTTCCCATTCAGGCCATGTTCCCTGCTGCACATCATGGCCAAGAGCTGTCACATTGTTATGTTAATTTAGTAAGAGTGACAAGATATCATGAAAAAAGTATTCCAGGCATGAAAAGCTGAAGTGTCAAGATCCCTTTGGAAACTATGGGATTTATTCTGCTGTGAAAGTCATTTTTGATATGCTTATCTCATAATAAAAAAAACCTCACCTTGACTTCTCTAGGGCCAAGACTTTGCATGGGGATTAAACTATTTTCACCCAAAGTTTTTCCATAGGGATTCAGTAAATATACAAATAAAAAGTGTCATGGTCTGAAGGAGCACTCATGTAGGTTGACAGACATCACTGTTGGCAGTAGGAAGTGTACATATTAGTAACTGCAATGGGATTAGTAATGCTTGTGCAATATCATGTGTTCTTCTGCATGTTACAGACAATTTGAAATGGTTATTCCAACAGAAGATTCTGTTATTACAGAAATGACATCAACTCTAAGAGACTGGGGAACAATGTGGAAACAGCTCTATGTGGCAAGTACCCTGAATAATATTACTTTGATTTAATGTTATCTCAAAAGGTGCACTGTTGTTTAGATGCTCTGGTTTAGTTGAAGTATATATTTCAGAAAAAACCCAAAACATTCAGTTTGTTTTTTAATTGTTTTACTGAGACCATGAAATCTTATTTTATTTGAGCTTCATAGTGTTATTAGCATGTCTCTTATATTCACATGAATAATAATAATATGCTTCAGTAGAACTTACCAGATACCAGGACCAAAGATGGACCTGAATTACTGTTTATTCAATTTGGTTTTTTGACTGCTCTATATACTAGTGTCTGATGGAAAATTGTGAAAACATACTGTCAGTATAGCTCTCTGTAATGTTCCTATAAAGTCCTTTTTGTCTCTTGTTTCTAATTCAAGGTCTCTTTCTATGACCTTTTTCCCCTTGGTTTTCTTTTACTTATAATGTTCACATTTCCCACTTGTTGTTACAGCGGTCATTTCTCTTTTTGGCAACATTTTTCTTCACTGCTGTTGTTATTGCATGTTCAAAATTACCCTGGTTTTCTTCCTTTCCAGACAGAAAGCCAAGACAAACAATAAATTAATGCCCTTTTAGTGAGCTTACGAAGTGAATGAATGTGAAGTAAAAAGCGGATTTATCAAATTGCAATTTTTCGGAGTGCTTGGGATATGAAAGTTGTTGATGGAGAGTAATGGTACTTCTAAATGAATTTTAGGTTTAATTTATGCAGCTGAAGTAGCTGAACTTTATTTTTATGCCTTTTACTCATAGAAAGAAGGAAAAGGGAAATGGGCTTAGGGTTTTTGGCAAGAATCAACAGAACAAATCTTAACAGGAGTGTTTTTTCAACTTGGTGTGATGAATCACTTAGATAAAGGTTGTAGTAATTTTCTCAAGCTAAAGGTTCTCAAAAAAACGATGTAAAACTACTTAGAATTAGTGAAGGAAGAGTTAATAGATTCTTCCAGAACAGAGGTTAATTTATGGCAACTTGTTGTGCCCTTAGCTGGTATATAATTAGAGTAGGAGGATGTGGTTTCAA
This sequence comes from Promerops cafer, assembly GCA_013398275.1. Taxonomy (NCBI): domain Eukaryota; kingdom Metazoa; phylum Chordata; class Aves; order Passeriformes; family Nectariniidae; genus Promerops; species Promerops cafer. Next base: position 121,751 of record VZSE01008501.1, on the reverse strand, counting down.
AGAAGTCATATTCACATAATTTCTCCTACTTCACAGTTAGATAAAGAACAACTGTCTGGACAAGATACAAGATGTCTATGTGATACTATTTATTTATGATTAGGTGGTAGTGTGTAGAGTTGTATCAATGCAAGGGAAAGTTAAAACAAATTAACACTGTGGTTCAGAGTTTGAATACTCAGAGCTATTGCTTTTTCTATCCCTTACGTGTATGAGTTCAAATAGTCTTGAAATACAGATGATATATTCAGTTTGGATGAGACAGCAGCACAGAATGAACACACTCTTGGAATAAAACAATGCCATGTCATGAAACACATGAACATTTTTTGTTGAATTTTTATCATACCTGTCATGTACATTAGATTAGGTTAATGTGAGAGAGACACAAGGAGTTGGACTGGAATATTGGAATGGGTGTGGTGCAGAGACAAGGTCTGTGACAAGGTCTGAAATTATTTTATATGCACACGTGCAGGTAATATGGTCACGGTGTGATGGGGAATAAAAGACTAAGTAAGAGGAAAAAGGGGTTTTCCAAATTTCCTCATCATGTATGTATTTATTAGGATTATCAGCTTATACAGGTGATGTAGAGGCAATCATATTTTTGTCTCACAGAGGAATGAGGGGGATCTCTTTCACCGGCTGTGGCACATAATGAATGAAATCCTAGACCTGCGACGGCAGGTCCTTGTTGGCCACCTCACCCATGATCGAATGAAGGATGTCAAGCGACACATCACTGCTCGTCTGGACTGGGGCAACGAGTGAGTGATCATAAATACATGAAACGTAATAACATTGTAAAGCTAGCTCTTTAGGCTGATTGTAGAATGTTGAAATAAAGAACAAATTTCTAACAAGTGTTTCCTTTTATTTAATGGACTTTCTTCTTCATTTTCCTTATGTCCACTATGTTTTAACAGTGAAAAGTGGCTTATTGTTTTATTCTGCTTTTTTTATATCAGTGTAATTTATGTAGCAGTAGTACTATCTATAAAAGAATTGCATTGGAATATCCGAAGCAGCATTTTACATCTTTTTAATACACATGATGCCTGGATGATGCATTTAGCATAGATTTGTGTTCTAACTGAAACCATGCTTGTTGACATTGCTTCTTTTTTAACTTGGTCACACAATTTAGTTCCTACTTGGGCATCTCTAACACCCATCCAGCTACTGCGTTCTGCATCTGAATAACTGAAATTATCTAACACAACGTGTATTATCTTACTTTTTTTTTAAGCAAGAAAATGGTTAAAACACCTTCTGGCATTTAGGTGCTGTTTCCAAAGTCTCTTCTTTAGCATATATTTATATAGCTAAATGCTAACTAAAGGAAGCAATATTCAGTAGTAGAATTAACTGAATTTCCAGAGTTTCTACAGCTGTCTGAAAGCGTAAATACCTAACAGAGTGAAAGGGTTGTGACTAAATGTCTATGATTACCTGTCCACTTAGAATTTTGCAGTAACTGAAAGAAATTATTTGTGAGGGTTTCTGACATGGATGGTTCCTATTCTTTAAAACACATTTTTGAAAAGCTTTATTGTCTTTTGAATTTTCCTAAATTCATCATGACTGCCTTCATGTTCTTATGTGTTCTTAAACATTATTGCTTGCTGCTATGCTGGAAATAAATTGTATTCCTGTTGATTCAAGCTCATTTCCTTATTTTGTTCCAGGGATAAAGGCAAGCATCTTTGATACCATTCAGTCCAAACTGAAAATAAGCTGATCTTTTGGCATTTGATGGATTTTCTTTTTATCTTCCTTTCCATGGTTGTTATTCAACTTGACAGTACGGGTGCATTCACACTGAAATGTTTGCATTAGTATGAAGGACAATGTCCATTGCACATTGTCTACTATGTGAAACAGATTTAAAAATGGTGGGAAAACATTCTATTAATGTTGCAAAGTGGACAAAGGGAATGAGTCAGATGTGAATGGCGGATACAGCCAAAATACATTGAAACAAAACCAAAGTCAACTAATTGTAGAGTACCAATTAACGTGGGCGTTGTTTATTGGAATAAACAACAAACACATGCAGAGTTAATTTGTTTCTTTTGAAAGTAGAAACTACTTACTGTTATTCCATTTTTCATACAGACAACTGGGACTTGACTTAGTTCCAAGAAAAGAATATGCTATGGTGGATCCTGAAGAGATCAGCATTACAGAGCTCTACAGGCTGGTATGTGAATGTAATATTTGATACTTTTGCTATGAAATTATGTACTGATAGTTTGGTGGCCACTCTTTTCTATTTAATCAAAAGTACCTTTTTTGATCCAATAAATTAGCTTTTCATAATGTAATGAGTTTTACTATAAGGAAAGAAATTTTTTTTAACAGCTGTGTCATCTCTACATCTGTATGAGATTCTTTGATTTGATATCAAATTTGTGTGTGCACGCATGCTTAGCTTAAATGTTATTTGTTAAAAGTTTTGGTTTCTGATGCACCTTTAAAATTATGACTGTTAATATGAATTTAATCATCAATAAAAGCTTATGGGACTCTTTATCATTAGAGCTTTACCTGGCTCATGAGCCTACCTAGATAAGCTTTGTGGAAATATAATAATGGTATAATATTGTCACAATTAATCATACTGGGCTCTTGGTACTTTCTAATATATTAATGTAAATAGCAGCTAAATTGCATAAGAAAGCTTTCCTTTGGGTGTAAGAGCCCATCTTGATCTACTAAAACCAGCGCTGATATTTCTTATTCTGATTAAATCTCCAGGGAGGTCTAAGAAAACTTGCCAATTCATTTATGTAGGCTTTGGCTCATATTTAAGTACTGCAGCTGTTACAGATACACAGTTCTGAGCCTTATGTGCTTAAGACTAAGCTTGTATTTAAACTGAATTTTATTTATGATAATTTTTGTATTTAAATACAAAATCCCCCAAAAACATCATTGCTACAATTTTTTGTGGATCTGAAATAATTACGTATTTTTGTAATAATTTTTAGATTGTATTTTACTTGTATTGTTAACTTGTAATGTCAAGCCTAGTAGTAAATTCTTTGTGCTAGAATCAGTATACCTTTGAGTAATTTCAAAGTCATATGTAATATTATGGAATCCTGTTGAAGCACTAGATGAAATACAGTGAGAAACCATTAATCATAAGAAGAAACATACAGAGGAAAAATAACTCAGAAAACTAGTGATGGCACTTATGGAGTGTACTTTGGAAAATAAAAAGGGGGGAAAAGATAACCTCAGTATGAAGGCTATGTAGCTTAGAAAGATCGGTGTTTAAAATTATGTTTGTTACAATGTAAGAGAGGGATAGTACAACTTAATATTTTCCTTCTCCTAATAGGTGACTAAAATGCAGAATGTATCAACTGTGAAGTCAAATCAAGACAATTTATTAGCTCGTATAAAGTAGTTTGCCAGAGATCATAAAATGTGGGTATGATTGCTTTTACCCAGTTTAAAATACTGCTATTTAGTGTTCTGCAAAAGCATTTTTTATGTGTTTGAATACTGGAATATCAGATCATTAACTGTTTAAACCAGGTAAGAAATACTATGTTGTTATAGCACAAAGCTTTAAAGTGGCTCCACACTTTCAGAGTAGAAAAAGATAAACTTCTAGAGATTACTGGTTTTCTCCTAGAGATAACTGTGATGAAGTGTAACACCGGGAAAGTAAATTCCCTGTGTTTTACTTCTCAGATGCAAAAGAAAAAAGACAGAAAGGAAAAATACAACTTAAATTTAATACAACTCATTTGGATTAAGAAAGTAGTTCTGCATTACATATTTTACCTCCTTTTGTTTTGAGAATTTTATAATTGACTCAAACTGGTAACTGTTTTTGTGGTATTTTTAGATGGAACATCGCCATCGAAAAAAAGACACACCAGTAGCAGCTAGCAGCCACCATCTTTTTGTTCAGATGAAGAGTTTAATGTGCTCCAATCTGGGAGAGGAACTGGAAGTAATCTTTTCACTCTTTGATAGTAAAGAAAATCGACCCATCAGGTACCATATGTTTTCTGTTTAGATATTTATTTTACATAAGTTTTACAATAAATACTGTATCTTTTGATCTAGGTAACAAATTCCACATTTAGAAACAAGGGAAAATTTAGAACAATATTCATGAGAATATTTTGCTTCCTTCTGAAATTCAGTTTTTATGTCTAATGGTTTGCAGTGTCATTTAAGGTTTACAAAAATGTATACAGCTCTGTCTTACTTATTTCACTTTCCAGTTGTTTTTGTATAGGAATACATATACATGTATGCATACAGAATGGTCATTTTTCAATATCCCTATTTTCATCTCTCCTAATCAGTGCATATTCAAAACTTTGAACTTTTGCTTTCTCTGTAATATTTGTAAGAGGGATTCTCCTCGATACATGAGATTGGAGGGCTGCCCTTAGTCAGTGACTTAGGCATATTATTTACAAAAGGAGCCTTTACTTCTATGAGAAGGTACTGGTTCTTCAGTGAAACTGTCAAAATCAATCTGTCCTGGAGTTTAAATTCTGTGAGAGACCTGATAACCTTTGATTTTTAAAATACTCAGTAGCTACTTCTATTTTCAGAATTCTGGCTTAGAGAGAAACATGGGAGTGATTAGTAGTGAAACCACTATGCAGTTAATAAATATGAGCGCAGGAGGGGAGCACAGTTAGTGCAAGAGCTCAGTAAGTTCCGTTTGAGGAATGCATCAGGAAGTCTCAACCATTAAATGGCTGTGCAGTGGTGATGGGTGTGGTGGGTTGACCCTGGCCTCCAGCCAGCCACAGCCACCCTGTCACTCCCCTCCTCATCTGGACAGGGGACAGAAAATAGAACAAAAGGCTCATGGGTCAAGATAAGGACAGGGAGAAATCACTCACCAATTACCGTCACAGATAAAACAGACTTGACCTGGGGAAAATGAATTTATTACCAATCATATAGTAGTAGGATAATGACAAATAAACCCAAAACTTAAAGCATCTTCCTTCCCACTTCTCCCTTCTTCCTGTGCTCACCTTCATTCCTGATCTTCTCTCCTTCATCCACCCTGGCAGTACAGGGGACTGGAAACAGGAGCTGTGGTCAGTTGGTCACACACTGTCTCTGACACACCCTCCTCCTCCAGGGAAGGACTCCTCACACTCTTCCTCTGCTCCAGCCCAGGGGCCCTCCCACAGGAGACAGTTTTCCGTGAACTTCTCCAGATTGAGTCCTTTCCACAGTTGTTGTCTCAAATATGGCAATAGGAGTTTGGGGAAACTGTGTGGAAGTTGGGCTGAATTTGACAAAATTATGTATGTCCTTTGCAGTGCAGGCAAAATAAATAACCAGTACTTTGAAGGAAGGGCGTACTGAGTACATTAATTTTTACTGTTAGTGAGATCATGTATACACAGCTAGTGTTACAGTGTTAGCTGTTAAATGCTGACATTTCCTTCTGGCCTGCACTTCAGACAGTAGTCACCAAAATAGAGTTTCCTGTCGTTTCTGAGAATTAAATGTGCATCAGGACATGTTTGTGTTCACTCCAATGAATGCCACAGCAGGTGATAGATTCACGAGAGAGCTGCAGACTCAGACAGAAAACAATTTGGGGTGATATGGATTGCTGAAAACAAGGTTAAGGCAGTGGTGGTGGTGTGAAAGCAAATGGATTGGATTTCATGTTACATGAAAGCACAAATTCTAGAGCTGTTTCTCACATGCTTGCTGTGATCTGACCTTTAGTTATTGATTCCTGACTCCAGTGTCTGTTTTCAGCTGCTGTGAACTTCCTCATCCCATTACTGGCAAACCTTGAAGAAACGTGTTGTTACAAATCCAAACTGCCTTCTAGGGCATGGAGGGAATGACAGGATAAGCTTTGTGAAGGTAGTTTGTGCCATCTGCCAATCAAACAAACATACCATCCTGTAACAAAAAAACCCCAACAAACACAACAAAAAAACTCTCCCAAGAAACAAACAGAAACTTCTCAACATACTGGAAAAGCTAAACCTAGAGAGTTTTCACAAGAACAAATTAAATGCAAGGTCTATCTGTATCACAGAATGAACTCTGGAGTGCACAGGTGTCCTAGATGGATATTTATATGGTCTGTCTGGACTGGACATGGAAGCCACTTAACCAGTTTATTACAGCGTTAAACCAAAGCTGGTTGGTCACGGTGCACAACAGGATGGTACGATGTCTAATTTTTATTCAATACAAATGGGTGGGATATCCCAGAGATCTTTAGGCTCTTGCTGATACATGCTTGACATGAACAATCTCCCTCAGAAGAATGATGATGCATGAGAGGAGACAGTGTCCGCAGCCCCCACAGTTCACCGCCTGCAATGCTGCCAAAGCCTATGGGCAGCAGTGGCGTTGGGGAGTTTGGATACTCAGGCTCTTCTGCTCATTTCTAGCAAAGGTGCAGGTCAAAAGCTGTGTGTGGCAACACCTTAGGATCTGTCACAGTCTAGTTGTGTAATTTTTCCATTGGTTTCCTAAGTTGTCACTTTGTGGTCCAGTAGAAAAATGTAATGAAAAGAACAGATGAAACTTGCTACTAGCACAGGTAAAGATAGAAGTATATTAATATAAATGACTTAAATTTTATTTCTTCAAACCATTGCTTGTATTATTAGAATTTTTTGGGCCTTTTTTTTTTGGACTTGACTGCTTTATATGTTAAATTTTGCAAGCACTGTATGTGTACCAAGCTTTCCTCAGATGGGTAATCCTGTTTATTTTAATGAGACTGAATGCATAATAGAGTGTTCATTGTCTACCTCATATAAATTGACATAAAGCAAGTCAGCTCTGTAGCCTCTTAAAGAGTTCAGCTGGAGAGAGTAAAGAATCCAGATTTAATAATAGAATTGCTTGAAACTAACTTAGCTTCTTCTCAGGTGGACCTGCAATTTTAAGATCTCTCTATATCAATATATCTATCTCTAATAAATCTATTCTATTTTTTCTAACCTCAGGTATAGGCAATTAAAATAGCAGCTTTAAAAGATTGCTGGAGGACTAGAAGCAGCATTGTCTGTTTACTTCTTTAATTGATTGGATATCTTTTTCCACAGCTTTTTTTGTTTGTTTGTTTTATGTTATCAGTATCATCCATTCAACTGTTTGAACAGCAATATTTGTTCAAGTATCACAGTAAACAGAATAGCAGTTGTAGGTACTGAGGTGAGGAAAGTCTCTCCAAAAAGGAATAATATTTCCAGTCCAAACTAGTACAAGAAAAAACCCTGTGGAAAAGTCCATGCTTTGGAAAATAAGGTAAAAAGAAGGTACTTCATAACACAGGGAATGTATGGTTTGATAGCTGAGCTTTGTATTGTAGTGCAAGAATAGGATTGTCCTTAGCCTTTTAAACTATAGTTTTCTTGTGCAATATTAAGAAATTATCAGACTTAGAAAATATCTGTTGAGCAATGAAAGATAGTGAAACATTTTCTTGTTGTACAGCTATAGATTCTCTCTGAAAAAAAGCATCCTGTAGCAACTGAGGCAAACCAAGGTATGAGGAGAAAGCACAGTTCTTGCTTTTGGCTTAGTGGGACCAGAATTGAGAGTCTAATAAGAAAATATAGTATCATTAAATGCTAAGAACAGATTAAAAGAATATAGATATATAAAGCAGAAAAAAAAAAATAGATATCAAATTGAAAACTATGAGCCTGAATGTCAGCACAAAACTTTTCTCTAATTCTTGTGACCCATGTGTTTTGCCACAGGAACTACATTTAGTAAGTATTCTCAGAAGAAGTGGATTCCAACATGATGCAATGTAGGTACTGTTTGTCTTTGTAAAGACAAGCAGATGAGGAAAACGACAACAGTAGTAATTTTAATTCCTTTTATAGTTTATAAAATATCTCAATGCAGATTGCTGTGGCTTAAGAGACAGTTCAGATTCTTTGGCAGATAGGAAGTGTTAGTTTGAATATTCAAAGGGAGAGTGAGAAATTGGACATGGGTCTTTTTTCTCTTAAAGAAAAAACACACCTACTAATAGAAACCCATTCTTCACCTACACTGCACTCTTGTTCCTCTTCATTAGAGAAATAAATTTTGGAAAATCTCCAAGTGCTTTATATTTAAATTCAGCATTTGCTCCTCTTCATCATCTTCTGTTTCTCTGAGTAATTGTGCCTCATTAGACATGAATTAGTCTGAAATGAAGTCCAAGGATGTCTTCAGCTGGATGGCAGGGGGGGAGCAGACACATCATCACCCCTGGAATCTGTAGATGGATGTATCTTTTTGCAGTCACGAGTGAGATGCCAAGATTAGGCTAATGCTTTCCTTTTTGTCTGATTTCAGAAGGTTTCGTGATGAATTAATGGAGTTTAGGATTGGAATCCAGATCCAAAGACATCTAAACTTAAGATCTTTGTGTGAATTAAATCTCCAGTAACTAGTTGCTAGTTATATTCAGCAAAACCTAGAAAGCAATTCAGCTGATGAAATGTCTGCATCTTCTTCAGAGCATTTTGGATAACTCCTTAGGATCCATAGATAGTATTGATTAAGGAGCTGCTCAGCGTACCCTGAAGTAATTTTGATCTAAATCTATCCTATTTCTTTTTTGTTTTCTGTTTCACTACTTTAGATCTCAGTAAAGTTTGAGGCTTCAAGTTCAGAAAGAGTTGATGTTGAAATCATAAAGGATATAAATTCTCAATATTACTTACCTGAGTTTTTGACATCATCTCTTAAGAGTGGAATCTATTGGGAAAAGCACTCTGAATTTGCTCTTAAATATTTGCAAAGGATTTAGGGTAGTTGGATCAAAAATAACTGATAAATATATATGTGTACAAATTTACTGTTTTTCACTGTGTGTTGTATTTTTAGTTTAAATAGAACAGATATGTTGTGGTAGGCAATGTAGATTGTTAAGGAATATTCTCCTAATTAAGCATAAACACTGGTGCTCTCATTGTGGGACCTACCAGTGCATTTTTAGGATAGCACCTTTTAAAATATGTAAAGAGATGGAAATTAAAGCCATAAAATTATTTAAGAGTTATTCTGGTTGTATCTTAGTATTCCTTTAGTGTTTTGAATCCATCATTATTAGATGATCTTTAAGGTGTGTTGCAACCCAAACCATTCTTTGATTCTATGAATAAAAGAAAAATTAGGTATATTTATAGCTAGACTATTCTAAATTAAATATTTTTTCATCTTGGACAGCATGTATAAATGCTCATAATTTTTCCAACATGTACTGAGAATTAGATAATAGATTTTCCATGAGATGTGAAAAACTGATTTTGAAATGCATTAGTCTGGTGTCAGATAGTGACAGAAAAAAGTCAGTGATACTTCAAGGTTTTTTTTATTTTCAGACTTTCTAGCTAATGACTTCTCTGGATTGGTAAGGGCTCTTATGCCTCACACCTAACTTAGTGAGATAGCACCCACTTTGGGCAATTGGAATGGTTTTCTATCAACTTTACTAAGCTAGAGGTAAATACTCTTTTGGGATCACTTTCCATTTGTTTGGGACAGGATGAGATTGTACTTTTCTCCAGACTTTTATTTTGTTGCTGGAAATCACTGCTAAAAACAGCTGTTTCTAAATATGTTGGCATCCACAATAATGGCAGTCCTGTTGTATTAAGTTAGGGGTAATAATAAAATACATGTTTATCTATGACTTTATTATTGTTGTTAATAAACAATAATAATAAATATTATTTTGCAGACTGTTCCTATATTAAAATAATTTTCTAATGTGTGTCTTCACATTCTAAAAGGCTTTTTTGAATGTGAATATTCTACTTGTATGGAAGCACAAAAACTGTCAGTATTTAAGTCAAGTAGTTAAATCTGAGTCATGACATGCTTCTGCTTATTAAGATTACAGTTCCAAGTAATTCATTTTCTACTTAATTGGTGCATGCTAATTTCACTTGATATGTGTGCATATGTATATATCCATATTTTCTGGGTAAACTAGCTGCTAGGAATAATTTTTGCTATCGCTTAAATTAACAATAAACAGCTGAAGTCAGCCCCTGATGGTTCCTAGAGTTTTCCCTGGTGTGCTTTTGTATCATGTTCCATTTGTTTCCCCTTCCTTCTGCTTTGCAGTTTCCTTTCCTAGAACAGTAATAGCCCCTGAGTGGGGTAGAGCAAGTTGTGAATGGCACTGCTTTAACATGGTACAGCCATATGGCTTGTCCCACTAAAATTCTTTGGTTTATGCGCTGTTATGTCTCCTAACCTTCTATTTCTGTTCCTCTTTTATTTATTTTAAGGTCACAAGCCCAGTTTGTATATTCTTTGGGTATTTTCGGTTCTTTAAGAAAGTAAGAAACTATAATGATGATACTTAAATTCTAGAACTAATTTCACTAGTATAGAATCCTAAAGGAAGCATTTTAGCATACGCAGTTGTAGAGAGGTGCTGTTACTGTAGCTGGAAAATGAAAGAGATCCATGGTCACATCTCTTGAGATTTGTTTGTCTTTTAGTTCAGTCCTATTTTTCTGGCCACTGCTAAGCTTTTACTGTCTACTTAGAGTTGTTCCTAAAGTATATGAGCTCAAACATACTCTGTCTGAATCTGTACTGGTACTTCGTGTTGTTAAAGAAATGCTTTCATAAAATCTGTTCTGGAATCTGGCATGTTGCACAAATGTTTGAGCAAAGCAAAATCAGAAGGACTTACCAAATTGGTATAGAGCCTTGAAGGTTTGTTTTTATATAATCTAATTTTGTTGTAAGCAAATCAACAGTCTGAAAGTCTAAGACTACTGTTTACTTATGCAAGTAGTGCCAGCCAGTAGGAGTGCATTTGTAGAGCAGCAATTGATGCTAGACCCAATGTTAACGTGTAAATGTTTTAAGGATTTTACTGTGGACTAAATCTGTGGTTGTGTGGACTGAGTGGCAGCAGCATATGTTCTGGTTTGGATTCATAGCTAGACTGCTCTGGCCTGTGAATCAAAATGTGGAGATGATCTGAAGATTGTCTTCAAAAGCACCTAATTCAATTTAACTTGATCATGTAGATCATAAAATAGTGTATGTAAGATGGGTAGTACAGGATCATAGTTTGAACGGGGGAAAGTTCTGTAAAACAGAGTAACTCAGCTGTGCTTTGGGACTTAATTGTTTCTACTGCAATCACATTGCAAAAACAATTTCAGAGTTCAAAGGGGTTATAGAACCCTGAGTGCAATTGATTTAATGTGAGAAACAATAACTTTAGGTAAGTGATAGGCCATTGTTACAGCTCCAAAGGAAAACTCGAAATGTATGTTTGCAACAATCCTGTGTTCTGATGTTCTTTATTAGCTGCTTTATAAATCAGTTGTAGTGTGTGGTCATTTGTGAAGTTTTAGAAACTTTTGTATTCCTTGGAATATGAAGGTGAATATATAGAGTCCCAGCATTTAGAGTACTGAAGAGTGTGAGTGTGGTGATGATTGTTGGCTTTGGGGATATCTTTTTCTCCTACCCGAACAGAAGTTAATGAAACAAACTTTTCTTTCAGCAGTAAGATCACACTTTAAAAGCCAATGATATGTACTTCAAGGGGTTGTACAGTTACAAGTTTTGCAGTGGCACATTTTCAGAGAAATAAAGGACATCTGATGACAGTCTGTGCTTTCCGTTCACATGTACCATCAGCTACCAATACAGCATTTTTTTTCAGCAGTGATGACCTTAGTATAGCCAGGGGGCCCATTTACACTGGAGCTCTAAGAACACCAATCATTTAATCAAAAATATATTGATTTTTTTTTTTTTTTATCAGATCCTGGAAAGATCTCACTTATTAGGTTTTAATAGAATCAGTTTAACAAGTGGCAAGGGACAAAGTAAGAGCTTAGCTGTTTTCTAGACAATGTGCATTATTCACTGAGGCTGTGTTAACTTTATTTGTTGCTATAAGAATATTCTGCTGCTTTAAAAAAAATGAAGCCAAAAAAGCTCAAAGAAAATATTTACCAGATGACTGTGTTCAAAAAATCAAGTTATCCCCATGTCCCATGAAATTCCTACCTTTTCAGTGTAGATTCCGTAAGACTGTATTAATATATGTAGCACATTACCATGTAGAGATCTTGCCTGGGTGTTTTTTTAGGAGAATTTTGAAAACACCAGTAACACTGTGTAGTGTATTATGAAAAAGGGAATGGAAGGTGTTAAGGCTGCTGCCTACATTTGTTCAGTTCAGACTGTGGCCCCTGTTCTTGGCACTGATGAGTATGCATAAGAAAGCTGCATCATCTCCTGCTCGGAGTCCCGTTCACTTTGCTGACCTTTACGTTTATGTAGTGTGTGCCTCTGTCTTATGCCAACATACTGCCGTAGAAATTATTAAATCTGTAGTATGACCCATAGTTCTTAAGTAGCATTCTAAACCATTTTCTTTTTTTCCAAGTAGCAGTAGTATTAGTGAGAAAATTTCAAGGCAGCACTTCAGTAAGATGTAGTGTGTTAAGATTTTCTTTCACTGATACACACTTTGTATCTGTGTCAATATGATATGAACATCTTATCAGAAATTACTGATGCCTCTGGCCCCATCTGTGTGGGGAGCAGAGATAAGTTGGCATGCTAATCCTCCTTTTTCTATCACCTTGAACAACCTTGTTTGTAACTATCATATTGCCCTCAAATGAGAAGAGATTCTTAAAGAGCACAAAGAGAATAGGCTGTTTATCCAAGGCCAGTGAAAGTAAACTGCATTTTTTTATGAGCTTTTGATTCTATCCATAATGATTGCATAAACTCCAGACCATGCCAAAGGATAAGATTACCCTTCCATTGTTGTACTCTCAATGTCACATTTTAGTGACAATCCACATCATCAATCTTTTTATGCCTTTCTTATTTCAGTTTTGTTACTCATTTAATTCAGTGAAATCACTTGCCAAAAGCTGAAATCCACATTAATTAGTCAAAATATTCACTACTTGGTGTTCTAATTTTTAAATTTTTGAAAAAACATACTGAGTTTTCCCCCCTTATTCTACAACAATGTTGAAAGGATTTTGGTATAGTAAGAGAATGTTTAAAGACATATTTTGCAACCTCCATCAGCATCTTCAAAGCTGAGAACTGCTCGTCTCAAAGAACCTGACTTTTACTCATCACTCTAAGTAAAGTTTATGCAATTCACTATTACTGTTAACAACAGCAAGGAAGGGCTTGGATACCTCTTGAATCAAGCTAATAATACATTTTCTCTACCCTGAAGGTTCACTACTGACACCCGAAGATGTCTTTCTTCAAATACATCCCTATGGTCTCTCTTGTACAGGAGCTCAAAGATTCAATATTATTTTAAGCACAGAAATGGGTTACACTTGACTTTCAGTATCTAGTTTACTTAGAATCAGTTTTCCAGACATCAGCCCTCTAAATGCAGGAGACTCAAATAAATTCTTTCTTGTTTTGAATTAATGTTGAACACTAAACCACAAAGGAGGTGGAGATTATATTTGTGAAGCTATAGGGTGGGTACTTGGTGCAAGGCTACAGAAGCTGATAAAAAAGTACAGTTGAAGAACCTTGACCCTCTGGCTCGCAAAAAACATGTCAGATGTTGTTGTGAGGGATAGTTCATTAATTATAGTCATTTGGAACTTCTGGGCAAGTAGACAAGTGGCAGAATGTTGCATCATGGCAGTTACTAACTTTTGGAGGTAGAAGATGGGAAAGACTGTAAAAACCGTATTTCCATAAACACCCAAATGACCCGGCTGTCTGTGTGGGTTGCCTGTATGTGGTACTTACACGTAATCACAAAATCATGGAATGGTTGAGGCTGAAAGGAAAGTCCAGAAGTCATCTGGTCTAACCACTCTAGAGCTGGTTTCCCAGAATCATGTCCAGATGGCTCTTAAGTATCTCCAAGGATGGAGATTTCACAACCTCCCTGGGCAACCTATGCCAGTGCTCAGACACCATCCGTCAGTAAAAAATTTGTTCCCTGATGCCTAGCAGGAACCTCCTATGCTTTAGTTTATGTCCATTGCCTCACTGGGAACCACTGAAATTTGCTTGACTGTCCTCTTTGCACCCTCTCTTCAGATATATTCCAATTTATTAATAAGATCCCCCCTGAGCTTTCTTTTCTCCAAGCTAAGCAATCGCAGCTGTCAGTGCATTCTATCCAGTCCCTTAATCATGTCCAAGTGTGGTATAACCAGTGCTGAGTAGAGAGGAAAAGGATCACTTCCCTCATCCTGCTGGCAATACTCTGTCTAATGCAGGATATCATTGGTCTCCTGTACTGCAAGGGCACATTTCTGGTTTATGTTTGACTTGGTCTCCACCAGGATGCCAAGGTCTACAATGTGTGAGTCTGTTATTACTTTCCATCTTCTTTTCAGACTCTTGTTTCTTTATTTTATTCTGACATCAGAGATGAGAACAAATTAGGTTTAGAGAATGATTGTGAAGACACTTTAAATCCAGATTTGGAAATAATTTCAAATGGTGCAATGTATCTCAAGTACAGAAGATGGAGAGAGATGGAGAAATTTTTTTATCTATGAGCATACATGAGTGCACATTAGTTGGTATTAAGATTTTCTGCTTCTGCATATGGTTTCTTTTTCTGTATCTGATTGTTTGATATTTAAGTCTTGTGTCTTTGAATGTCACGGAAATTCAGAGGCTCTATTAATAAATAACCCTGCATAAAGACAGGGTTTTGTTTCTAACATTATCTATGAGAAGTAGTATCATTCTGGGGGGAAAAAAGTATATGTGGTATTTTTGGGTTGTTTAAGGATGTGTTTTAATATCTTTTGTGCCTCAGACATAATTAACTGGTACCAATAGCACAGAATTTCTGGGAGGAGTGAACAGTGACTAAAGGCAGAGTTCAGACTGGACTTTATTGTACTTTTTCAGCAATGTGTATTATTTATATTAGAAGCACAATCCGGGAGCTCCCTAAAATTTTTAATCTAGCATTAGGTGATAATCTACCTTTTTCCCCTTAAAAACACACTTTTTAGTGTGTTTAACCTTCGCTTCATTAATACTTGTTCCTTGGAAATTACTGCTCAGATATCTCCACATTATCCATAGATGCTTTTTGTCTTGACGTAGTCTTGGATCCTGACTTTTTCCATGTAAATGTGCCAGCTAAGCAGGGCAGGGATTTAAGATAAAGGAACTAGCAGCATTTCTGATAAAGGGTACAACCCATGGGAACCAGAAGCAATGAATTAGCTCAGGGCTACTTTTCTGTTACAGTATTTCCACAAAAGCATGATTGCACTCTTAGTGGATCACAGCATAGGGTAGTTCAGTGTTGTTTTCAATTTCCTGTGCCGTGTTCACAAAAATATCTAATCTTGCACAATATTAAAACTGTCCTACAGCGAATTACACAAAATCATTGCATATATATGTGTGTGTGTGTGTATCTATATACGTATATATGCCTCATAGATGCAGGAGACATGACGCATCTTGGTTTTTCTGGCTAGCAGACTCTTAAAGGAGTCCTCATTTTAGTTTAGTCACTTACTGCTCTGGTTTGCTACTCCTTAGAAGCAAAATAAAACAAAACCAGCCTAGCTTTATTTGCATCCTGCAAATTCAAGAGTTAGCCGTAATTTTAGCAGGAATGTTAAAACACCTCGAAGAAAACATAAAGGCCACTTTGACAAGACAGCAGCCACTACTCTTGTACCAATGCATTTGGAATTAAAATACCTCTTTGGATGGCTAACTTGGTATGTACATTTCTGAATGGGTTGCTATTTTTTTAAATTATGTCATCTTGTATATTGATATATATTTATATGCACACAATAGATAAGCAGGCTTAATTATTTCATTACTAGCTGTAAGATACATGGCAACTTGCCCATTTTTGTGGACAAGAATTAATTAGTGCAGCTGTACTTTGGCTTACAAAAAGCACCTTAAAAAAGAAGCCTGAAGTTCCAGAAACTTCAAAAGCTTCCCCTCAGAAAATGTGCATAACTTTTTCCAGTTACTCACTGTGAGCAGTAAAATTCCTATGTGCAGGAATACAGTCAGGTCATACAGAGGCTGTTAGCCATTTCTTGGGAGGAGTAGCATACTAGTAAAAGTCTTTCTGTGTGGATCCTAGATGTGGAGATATTTTGGAGTGGGAATTGTCAGTGGAGATTAGCAAAAAGATTATTTCTTGGTCCCAGTCAAACTAGAAAAGAGAAAGATGTGCCTCAATTGAATTCTGCTTCTTTGCTTGAGAATACTGTCTTGAACTGCCTTGTGGAGCTCCTCTGGAGGCAAGAACACAGAAGCACTGGCCCAGTCAGTCAGTGTGCCCTGTTTAGTACACTGTCATTTGTTGTTTTACATGGCAAAACAGTTACTCACTATAGCTATTATACTGACACATAATGTAATCAGCATTCCATAATAAAACATAGGAACTTGAGCCTCTTAGGTATCCCATGGGTATTCAAGCTTACTTGTCTTTTCTATTCTTTCCTTAAGTCCGATTTCAGGTTTTGACCTGAAATCTGTTTTGGATTCAGAAACTCTTCACAGGAGCATACCAGGACCAATGGGAAATTTCAAAATCAGTGGGTTGGTATGTTACAAGTATTTCTACAGGTCTGTCCTGTTTCTCCTTTGTACCTATTAATATTTTTAATTTTTTAGTTTTCAGATACCTTACAGTCGTGGAATGGATTTGATTGGAAAGGTACCAAAAAGATTCTACCCTCTAGGGTACCTCTAGTTCTACCCTCCCTGCCATGGGCAGGGATACCAATATTAGTAGCAAATATATATTTTATTTCTCCCTCACAATTGACTAATTCTACTCATAGCTCAGTTTTACGTATTCATCAACAACAATAATATAAGCAGATAGGATTCATCTAGTGGGAAGATGTATGAAAGGAATGTTTGACACAACTGTATCCTCCTGCCAAATGTTTTGGCTTTATGGTAGTTTCTGTAAGAAGATATTTTCTACAGATTAAGATTACCCTTCATTGCTGGGTATCTTGGTTTAAGACAATTTAAAGAGGTGCACACTCTAAAATGAGCTACCTCCCCTTAGTTTCAACCAATCCCTTTCCACCAATAAGGAAGAAATGTGAGTAGGTATTAGTGAAAAAATAACAGTTTACTAATAAGAGGAGCAGCAACAGGCAAAAATATAACAGTAAATAATCACTAGACACAAAATTGCTAAATCTCAGGAACGAAGGGGGAACAAAGAGATACCCAAATTGGTGGGGTACCACCCCCTCCTAACATGGTGGCCCCCACCGCTGACCCTGTAGGGAGACAAAAGGAACATGGCATCTGAGGCTTTCCAAGGTGGTGCCCGTCACAGGAATGCAATAATATTTTGGGTAACCCACAGCACCAGGGGATCAAAACGCTTCGTCCTGCTTTGTAAAAGGTTCTAGTTGTTTCAGTAATATTTCTGTTTTGTGCTGGTTTTGGCTGAAGTAGTGTTCATTTTATTTGCAGTAGCTGGTATGGGGCTGTGTTTTGGATTGGTTCTGAGGACAGTGCTGGTAACACAGGGATGTTTTAGCTATTGCTGAGCAGAACTTATACAAGATTAAGTCCTCTTCTGCTCCTCACCCCACGCCGCCATTGAGGAGGCTGGGGGTGCACAAGGAGTTGGGAAGGGATACAGCTGGGACAGCTGACCCCAACTGACCCCAACACGGGGGTATCTCACACCATAAGACATCATGCTCAGCACAGAAACTCGGGGGAAGAAAAGAAAGAAGGGTGGCGGAATAATGGCATTGGTCTTCCTCACTCACCGTTACCTGTCATGGAGCCCTGTTTTTCTGGGAATGGCTGCACACCTGCCTGCCCATGGGAAGTGGTGAATGAATTCCCTGCTTTGCTTCGCTTGTGTGTGTGTGGCTTCTGCTTTATGTGCTAAACTGCCTTTACATTAACGCACAAGTTTTCTGACTTTCACCCTTCCTATTCTCTCCCCCACCCCACTGTGGGGGAGTGAGCTGGTGACTGAGCTACCGGCTGGGGTTAAACCACAGCATTTTTACAAATCATTCATTTTATCTGACTTTTTGCAATGCTGTATAATTTGTTGTCATTAATGAGACAGTTTTGATAAATTGCACTTTAAATACTGGCCATTCTTGAATTAACATTTTCATTCAGTCTAGTACAAGTATTTTTTGAGGAGTTGGTGTTTCAACAAGTGTGTTTCTTTGGCCTGATGGGCTAGACTGTTCTATTCAGCCAGTGTATGGGAGCTGCGGCATGTGAATTTACAACAAATCACATTTCTGAGTAAGTAAAATGAGGTAGATGTAGCAGGAATAAATTAGTAAAAAAAAAAAGCCACAAGTGTAGTCTAGCAAGAAAATGCTTCCGAGAAGGTTTGGTTTTGTATTTTATGGGTAGACAGAGCCTCATTTTATTATACCTTTCATAAGCCTGCCCAGGAGTGAGGGTGTGTTAGAAATTAGTTGTATTTCATGATGTAGCTCAGTTCCTCTCATGAAGAGCCATATTCAGTGAAACAAATCCAGCTTCTTATCCACTGTTTAAAGATTCTTTCTCAAATATCTTCTACTCGCTGTAGTTGGACTAAGGGTACTAGCTTATATAAATCTTTGATCTGAGCTTGCACAGATAGACACATTTTTGAAGTAGACAAACCAAGCCAAGAGGAACCTGTGGTATCAGTTCCATTGCTCATATTCATTAACAAATAATGCTCTTACTGATTCTGTAGTAAAAATTGAAAACTGACAGGAGAAATAACTTTTTAAATGTGATGATCAAAACACTGGAAGAGGTGATCTGTCATGTGGCTTAAACAATTAGCTACATCCAGAAATAAATGCAGTGTTGGAATAGGAGTGTGTGAACCAGCCATGACATGTATGCGCCAGATTTAGGGAACCGTGAGATATATTGAACACCAGTGGTGTGTGTGTGTGTATATATATATGTGTGTGTGTATATATATATATATATAGTTGGTTTACAGATCATCTCATGAGGAACATGTTGCAGTCACTCTGGCTACCAGCAAAAGGCATGTTAGGATTGACACAAAATACAGGCTTGCTGCTTGTAAACCTTGAAATGGCGTTGAATACATAGGAAGCCAGGGGGTGTTGGAGGAAGGGGAATTTTCTTAAATGCTGTTGTATCCCTTCACTTTACCAATTTCTCCTGCTCCCCTCAGGTTTAATTTCCATCTTTGGGGGAAGATACTGCAAATCTGCTTGTATCCATGTTGTTAGCTCAGTCATTGACTAGGATAATAATCAAGCCTTAATTCAGCTTCAAGGATCTGTAGGTCTGTGTACTGGTGATGCTGTGATGCAAAATGTTTGTCTGTGGTGGCAGACTAAGATCAGTGAAGGCTTCAGCTTCTGGTTTATGTTTTTTCTTAAGTTGTAAATACCTGCTGATAGATTTCTAAAAACAGTATTCTGTTTTTAAATTGTCATCTTCCTCTGGCTCCTGGTACGTCATGAAAAATCATTTATCTCTTTTAAGAAATGTGTGATACTGTCTTTCATTTAAAATACAGGTACAAATATCTAAAATAATATAGGTTATATTCATAAAAACTGTAACAAAAACTAATTTCTCAAGGCTGTCTTCAGTTTATAAAGAGGGAGAAGAGGATGAGAGCAGGAGCTTGATTTAACTATGTAAGTCTGTTTTGCTTTTCCTCCAATCTCCTTTTCTGCTTTCTTTTTTCCTTGTTAACTGTACAGCTAACCAAGGGAAATTGGGCTCCACTGCATAAATGTATGAACATTTTTTGAATGCTTTTTTCTTCTTCTTCCCTCACGTTGTCAGCATGGCTAGGGGACAGAAAGATAAGCTTCAATGTACCATAATAAGATTGTTTTGGGTTTTTTTGTTAGTGTTTTTGCTTTGATCTTTATCTGAAATTGGCCGACATTTTTATAGTACTCATTCTTCCTTTTCTGTCCCCCATTGCTTATTGCCTTGTATTTTACAGTTAGAAATTTGGGAATGGATTTTTAAGTACTTAACAGATGCAATACAGGACCTGACTTACTGCGCATCAGCTGGTACTGCTAAGTCATGTTGGCACATTTATCATTCGGTTATTCTGTGGTTGAGGATATACTCCAAGGCTTTATAATCTTTCAGTAACTTAAGATATGTCGTACAACATTCCTCTGTATTTCACCACTAAGTATGAGGGTAACATCTGATGGGTGTCTGATCTGAGTTTTATGGAACCACTGAGCCTTTAGCTGTAAATGAAGTCAATTCAAGTTCCCACTGAACATCCATTGACAGTGTTCTGGAAGGTAATGAACTTGAGGTGGTGAATTATGTGGCAGAATTCTCTTATTGCCTCTCATTGTTTACTTTGGAAATCACTGTAACCTATTTTCAAGTAGAGAGCATTTATAAAGATGTCTGAAAGTGGAGCTGTACTGAGAACTATGACTATTTGATGTCATATTTTTACCACAAGAATATGCCATGTGGTATAAATCTGGCCGGATTTTTTTTTTGATAGTGTGTTTATAAATCATAGAGCAAGCAATCTGTCTAGACTGGTACCATGTGACTGGTAATATTTTCCTGCTAATACTAAGGAAATAAGGGTCACATATGAAAATAGAACAGTTTTCAGCCGTGTTCCTTTAAAATGCATCTGTTAAGCCTGCAGATTTGGAACATGTTGTTACTCTGCTAATACATGAGAAGTTACAGTACAAAAATCCCTTGTTGACCTTCTTAAATTAATCTCTCTAGCATTAGTTATTTCTTTATTTTCAGTGGGAAGACAGCTGAGTTTAAATGTGTATGACATGTTTAAGTGGCAAGATTGGTGCTCATAAAAAATTTGTTGTAGTCTAAACCAAAATCAACTTGTCTTAATACAAAGAAGAGGTATTTCTGTTTTGGGGTACTGCTGTGTGTATTTGCTGTATCTATGTGTGTGTAGCTGACTGCTGAGAAAACTGCTGTGCAGTAATATACTAGCTCTGGATTTAACCCTCTGAGATTTTTAATGCTGTTTGAAGCCAAGCTTTCAGATCTTGGGAAGTCTGTCTTTATTTTGTTTTATGAAGGCTGTTTACTTTCCTTAGCACTTTTCCAACCTGTTGGTCTCTACAGAAATCCTTTGAAATGGTATATATAGCCCATGCTCTATGCACATAGATATAACATCGCCATTTTTGTCTTGTGATCTTACAAGTCTAACTGGTTGCATTTGCTCCCTGGAAATGTTCAAAGATAACCATGTTAATCTGAGCTGTAACTGGTACTGTCATATGTTTCTAGTGAAAAAAAAGCTATCATAAAGCACCAAGCAAGGATTAAGATTTTTTTGTTGTTTTTGTTTTCGGTTTGCTTTTTTCATTGCCACTGGGTCCTCTGCTTCTGTGAAACAAAATTTCAAATGCAAATGAGGAAAGTAGATCTGCATAACCATTACATATCTGTTGCAATCAGTATATTTCTTTGTGGCATCACGAAAGTCTTTGGCTTTTAGTTGTGTTGTGAATCATAATCTCATGATCTGTGAGTATAAGCAGAGCTTGAAAATTTCATATTGTAGTAGATAGTGAATAGGAAGCTTTCAAAAGATGTGCCTTTGTTTGTGTGGAATGTAAATTTAATTAAATACAGAATACACTCCCAATTAAATATATTTCCCAGTTAACAGGTAAACTATGAAGATAGCTTATGAATGGTATTTTTCTTTGAACCAACATATCTAGCATTTGTTTTAAAGACAAAAAACATAGTGAAATGTGATGTGTATATATGTATGTATTACTTTCAAATTGTTGTATAGACTGAAGATAAAGTGGTGAAATTCAGAATCACCTTTATTGGCCAAATTTTTATTGACACGTACCAAGTGTACAGAAGCTCTGTTACTGCTGGAACAGACTTTTTCATTTGTATCCACTTTGGAGTAGTCCTACACATAATGGGGTCCTAAAACTTTAGCTACTTTGGCAGAGACTTATAAACAAAGCTCTGCACTTTAACTGTATTTTCCAATATTGAAAATTAGCTAAATTCTAAATGAAAGGGCATAATTATTTTGAAACCAGTTGTAAATCAACAGCAAAATACCAACTTGTTTCTCTGTAAAAATACAGTTACATAAACAGTCTTTAAATCTCAATTTTATTGTTTTCATGGAGACTTGAGCTGCAGAAGTTTGCTGTGTCATAAAAGGTGAATGAGAAAAATAGCATTTTGCTGAAGAAATAACATTTTCATGTACTTTGATGTGTGAGTTCCAGTCTACTGTTTCTTAGGTTCTGCCTTTTATGATGTCTGATAAAAAAGCTGTACAGCTGAAGATTGCATAAAAGTTTTCAAAGAATCACATTAAGAAAGTCTTAAATGTTTACTGGTTCAGCCTGGATAGCTGGCACCGAAAACCAGAAAGCGTTCTCCAGAAATACCTCTCGAGAAATGTGGTCTTGAGTGTTACAGCATCTTGGGTTGTGTCAACAAGAATGTAGCCAGTTGCTTATGGGAAGTGATCATGCCCTGCTCAGCATTGATCAGAACATGCCAGTTTTGGGTCCTGGAGTACAAGACCAATATTAATGAGCTGAAGTGAATTCAGCAGAAGGCCTCATGTTGTTTGTGGGCAGGAGCTCCTGCACTGGGAGGTCAGGTTGAGGCAGTGGTGCTTGTTCAGGCTGGAGAAGAAGCAGTTTTGAGGGGAGCTAAATCATAGAATAATTACAGATGCGTAGAATGTTTTGGGTCAGAAGGGAACCTTTAAAGGTCATCTAGTTCTGCAACAAGCTGAGACATTGTCACAGAATCATGAAGGTTGGAAAAGTCCTCCAAGTTCTTAGAGTCTTGGAGTCTCGCTGGTCAGAACCCTGTCCAACCTGACTGAGTATTTCCATGGTGGGACATCTATCACCTCACTGGAGAAGCTGTTCCAGTGTTTTATCATTACCATTGTAAAAAAATTCTTTCTTATTTCTAGTCTGAATCAACCCTCTTTTAGTTCATAATCATTATCCCTTGTTCTATGGTGACAGTCCCTAGTAAAAAGTTGGTCCCCATTTACCTGCAAGAAGATCAATAACATCAGTGGTGCATGGTGGGACAGTGAGAGACAAGGGATACAGACTGAAACGAGGTGTGCATCTGGATGTAAAGAAGAAGTTGAGGACAGTCAGACACTGGAATGGGTTTTTCAGAGAGCCTTTGTAGCTCTGTAGCTGAAGGTTTTCATGACCCAATTGGCTAAACCTCTGAGCAAGCTAATCTGACCTTATAGCTGACCCCATTTTGAGCAGGAGTTTGGCTGTAGAGGCCCTTTGAGGTCCCTTTTAATGTGAATGACTGATTCTGTGAATGATCAATGCAGATTTTCTAGAAGGCAAATGCTGGTGCAATAAAGATTTAATTAGTCTCTATTGAGATGGATCTTATCCAACATATTCCTAGTGATTATCCAGCTGCATTTTGAAAAGCTATGCTTGATATAGAGCAGTGGTAAACCAGGTTTAGCTTCTGGAATAAGCAGACGATGCGGATACAGCTGAGAAAAAAAAAACAGGTGTACTTAAGAAATTTTATTTCTGATTTGAGCATTACAGGACTCGTGTCTGGCCAGCTGGGGCTGGGGGTGAGAGGATGAAGGGAAATGTCTGTAACACTTCCTTGCCTTTCCCATCTTCCACATCTCTCCCTACAGAAACATGATTGTTGCATTTCTTATGAGGTTGTGTCTTAGAGAAAGTTATGCAAAGCATGGAAGGTTGGCTTTTTCATAATATTGCCATGCATGCATTGCCAGGTTTGCTTAGAGTTTATCCATAAATCCTACTATCTAATGGAAGTATTTTAAAAAGTAACTTCTCTTCCAATGTGGTCTTGTGCACTCTTCTTTTTGGAAATAAGAATTCTCTGCATCTCCCTGCTAGCAATATTAATACTTGTATCAGCTGCAGCATTTAACACCCCACAGTAGATTGCAAAACAGGATTTCAAAAATGAAATCTGCCCTGCTGGAACTTTTAAGACTCTTACAAAACTGCTAAAATCAGTGTACTGTAGTGAGAGGTTTTAACAGAGTTATGTAAGAAAATTGTCTCCTACGATCATCATCCTACGTATGAAAAAGAATATTGGTTGAATACAAAGACAATGATGTTGACATTTGTTTAGCAAGAATCAATACCAACTTACTACACATCTAATTTTAGTTCTAGGATAAATGGATTTTATTGCTTGTGTTTCTCTGTGTACTAGGATGTACAATATCATTCTTCCAAATGATAATCAGTCTATTTTGTATTGAGTTTTCAGTAATTTTCTTAGGTTATTAAGTTAATCACCACCCTTCACTAGTCTCCCTTTTTTTTCCCATTCATACATCTGAGACTTTCAGAAAGAAATTATTTCATTCGTTTTTATCTTGAGGAAGGTTGCATCTGGAAATAAGATCAAAATGAGATCCACTTTTGCTGTAGTGTTGTTCAACATATGTCATATTTGTTTTCTTACAGTGAAAGATTTTTTTTAAGACTGAATAGAAATGGTTTGCCAAAATGTCCAGAAAAGCCTGAAAGACACTGTTCTCTCTTTGTGGTGAGTTCTTCCTAGTCTCAATCTCTTTTTGTGCTGGATGTTGAGGATAGAAGTTGGATTAAATTGTTATTGTGTGGTTGACTCAGAGCTGCTCCCTAAGCTTGTACATTGCTATGAACATCAACTCAAAAGGCTGGTTTGAGGGGCTGAAGGGTATGGGTGAACCTCCAGTCTGTTTTATGCCAGGATGTGGGAACTCATTGAACTTCCATGTAGGCATGTGTACCAGTTGTTCTCTCTGCAACAAGGACCATTTGTGTTTCCTCCTTGTACTTTTTACACCCAAACGATTGTTTGTGCAGCACTCTCTGTACTTCCAGAATATTTGGAATTGCACAAATGCATCACTGCTGTTCAAGACACACAGCAAGTCTCTTGTGCCCTCCCACTGATTTTGCTGCATTACAGCAAATTCTAACCAGGATATTTTAGGACACTCATTTTGAGTGCATGACTGCCAATTTAAAGTGTTGAAAGGATTTGTTAATGAATGTATAAATGAACTCACTGACAGTGAAAGCGGTGTGTACAGGTCTCTTTAAATGTCACATTTTAATCAGGAGTCATAAATAATGAGGTTCTGATCTTGTGCAGGATTTGGGTAGCAGTGAACTCAGGAAGGACATCTATATCACTGTGCACATTATCCGAATAGGTAGGTATAATGTTTTATTTGTTAGACATATGGCAGTAAATAAAAGAAAACTGCCTGGGCCGAGCTTTTGGATTTGTTATAATAGCTAGATTTTTGAACAAACTTTTGGAAAAAAAAAGCCTTTTTTTTTTTGTTGGAAAAATTGCTTGATTTCTCAGCATTGTTTTATGTTATTTATCAAGTGTACTGATAACTGATTTTAGATACAGTATACTTTGTTACTATCACAAAACAAAATGGAAGTGTCAAAGATGAACTGTGTTGAGATGATGGAGTTGTCATTGGGGAGTCCATTCTTGTTCTGAAGTGTAATTTCAAGCATCCTTTGAACATTGAAAAGCTTGTCTGAACATTTAGTGTACCTCATTTGTATATAATATCTGATGTATATCTGATATTGTTCAGATGAATTTTGTCTTCTCCCTGGCTCCTTTAAAAAGGGGGAGAAGTGAAAAAAGTTGACAACGTTTCAAAAAAATTTTAATCTCTAATGCTATAGACAGATATCAAGTCCTCTAGAAAAAAAGTGGAGAAGAAAAGTGCACATTTGTGTTAGGCACTTATTTTAAGAAGTCATCTGGGCTGTACTGATGCGAAACAATAATCTTTGGGTCTGCTTCTGACCTCTTAGATACATTGTTTTCTTTGTAAACTGCCTCTAGTTGCATCAGTTCAGTACTAAATATAACTTTCCTTCCTATTTATGAAAGATGTTTTGGTTTTAAGTATCTTTGCTGTAACTTGGGCTGAGCTTAGAAATAATTTTTTACGAAGTAGACTTTATTTTACAGCTGTGAGAAGTAATTTTCCATGCATTTTTATGCTGATTTGATATTTCATCAAAATACAGTGGTTTTTGTGTTTTTTTGGCAAGGTTTTAAAAAATATATAAAATCTGATGAAGTACAGTTAGGAGAATGAATGTTTTAAAAATATTAAAGTGTAGGATATTTCCAGTTGTATAAGTTTCGAATATATTCACATCCAAGTTTATACATGAACCAGTGAAATATAAAATGTTAAAACAACATTTATCTGCTTTGGGGTGTGAAAAAGAACAATTACTCTTCAAGCTGCTGTGATGCATAGGGATATTTGGAGGAGACATTGCCCTGCAGCAACTTCAGCCATAGTTTTTTTCCGACAGAAATTAAGTCTTGGTGGGAAAGATACATAACTGCTAGTGCACAATTGAATAAAATGGATAGAAAGAGGGCAGTTTCAAATGCCAGGAACACAGCGGGAAGATTGATCAATTGTATTTAAATTGAATAGAAAAGGCTAGAAAAAATATTTTGTTTCAAATCTCTTTTCCTTGACTGCTTTCTTTCTTTCCTTACCATAAATTGTTCTTCTGCCCTTTGTCATCTTTTCTCCCTGTGTTTCATCTCCTCTTCTTTATTTTTCTGCAACTGGTCAATTATCCCCTTGCTTTCCAGTTGCCTATAAGAAAACAGCATTTGATTGCCAAATTGTAATGGTTCGATCACACCACCTCTCACATAAATGATAGGTAGCAACAGCCACAGTAAAATAATTCTTACCAGACAGTGAATATTGAACACTCTGTCAGGTCTGAACTCTGAATTTAATTTGATAGTGTCATGAGGATTCTGTGACTGGGTATTACAGAGTGGTGTTCGTTGAGTGATGGTCATGAGAGCATGAGCAGAACCTCTGGTCTGAGACCTTTCAAGATCACCACATACTTAGTGGACTTCCTGGCCATTTGTTATCTAAATGTAGTATAAAGATGGACCAGGTAGGTTCCCAGTGGGAGTGTACTTGGCATTGTCTGAGCTGGATTGCTTGCTGCCTCCTTTCTGTGTTTTGGAGAGACACAGTTCCATGGATTATGCATCAAATATGTGTTTTGTTTGGCAGGGCGAATGGGAGCTGGAGAAAAGAAAAATGCCTGCAATGTACAATATAGACGGCCCTTTGGCTGTGCAGTCCTCAGTATTGCAGATTTGCTGGCAGGAGATTCGAAGGATGACCTTGTCTTAAAAGTCTACATGTAAGAAATTTTTTTTTCTTAATTTTTGAAAGTACCTTAAGAGTCATTTGCATCAGAATCAGTGGTGGTAAATGCAGTGTGAGTAAATAGCTCTAGCTCCTTTATTTTCCAAAAATGCACAGTAGCTGGGTTTTTTGGCTTTTTTTTAATCACAGTGGGGAAATTTTGGCTAGTTCTACAGGTCTGCTTATAAAGTGGGATAATATTAAAGATAAAGGCTACATCCTTTAAGGTATTTGTGTATGTATTGGCATTTTTCACATTATTCTGGAGCTCTTATTATGGCAACATAACGTGCTTTTCAGACTAATTTCAGTGCCTTGTGCTACCAAGGCATCCAGTGGAAGTACTTTGTAGCTACAGAAAAATAGCAGGCTGAGTATCTTTTTGTGAAATGAAGCAACTATATAATGGGAATAACAAAAATATAGAAGGGCAGTTAGTGCTGGAGAATGAAAAATCAAAAGTAGGTTTAAAAATGAATGCTTGATCAGATAGTGGATTTTGGCTGATAGCCATTGGAAGAAAGTTCAGTTTTTTAGTAGCAACTCAATGCATGTAATTTCCTGCTGATCTTGGACATTATAGTTAGAACTGTTTTGTGGAGTCACCTGGTCTAACTACATACACCTGGGACACGTACTGTCATGTGTGTGGGAAAGTTCTGCCCTTCCCAGGGGTAGCACTCAAATCTTAAAGGCATGGGTGTCTTTCCTCTGTCTCCATCTGTGGTGAATTGCTGGAATCATTGCTGCAGAAAAGCAGCTTAGTGTAACAGTGGACAGACAGGTGGGCTGGGTCTTATTTAGGCTCCCAGAACACTAAAGTCAGATAAGTGTTCACTCTTGGGTAACAAATTGTTAGGTTTGTCTACCTAATATATTTTGGATTTTTAATAAAATTTGTCTGTTTAAGATAACAAAAACAATGGAAGAAGAATTATCACTAGAAATCAGATTTAATGCTAAGGCTAACTCAAGTCTAGACTTTGAAAAGTGATCATTGGAACACAGTCAGGTTTTCTGTATGGAAAACCAGCTGTTTTCTAAATGTATACTGAAATGTAATTCACTCTTTCATTGACTACCTCCTGAAGATAACAACCTTTTTAAGTGACTTTGAAGTGTATAGCACAGATTTTTCTGTTTACTAAGACCAGCTCTGAGTCCAATGTCTTCTTTGGAGTGTCACAAGATAGATTTCTGTGTGGGTTAGCCCTGAAGGATAGATCTATACAGAAATGAACTTGGTCATGGCTGAGTTCCTCAGCATAGCTGTTCCTATCTTTCTCCTATCCTTTGCCACACGAAGCAGGTTATTTCATGGTGCCTTTCTCGAATGGTAAGGGCGCACTTTCCATTGAGACAGGCAGTTTCATGGGGCTTTGTTAGCTCCTGTGGTGTTATTTGTTTCATGAGCTAAAGAAGATTTTTTAGGGATATATTGTGAAGTTGGTCTGATGAACTTGTGGTCCCATTTCAGAATTAAGAAAGTTATAATTTTTCTAGGTGCAACACAGAGAGTGACTGGTATCAGATCCATGAAAATATCATTAAAAAGCTGAATGCACGCTACAACTTGACAGGCTCCAATGCAGGTGAGTAATTTTCCACCTTTCTGTTTGCATTCTTAGGGGTTTCTTAGCTTGCAAATGAAGTAGCTCTACTGTAGAAAGACTAACATCTATGCAAGAAACATTTTTGCACATAGTGGAAAATAGTCATATGAAAATGTACTATACTGCTGTTCATGTGCGCCTTTAAAAATAAAAAAATCACTGAATTTTCTTCAAGGAATTTTATAATATCAACTTTTATTCTGTGCTGAGGAGCTACAGTTTGCTGGAGTTCAATTCTGGAGCTGATCAAATTATTGATCCATATTGCTTGACATTTCTGCTTTGCATTTCCATCAGGAATATAAAATTTGCCGTGGACATTACTGTCGTGTTTTAGGAATGGTTTTCCCTGGTTTAGTAGTCACACTAAAAAGAAAACCATGAGCCCCTCTCCTGCCCCGTCTGGAGGGATATACGAAAGGCAGAGATCCTAAGGTGACATAAAAACAATTTACTGGAAAGAGCAATGAGATAAGAAAAAGAAGCAGAAAGAGCAGCAGTATTACTAACAAAACTGCACAAAAGAGGGTGATTCACAAGCAGATGTTCACCGCGGGCCTGGGCAACAATCAACAATGGTGGATGTGTTTCCCCTCCCTCCAGGTTCTCTCTTCACCTGAAGCCACGCCTCTCCTTCCTAGAAGCCAGAGTTCTTTACTTCTGCACCATCAATGATGTAGCTGGTATAGAATAGCAACCTAGACATGCCCACATGGCTCCAGACCTCACCCCTCCTGGCCAAAACCAGAACAATTTTATATTACACTTCAGAAAAAAATGAATGTACAGTCTACATTCCTACTGGTAGCTTTGCATTCCAGCTGAGCAAGATGCAGAGTCGTAATTTAAGAACTGTCTGAAATAAATTTGTGTGTGAGACTTAAGGAATGGGACACAACTGACCTTTGTTATTATGAGATGGTGGTTTGACTCACAGGAGATGTTGAATTTGCATTTTTTGTTTTCCTTTTCTAATATCAACTTGCTAACTTTTTTGAATTCTGTCATTCAAAGGAGGGGGTCAAACTTGAAATGAAACCTGAAATGGAGGCTTATGAGTCTATTGTCCCTGTATTCAAATGTTGGTTTTCCCTGTGAAATGTCAATTTGTTGAAATATGACCATAGAAAAATCTCATTTTCGAGGTTCCAGTATATTGTATTTGAAAGGCCTTTCATGTAGCAGACTTCATGCTTCTTTAACTAACTATATTGTACATTGCAGGCCTCTTTAACTTGATTTCAAGCATAATGTTTATCTTAAAAATGTATGTTTAACCATCTTTAGTGGATAACCAAGAAGCACATAAAAGCTCATTTATCAAGACTGAAGTTATATATTTAACCATTTCTAATTCAACTATTTTCTCATATAGAATCTAGCCACGCACACACACACACACACACACATATATATATATATATATATATAAGGTTTACAGTATCATAGATCTTATTGGACAGTAAATCATGTACTGAAAATAGAAGGATACATTACTGAGTAAGTTTAATGTTTGGCTTCTTAAATATGTTAATCATATTCATCAAGAAAAACTTACTCTTCGTTGTTTTGACCGTCCATATAATATATGCTTACTCTGTGATACATTGCTAATCCTATTCTTGTCTCATGAAATAAGGGTTCACAGTTAAATGTGCAGTTCTTCAGAGACATTGGATAAATTTGAATACTCTTAATTATGTGAATATTCAACATGAAAGATGTGGCACATGAATTGTTTTACATGTTGCAGGATGGAAGATTAGTTGCATTTTGAAAAGGATTGTCAGGGTAAGGGAGGCAAAGAGGGAAGAGCAGCAGAGAATTCCAGCAGTGGATGTAAAGGTTGGAGAGAGGAAGAGGAAGTGAGCAGTTATGCCACTTCAAGTACCGAGCAAATGAAAGATAAACTATGGAAGGTTATATATATCACACACATGAAATTCATTCTCCTGTGACTCCTTAGCAGCCTGAAAAAGCACTTGCAAGGTTTTAGCAATATGTTTGGATACTTCTGCTGACACCTCATGGAAAATATTGTTGTTACACTACTTCTTATTTTTCATTTGCTGTCTTTTTCTCTGATAATGTTCTGTGGCTGATTCTGAAGCCTCAGTAGCTTTGGCTGCCACCTTGTTGTTGTCAAAAAAGGATAACGCCTTGCATTACAGGAGAGAGAGGTCTTTTCTCTCCTTCTCTCCCTTAGGAACTGTTGTAGGTATGAGCCAGATGTGGGAAAACTTGATTTTTTGGTTTATATCACACATGCCCTTTTCAAATCACCTTGAATACTTAGAAAAAACTTAGAAAGGAAGCATGGTAAAAACAACAGCAAAGATGCTTCAGACTGTTATCTATTCTCTAAGTTTGTTCCCTCTTCATATTCCTGTACAGTTTCTTTCAAGTCAGGAGATTTTACATGCTTTAGTTCCCACAAATTGTTGTGTACCCCTGCTAAAATAGTTTATTAGATAGTTCATAATATTCTTCAGGAAAAAAAAAATCTTCCAGTTTTTGTGGCAATCTAAAAAGGAACTCAAAATGTACTTTTGAGTATCTTGGATGTAAAATGTGTAGTGACAGACTATAGCATTTGTATTTGCCACTCAATCCCCCCCGCCAAAAACCTACATTTTCTGCTTCAACTCATGACAGTTCTTCAGTACAGAATCCGCTTGCATCTTATTCTCAGCTTGTGTCTAAAAAGGATCAAATAAAGGCAAATGATTGTCACTTGTTTATAAAGCCCAAAAAGGCGCAGGGGACAGATGTTCATCCCCTTTCCTCTTCTCAGTGGTGCAGGAATGGAAGGAAGGACATTCTCTCATGGATAATTCAGTATCCTTTGCTGAAGTGGGAACTGGAAAGTGTTTTCTGTATGAATTTCCAATCTAACAGAGTAGAGTAGCAGGTAGTGGATGCAATTCCCATTCACCACTGGTTTTTGGAGCTGGTGTGAGGTATCACATTACTGGAAAACACCTGGTTGCCTGGTGTAAGAGGTCAAATCAATTTTGCAAAGACTAGATTGTACAACCTTTGCTGCATTTAGTAGCATTGTTATTTTGTACATTGAGTTACTGGTATTGGTGGAATGTCATTATTACACAAACAAGGTTTCACTAATATCTGGAGCAGAGCTGGCTGTAAAATCTATTTTTTGTATAATATTTTTTTCTTGGAATTAGAAGCTGGTTACTTTGTTTTAAAATGCAAAAAGCAGTGGAAAAACTAATATTCCTGCATAGACATCACACTTAATTGCCTCAATTTTATGAGGAAAATAGCACATTTCTATTTTTGCATCTGTAGAACCAGAGATCTGATTTGGAAAAGGATTTTCAGTCAGTCTTGCATGTCCCAGATGATCACACTAATTGCTTGGCTTCTAGAAACTTGCCTGCAGCAACTATTCAACTTTGTATATGATCTGAAAATATTCATGATACCATGGGGAAAGTGGAAGTGGCTCTAAAGTGTGATCTATATTCATGTTCTCTTACGAAATCCTACAGAGGAGAGATTTAAGCCTGGATCTCATGGTATATATGAATATTCTCCCCAGTGAGTTACCTGATGAAAATCATATTTAAATATCGATTAAATGCACTACAATTTTTTTCTTCAGATTCCTGTGAAAAGAAAGACCGAATGACTTACTTTTAAGGGGATGCAAGACATTCTGTTTTGCTCTGCTTTTCCCTTTAGGCTCCTAATAGTCTCAAGTGTAAGCTTTTCTGTAAACACCAATTAGGATTTCTTTATAACAAGTCTTGAAAAGTTGCAAATGCCTGATGCAGTAATTCTTGGAAGCTGAGAAAAGGACACATGTGCTTTTCAGTTGTGACAGGAAAGGAGGTAAAAATCCTTTCATGTCCTATAGAGATTAAATTACTGATGTAAAAATTATAAACACATCTAGCTGCTCTGTAGCTTTGGACTCATGTGGAGTCCATGAAAATAACTAATGTAGTGGGAAAGTCTTTCTCTTGGAATATTCTGATGAACTAGACAAGAGTGATGTAACCTAATTGCATTTTTACTGAATGCAGTGTGGTGTATTCTGTGGCAGCAATGCCAAACTTACTTTGCAACTCCACCGGAAACACTGTTAATTATACATCAACTTTAATTGATGTGAGTGCTTGAAATTAGAATACCTTGGTTGAAGCATGGAGGACTTGAAGCCCATGTGTTGGCAGATGTTGGCTAACAACAGCATCATGAGGAAAGACAATCTGTCATCTTAAGGAGGAAAGTTATTCATCAGATCATACAGGCTGGAAGGGTCCTTGGGAAGTTATGTGGTCCAACACCAGCAGAAAGAGGAACCTACCTCAAAGTGAGATTGAAGTGATTTTTTGAAGTTCGGTGAGGTTTCTCATTCAAGGGCAAAGAATTTGAATTCAACCAATCTAAAGTAAGTTTCGTAGAACATCCTTTGGTTTAGGGAACTATTTTTACATCATATGTGGGACTTTTTTTCTGCAGTATACCTGTCAGTTGCCACTAAGTCTCAATCTGGCTCAGTGGTCATCTAAGGCTTGGTCAGAAAAGACATGAGGTAGACCAGACCACTGCATGAACTCATCTGACAAGGTGTAAGTTCTGGGACAAGTATGACAATGGAGACAGTTGGTTAGAAAAAGTGATATGTGCTTTGGGGCCTTCTCATGCCTATTTACCTGCATTCAGCAGCCCCTTGGCACTCTGATGATGTAATTTCTCCATGGTTACTGTCAAACACTGAGAAATTTAAAAGAACGTGTACCTTGTCTGTTTCCTTTCCTATTTCACAAGAAGTAAGCGTTGGCTTACAAATTCCTTGAATTTGTAACAGGAAGCCTGTTAGAGTCATTATTTACCTTGCAGGGGAGAAACTGCAGAGGCCCCTTAATCAAGGAGCATCATTTTTTCACATTTGTGAAATGAAAAGCTACAAGAGATCAAATGCAGCAGGGAATTGCTAGCTCAGTATAAGTCTACAATATTTCTAGGAATAGAGCTGTGGTAACTGAAAGTATTTTCTAGATACCAGAAGTAATGTGACTGTGTTTACATGACACTACCCCAGCAGTTCACAGCGTTACCACACTGAGTTGTTGCAAGAAGAGCTTTTTCCTGTGAATCAGCACAAGAAATCTCAGATGGGAAACTAAATGTGCATTTCCTGCTAGAAACAGCTATGAATTTTAGCCAAAAAGAAAGTGTAGGCTTACAGTGGAGATTGACTGGAACAATGACTGGGGAACAATGAGGAGGAATGATAGCAGGAGCAGTAACATGAACTTCAGAGAGAAGGTAAAACAGAATGAAGTACATAACTTTTAGGTAACTCCTGGGCATGTAATTAATCACAGAAAAGATTTCTGATGTTTGTATTTTATCAACAAGTTTCTCAGGTGTCAGCATTGCTTTGAAATGTATTTTTTATCTTCACATCACTAACATTTAAACATCAAGTGCATTTGCTTAGTTACTCTAGTTCTAGGACAATTTATAAATCTGTCATTTTTAATCTTTGTTTTGTGACAAGGAGATTGTGTATTCCAGTTTGATGTGTTTAAGAATTAATTGTCACTGAAGGCTGCTGTTTGAAATACATTTAAAATAAGAATACTGCTTTTATGTGCTTCACTAAGTAGACAATGAATTAAGGCATTCTTTTTTGTTCTCAAAAAATGCTAAAAGATTACCCATATAAAGAATTTTGCACAAAAAGTGTTGTTCCAAGATCATTTGGCCCTGAAGAGATAAGGTTGTTATAGAGTTAAATTCATGTTCTCCTCAGTGTTGCTAAAAGATATGTTTTTAAAGAAGAATGAAAAATGTGCCATTGTGATACTGCCAGGGAGATCTTCTATTCAGTAGAAACTATGATATGTTGTTCAAGTCAGTACTGCAATAACAGAATCATAGAATCGTTTAGGCTGAAAAAGACCTTTAGGATCATGGAGTCCAACCATGAACCCAGCACTGCCAAGTGAGTCTTTTAAATATCTGCAGGGATAGTGAGCCAAGCACTTCTCTGGGCAGCCTTTTCCAATGCAGTTTCCACTTATTACTTGTAACTTGAGAATAGAGATGGACCCCCACCTCACTGCAACTCCTTTCTGGCAGTTGTAGAGAGCGATAAGGTCTCCCCTCAGCTTCCTTTCTTCCACATTAAACAACCCCAGCTCCTTCAGCTGCTTCCCATAAAAACTGTGCTCCAAGACCCTTCACCAACTCTCTTGCCCTTCTCTGGACATGCTCCAGCACCTCAGTTTGCTTCCTGTACTGAAGAGCCCAAAACGGAACACGGGATTTGAAGTGTGGCCTCACCAATGCCAAGGACAGGGGAACCAACACTGCCCTGCTCCTGCTGGACACACTGTTGGCTGTACCTGATTCAAGTGGCACTCAATTTAAACCTAGAAATTCCTAGCTAAGGCTGCATAATAACAAAATCTGGTTCATATTTATATCTTGGAGTTACGTTATGTTTTTATAAGCCTTTACCAAAAATTTGTTCTACTTGTTGGATAGTGTTGACTTCCTTCATTTTGTCTACTAAAAGAATGAAAAGTCTTAACGCTATTTCAAATAATGAGTTATAGAACACAAATGCATGACTAACTTCTTCAAAGAATATATTTACTAGTTCTTTACAATTGTTACCTAGGTTCTTATGTTGGTGGGGATTTGATTTTTCACATTTTGTTCAGGGAACTATTAAACATATGCTTCTTTTGAAATAAGACACATAATTGGAATGCAAACAGCTAAATTTCTAATGCAATTCTGTTTGCGTGAAGAGCTACACTTCATGAAGGAGAAAATAACAAGTGTTTCCTTGGAACCTTTTGTCTGTTATTTGCACTAGAAGCAATACAAACTACTTATAATTGCAGAATTGTGTATTTTGCACACCATAATATTCTAGCTAACCATTCAGTTTGTAAAAATGTAATTGAAAAAAATTTTGTGCAAGATGGTTCGCCTTTGCAATATAATATTGTAGTGTGCAAATGGGTGCTAACATGCCCACTGACTTGTTAATAGAAAAGGGCAGCAGTGGGGTTGCTAAGACAAGAACTGGAGACATTATTTCTAAATTTTTTATTGTCTTTGTATGGTAGTTAGACTAGATGCTTATAATAGTAACTTAGCCTTTTGGTCCTTTATCCTTCATACTGCGGTAAGTCTGGCAAGAAATGCTTGAGGTTCTATCATCTACCCTGTAAAGAAATTCCAAGCCAATTTTCCTATGACAGTTAAATGTCATTTGCATTTAAGTGTTTCTGTTCCATTTGAGGAAGAAAAATATCCCTACTTTATACACTTGAGGGCATTTCTGACAAAAGTCTTGGTACAAGAGCTCCAAGAAGGCTGTCAAAGTGTTGCAGTGGCATTAGTACATTCTTTTTTTACTGATCTAAACCGCAGAATTTGAAGCTGAGGAAAAGAATAGTTTGGAGTTTCCTTTGATAATGCAAATTAATCAGAATGAAGTCTTCAAAAAGGCCATCAAGGACTGAATCTACCTCTCCTTTTTTATCTCTCTATTCCCAGACTGTAATCTGTGGGATTTTCCACGTAGAGTTTTTTGTGGCCAAAATTTATACAACTGTTTGTCCCCGATCAGTAAATCAGTAAATCATTTGTTTGTGCAAATCTACTGGTTTTACCTTTACCTTTTTACCTTTGCACTTAAAACACTACTGGAAATGGGAACACCTGTAAGCCCTCAGAAGGCTTTTAACATCTTTAGGCAGCTTTATTTGGACAGATGCCTTATTTTATTACCTTTCTTGAAATACAGACAGTGCTGAATAACATTTAGTCTGAGGTTGGTTTTTTTTCTTCTATCAGTTTCCTGAGCAACTGCTAGGCATTTTTTTCTTAATATGATCTAGGATTCTCTACTGCCAGTAGATAGAAACTGAATGTAAATTCTTTCCCCTCCCCCCAGAAGCTCAAATGCAAATAAAGGGTCTGTAAGTATAATGAACAGATGCCTTATGTCATAACTAAGTGCATAAATCAATAATGCAGTACAAAAGCTGTTTGAAGGTAAAATGACAAATCTAACAAAAATCTGGGATGCTTATTCAGCAGCTTGACAATTTTCTGCATTCTCTTTCATCTGAATGATAAAAATAATCTGTCGTGTGTTGAAATTTAGTACAAGTTAATAGTAAGAAATTTCATGCGCTTGCAAAAGAAATAAAAGCATATCTATCTATTTGCAGTTCCTTACAGAGTATTGTAGTAGCAGTTTCAAAACTGGGGTAAATAAAGAATAATAACTAACACAAGAGGTTTTAATTACCACTGGGGAGGTAATTGAAGTTTTTTTCTGAGGGGACAAAGCTAGACTACATACCTTATTAAAGAAAATGTGCCAGTCCTTCAGAGACTGGATAATCATTTTTGTTGTTATGTTTTAGCTCCTAATGTTCTAGAAATGAAAAATGTATAGTTATGAAGTTTTTGATGGCTCCCAGGTGTCATAGATGGTGTAGTGATCCTATCACTAACTGCAGTCAGATGCAGTGTATGGTGGCATGTTGTAGAATCCCTGTTTTGATTTGTCTGTGAACAGCTGTTCCATCACAAAATGCTCTCATTTTATTCTAAAGCTAATAATTTTGCTGTGCGCAGTCCCCCTGCTGTTGGCAGGGATGCAGCCCACTAGATCAGGTTGCCCAGAGCCCAGTTTAACCTGGCCTAGAACACTTCCAGGAATGGGACATCCACAATTTCTCTAGGCATCTTTTTTCAGTGACTCACCACTCTCACCATAAGGAATTTCTTCCTAACATTTGGTCTAAATCTCCTCTCTTTTAGTTTAAGGGTGATTTGTTTTAAGTAGTGAGTTCCTCTTCAATCTGCTTTGCTTTGCAATGTGCCTGAGGGAGTCCCTCAAGCTGAATCTGCACCCTTCTGAAAATCTGAATGTGATGTGTCAGTGTTTTAAATTATGTTAGTTAATGCTCATTGATACTCTGGTAAATCAATTTATAATAAGCATACAAACTCTAGGCCTTTGTAAAATATGAATTATTCCATCTTTTTAAAGTACCTCTTCTTCCCCATGGTTTTACATTTGTGTGGTTCCTCAGTCATGATGGGTGTCTATTTTCTTTAGCAAGTGTATTGCATTTTTTTAAACCCATGAATATGGGATTGCTGTGGCTTGCAGCTGGCCACAGGCTTTGTGTTTAGCTGACAACAAGGTCCTCTTACCTATCTGGCTTTGGCTGGCTGGACTTGTCTTACCCTGCCTGGACATTTGTTCTGACTTGCAAAAGCATATATCTAATGACAAAAAGATAAATTTTATTTGTCTTATTATAGCCCTTGCTTAGTTTTCTGCAGTTGTGTGGTGTAACCCACCCTGGTGTATATGCTTTGTATTTAACAAATAGCTATAGCATGTAGTTGCTCAGTGTAGAGTTATCTATAACCCTAGACTAAATTGGAACACAGAAGAGTAAAGACATGTGACCATAAGTACTGTCATAGGATGATACTAGAAGCCTGTGAACAGCTCACCAGTGGCCAGTTATTGGTCATCAAATAGTGTGATCCTGAGAGCAGGATGAAACCAGTTCTAGGGGAAACCCTTTCATATACAGTATGTTCAATTTGCCCAACTCAGCATCCTGCATGTAACAAATCATTGGGAATTCAGGCAACCTGTTCTGTAACGTGGGTATCACACCTCAGTAACAGTATGCCTCTTGTGATTTTAGGTCCTTAATGGAGGGTAGCCTGGGTGGCTTGCAAAATTAGTGGAGCTTTGACAGAGCAATCTGAATGCTTACCTGGGAATTGTGTTCTTTTCATTGTTTATGTAAAATATGTGTGCTCCCAACTTCAGCATTTTTATCGGATTTATTGGTTCTGCTTCCCTTTTTGTCAGTTCCCATTTTTTTGGTAACTGGGTCCTCAGTGGCAAAACTGTTAACTTGAAGACTTGATTTTTGGAGGTCCTTCAGATTTCCTTCTCTGTGCATCCTTGCTTTGTTTCCATTCTGGTTGCCTTTCACTCTTTCCTATTTACTGGCCTCTTCACACCATATAACATTTTTAAGTAACTTGGATATCTGTAATCCAGTGTTCTTCATTTTTCTGAAAAGCTGGAAAATGCAAGCCACTTATATTCCAAAGATGTATTTAAACTGTAGTTAAAACGACTAACCTGTGTTTCAGGTGTGTTCACTGAGAGATTTCTTGAAGCTTTTGGATGTATAAAGATGACTCTTCATTTTCTAACAATGAATGCCATGAAATACAGAGGTCTATGTCTTTCTTGCCTTGCATGAGCAAGTACTTCAAATCCTTGACAGATAGCTTTTTTTCTCAAGTTAAAACTGTTTAGCCATTGATGAGGTTTTTTGACATGTGATTTTAGAGATAAATAAAATTCTTCAAGGAAATCTGTGAAAATTGTACTGAAAGAAAATTGGATTTGGAGTCTTCAACCTTTGTTTAGACAACACAATAACTTTACACCAGGTGGTATACAATATCTGATTAATGCTGCTGTGGTTGATGTGATCTGTAACAATAGCAAATGGGTTTTTCAGGTTTCCAAGGAAACAGTGCAATAGGGGCATATGAGGGCATGATTATACTTGTGTATGTATAACTTTTTCTTAAAATATAAAAGCAGCAAGATTGGGGGTGGGCCAAATATCCATATTTATAAGGGAGCTATACCCAGCCTAGCTCTTCCCATATAGCAATGAAAAACCTTTCACCTGCTCTAATAGAGCCTAAATTTTGCCTGTATGACTTTGCACCAAGCTTCTGTACCATCAGATAGCCACAGTGTGGTTTGTTTTCTCACCTGCCCAAATAAGAGTCACTACTTCCTAAAGGTTGTTCACTGTATAACTATAGAACAAATTCCCCTACAAAAATAATTAATATCCATGGCATTATATACAGTCCTTAAAATAGAAAAGACTTCACTGAATGCTTTTCCTCGTAAGATATGTTTATGTACCCAGTTGGAGATGTGTAGGCGAGCTATTTTTCATGAGAAGGAAAATTTGGTCAGAGTATCACATTCTCTGGAGTCGCCAAAATAAGAAAACTTAAGTGTAGGTAAGAGGAAAAATATAAAAGTTGTCATGGTAATTAGATATCTGATCTGCAGGAGCTTGGACTGGCAGTCCATAGTACAGAGTTTTGAGTCCTGATTTCAGGATCTGCCAGACTTCAAGTAAATTTATTCAGTTAAACAGTAACATGGTTGTTGGGAAAATTGCTTTCAAAGCTGAAAGGACTGATGACCTTGTTGTTCACTCTGTGTTGTACATGTTATTTGCTTCAGCTTAATCTCAAATTCATTATGACTCTTCCTCTGAGTTGTCTGTTTATCTCCAGTTGTTGAGCGTATTCAAAGAGTTTGCTTTTATCCTCCCCTTGATCTGTATGTTGACACATGATATGCTGTAGTAACGCTGAAGGTCGGGCAAGATTAATCTTTACAAGCTGTATCATTCTGACACTAGCCTCAGTGATTATATTTGAAATAACCAAAAGACACGCCTGTTGCTTTTGTTAATCTCAACTGTAATGAAGTATGCTCTTTGCAATTTATTTATATACTGCAGCTGTAGTAGAAGTAGTTATGCTTCCTTGGTTCTAGAGGAATAAAAATTGGAAAGTTAATTATATGGCCACCCTTGCATTTTGCATGTCTTCTAGCAAACATAAGAAAGAGTGTGATTGATTAAATCTGATGAATGTTGAAAAAAAATTGTAATGTCAGTCATTATGAAATTACTGTTCCTAAGAACACTGATTTTGCTATCTTAGCGTACTAGAATTTTTTTCTTCAGATTATGGATACATAAATTGTATAACTTCATATGAGGTGATATAAAGTGATACACTCTGATGAGACTTCTGTGTTTCACCCATAGCTCGGGACCATCGTGTGTGCAGTTTTTCTTGCATGTCAGTAAAGGCAGGATTTGTTGAAGGAAGTGAAAAATTGAAATGTTAGCAAATACTCTGAAATTTCTCCCAGTTGACCTCTTTCTAGTTCTCTTTTTAGTTAAAACATTAGTCCATCCCTACTGAGATAATTTTCATACATCTCATTGTGGTTCAATTACACATCAGTAACAATTTGCTAATGTTTTTTCATGGGTAGTTGTTTACAAGTCTTTACTGATTTTTGGATGTTGATACCCTTTGCAAATACACTTAAAAATTGAAGTGGGTTGCCTTATTATTACTAAACTTCCTCTGAATTTTCTGTTCTCTAGAATGCTTATGTACTTGCAAATATATAAAATTTTTAAGAAGTACTGATAATAATCTGTTTTAAAGTCTAATTTTTCATTGTTTTTTTCTTCATATTCAGGTCTGGCAGTTTCTCTTCAGTTGCTTCATGGAGACATAGAACAAATTAGGAGGGAGTATACATCCAGATTTACCCATGGAGTATCCATAACACGGAAACTAGGTTTTTCCAATATTATAATGCCTGGTAAGTTAAAGAGAAAACTATCCTAATAAGCAGTAAAAGAAAGACTTATGAGAAATTACTTGATTTTCAGCTGTTTTTCAAATGAATACTGTATTCTGAAACTTCTTAAACAGTTCCTGAGACTTTTATATTACCATCTTTTCATAAAGATAGAAGAAAACTGTGTCCCAGTGGCCCCATTACATTATATTGTATAGTTACTATGCCAGTGTCAAAAATCTTATGGCTATAGCAGCCTTTTTTGAGAGATGGAACCTCACTTTTTAGAAGTGAAGATGACTGAATGCAAGTCTGCTGAGCTCTATGCTGGTAAAAAGATAGCCAGCAGAACATTCTGTTCATAGGAGCTGGTAGCTTTTTAAATAAAAACTCACAGAATTTCACTGGTACTGTAGAGCTTCTCTTTTCACGAGGTTTGTGTCTCCAATACTGGGAATGACTGGAAATGGATAATAATATAGATGTAGAGACTTCATTTTGCTTATATTATGTGACAAAATATGCAAGTACTTAAACCAGTGCTAAGGAAGGTGGAAAGATTGTGTCAGTGTGAATGTGAAGAAGCAAATACAGGAAGAAGATCGTAGAAAAAATTATAGCTTCATCCCTGAAATGAAATTTTTACAAAGTTCTGTGGGTTGCTGAAAATTAGAAAGCAAATGTCTCTTTAAAGGAAAAGCATACTTTCAAGCAGATCAGTTTGGCATGATTATGGTGTTATGTTGTTGCTGAGAAATGTTGCAGGGAGGAGCTCACATCTTAGTTTCAGCTGAGTCCACGCATACAGTCTTGACTTTCTCAAATGTAAATCATCCTCATGACTTTCAGATTTTTAATAGAGACTATCTTCTTCACATAAAAATCTGTCTTTGCATTCCTGTGGATCTAAATCAGAAGTAAACTAAGGTTCTGAGGCAAGAATAAATAAACTTTCATACTTCACTAATCGAGGAGGTCTTAAATAGGCATTTGAAACTCAGTAATGAGGCTCAGCTTTAGCTATGGGCATGTATTTCTCTTGAACTTCTGCCTGAAACTTGACAAGTGAGAATTCACTCTTGTGTTCTTACTGCCAATTAAACCTCTGTCCTTCTGCGTCCTTGATCAGCACTACTGGTCACTGAAAACATGCACATAACACAAGTTAATAAAACAGTTTCAGCACTACGATGAAAATGGTATGACTGCAGTATTTAGAATAATAAAATGCGTAAGTCAGGTGCCATTTAATTTCAAGTTAGTTTATATATATGCCTAATGGAAGCAATTAAATTGAAATTTTATGGCTTATTAGCTAGGCTTTATTTGTTGTCTTACTGTTGGATTTGAAATTTGAATCAAATGGTTTTATAGGTAGTCTGGCAGATAGCAGTGGAGGCAGTTTTACTGAGCACACGGTAACTCCCATTAGGAATAATTTCCCCAGTTATCTATGATTTAGTGACCTGCTGCTCTGTGTTATCAAATTTGCTAAGCTCTATAAATAGGTCTCTTATCCCCTCATTTTCCAGTTGAGAAATAATGTGATGTACTAAACTGCAAAAAGCATGTTATGGCAGAGTACAGTGTAATAAGCTGCTGGAGGAGTTTCTTGACTCAGTTTCAAAGAATTATGCAGGTTCACTTTGTCACTGTTTTAGTTAAAGAAATAGTATATGGGTTCTGGTATACTGCCTTTTCAGTCCAATTGTATGCATACATCAGTTTAAATAATGTACATCTTCTGTTTACTGGCATAGAAGGGATTTCTCCTAAAGAGAAATAATCATCTCAGTCTTGCCATGATGAGTTTCAAGGACTAACCAGAGCAGTATGCCCTAGGCCCTGTATGCCCTCAGCAACCTAGCCTTTGAAATGCTTTTTTGTTTTAAAGCTCCTCTTTCATTTTATTTCTCTTCTAGTGTTTTTTTTTTTCACAGATAAATTAGAGAACTTCATCCTTTGCCACTAGAAATGATCATTAATTAGATCTTATTTTATATTTTTGTTGAAAGGGTGTTACTGTGGCTAATTAGCACTTAGGTTAGTGTTGTGAATAAGATTCTCTTGAATTATTCAATAAGAAATGCTTCATGCTGCTAAACTGCAGTATCTCTCTTAGAAATGCCATATTTTAAGTCTCTCTCCTATTCTGGTGTATTTAAACTCTCTCTGACCTTCTTTTTTTTGTCATATCAATCCTTTTCTCTGTGGAGGTTTTGCTGTGCAAAGTAACTGGGATCAGCATACGTGCCAAACCAGAATTGACAATAATAATGCATGTTTTTGTAGAGTAATGCTTTTTGTGTCACTGCAGCTTGACAGGCTGAAGCCACAAAATATGCAATAGAGTACCCTTGGAATTTCTTAATGAAGAACTCCAAGTGTTTTAGAAAATGGAGTAGATGGCTGGAAGAAAGTAGATGGCTATGGTTCAAAAAGGCTGTGAATAGGTAACTCACTTTATTCTAGCCAACAAAAGAAGGACAGGCAGTGAAAGTGTCAACTTGTGAAGATAATCAATATGCATTTTCTGGGTTTGACCAAGATTTCAGGGCAGACTCCGTGCAAGCACTGGTAAATTCTATTCTAGCATTCTAGTGTGGTTGTCTGCAGATATGCAGCCAATATTCTCAGGAAGCTTTGTACAACATTGAAGGACAACTGTGCTTCTGTGCTTCTTGAGTTTCTGTGTTCACCGTTTCCGGACAACCACATCATTACTTAGTATATAAAATTTAGCATTTGATATTTACAAATGTAGTATACTTTTCAGGAGCACTCTAAGTTAAATTTACATACATAATAGGTAATGAAATGAGAAAGCCCTTTTTCTATGCATACTTTTACCAAATTTTTTGCTCTTTTATGTACTTCAGTATTATGGAATCTCTTTCCAAATTTGACTTAGAGCACCTTAGTGCATGCCTTCAGTGCTGTTGATGCTCATGTGTTATAAATGTGCATGTACATGTTCTTTGGCACCAGTGTGGAAAATACCTAATTCCGTAAATAAGCCTGATCACTAATATTTGTTGTCTGGAGTTTTTACAGTTGGAGTAAACCCAAGCACAGCTGTTTGTCTAAATGAGGACTTAACTGGCTTCACTAGATGCCCGCTCTGCCTCCCAGTTGTAAACAGACTAAAGTTTTGTGTGGCAAGCATAGGTATAGGTGCACGTCTTCCTTTGTCGTGCATTCCAGATCAGAACTGCATCTGCTTTACTTCATTTAAGCTATACTGTTCTTATGAGTGCTAAGTCTATTACTGGTAGTTTACTGGTAGTTGTCTTAACTACTTGGAACATTCAAAGACAAAATCCATTCACTGTGAGACATTAGCTCATAAAGTAGTCTCGTCTTCCTGTAGAATACTTTTTTCATTAAGTGATTCAGTGAGGTCCAAGCCTTCCTGCAATTTTACCTACAAACTTCATCTTTGCAGCTTTGTCTATAGTAATACAACAAGATAATTCTTGCTTAAAGCAGCTATAGATTTGATTTTGAAAGGCTCTGTGACTTTTAGAGGACAGCAGCTCAAAATGTCTTTGTCCATAA
Organism: Promerops cafer; assembly: GCA_013398275.1. Taxonomy (NCBI): domain Eukaryota; kingdom Metazoa; phylum Chordata; class Aves; order Passeriformes; family Nectariniidae; genus Promerops; species Promerops cafer. The sequence continues at coordinate 76,843 of VZSE01008501.1, read as the reverse complement.
AATATTCTTCAGTGTATAAACTGGCCTGTTGGCTGACATCTCAAAAGACTTTCACAGGTGGATATCAGTTAGCTATAGCCATCCTTTTTTCAGCTTAAGATCTGAACTGGTGCCATTACCACTGCTGCTATCTGATCACTACATGCTTTGATTTAAGGATAAGAGTTAATATTTCTTCCTGTCCATCCAAATTATTAAGCTTTTATGATATTAGAAGAGGTTAAAGAGTTGGTGCATCACTACAATGGTTCTACATTGACTACTGTTTACCTTGTACATAAGCTTAGTGTAGTATCTGCACTGGTATCTAGAGTGGGACTAGTCAGTCCTGACTGGAGAAGTCTTGGCTTGTAATACTTAACCTGAAATTTTTTGGTCCTTTTCTAATTCTGTGATAAATTTTCACAAGTAGCATTGCACAAATAGCATATTAATTTTTGTAGTGGCATTTTCATTCTTTCAAACTTATTTGTCCAAGATTAAAAGTTGTATTTTGTTTCAACATTGTCTTCTTCTTTTTCGCAATTTCTGCTCATTTAGCAGATAGAACGAGGTGCCCGGGATATTGCTGTGCTTTTAACTTTCCTACATTAAGCTTTCATATGCTTAATTTAGGAAAAGTAACTGAATTTTTTTATCATCACATCTGCATTGCTTTATGTTTGTCACCTTTTAACTTCATTAGATGTCCTTTTGCTGTCCAGTTAAATCTCATCAGATCCTGTCCTTCAAAGCTACTGAATATACTAATCATGCCTTCATCTGGATTATTAAAAGGTCTTTTCATGTGCAAGTACACACTCACCAACCTTTCTTACTATTCTCAGAAGCTTTCTAAAATAAAACTAGAAGTAGAGTCTTTGTATTTTTATACAAACGGTCTCACAAAATGCTATCTTTGTGATAACATTCATTTTCAATTATGTAATTTTTGACTAGAGGCATTCTTTCCTTCAAAGCATGGAAAAAGATCCTGGAGAGCAAAAATGTAAAGAAAGCTATGGAATATGTTGTCTTCATCATGGTTACTGTCTGTATCTGCCAGTGAGCTTGGAGTTAGTAAAGAGCTGTTGATTCTAGAAGAAATCTGTCTGACACACTTAAACATTTTTCTCCCTTGAGCAGTGGAGTGAATTTTTCCAAACTTCTTTATACTATATGACGTACAAACAGTTTAAATTTAGCTTCTGCCACTGGGTATATTAGTTACACAAAATATGTTTAAGTAATATGGTGGAGTAAAGACACACCCTGCATTTTGCCCTTTCACAAAACGGTAGTACTCTAGGGGGAATATCCTCTGCTTTTCAAATCCTATTTTAATACTTTTAAAAAACTTTTATCCTATCTGTTGAAAGAATTAACATTTCTACCGGTCACTGGAGAAAAGAAAGATATGATGTGTTTGGTTAGACAAGTGCAAGGAACTTGTGTATTGTTTTCCTTCTCCTTTCCATCTCCTCTATCTTACTTTTTTGGTTCATTAGAAACTGAAGGAAAAATCAGAAGAAAACTATGGAAAGGGAAGACAAGCCAGAATTTAATTGTACTTCCCTTGATTTAAAATCTCTGGAAATGAAGAATGGGGAAAAGGGTCTTCTGCAGTTTATAGTATTTGAAGAATAAGCTGGCTTTCTACTGAGTATAGAATAAGTAGCAGTGATGCCTGGGAAGTGTATGCAAAGATAGTTATGGCTTGGATGTTTTTCTTTGCTAAACCAGGTAAGGAACACTGGGAAACTAACAAATAAATGCTTTAGCTCTGTAAAGGTAAGCAGTCTTTCAAAATTCTGTTGCAAATATTTTCTTTATTTTGAAGCTAGACAAAGTCAACAGGTCATGGTTTTCTGTTGAAAAAGGTTTGCAAGTCTTGTATTCTTCGCTTGTTTAAAACAGCTTGTTTTACATCTCATTGTTAAAAGGAAGAGAAAAAAGTCAGAGAACAATTGGGTATTATGTGGTAGATGTACAATCCATTTGAAATCTGAAAGTATTTGTTTGAGAATTCCTTGTAAAGGGCATTTCATTTGCTTAATCAGATGTTTTCTGGTGATCGTGTCATAGGGCTTGTTGAATGTTTCTGCAGTAAAGCTGAAAATGCAGATTATGTTTTATTAAAAAACTGAAGTAAAGTAACTGAGGAAAGTACTAAAAAAAACAGTTTATTCATCTCTGATTTAAATGCCATGTCTACTTAATCCAATAATAAAAAGGCAGTGGTGTTACCAAAGTGACCAATGCTCCCAAAATCCTAACATGTGCAGAGTTGTTTTAATTAACTTTCCCATATATAAACAAGAATACCAGTCATAATATATGAAATAGCTGCTAGTATATAAATAGTAGAAATTGCCTTAAATTTTTCTGCCCATCTCCTATAATATACTTACATACAGACACACAACCTACCCCAAATAATTTTTTGTCAAGTATCACCCAGAAGGTCTCAGTCTCAGAGTTTTTCTTTGTATGTATATATTTAAGCACCAAGTAAAACATTTTCTCATTCTTGAGTCATGTGTGCATATTACTCATAAATATTGTGAATGTGTGCAAAATTTGCTTGGTTGTTCTTTGCCTCAGTAATGGAGAAGTGAAGGTACACTCTGAACAGGCAAGAATGGTTGTTGTCACAGTCTTTAAAACTCAAACATGTTCACTGGCAGCTTCAAGCATGTCAGTGAGATTTGCCCCCCTTTTTAAAAGTGCTGAATATATTGATATTCATACATGATANAGTGAGATTTGCCCCCCTTTTTAATAGTGCTGAATATATTCTCTGATAAGCAGCCAGTCAGTCTTTCAGCATCTTCTAAAATGCAAAACAAAAAGGAAATTGTTTCAGTAATGGGATTTCATTTCCTACAGTGATGAAATTCTTTGTGAAATGCAGCATGCCTGTGTGTCTTCCTGAGCTGCTGTCCTTAAGAATGCCCTTCTCTCAGATAACATCCTTCTGTATTACAATTTTCACAAATGATCCTAGATTGCTTAACTTGAATTTTTTAAATTAATTTTTTGTTTTTAAATTAAATGTGTAAGAAATCAGGAAGGGAAGGCAAGAGAACAGAATAGTTGAGTGAAGACATACTGGTCAAACTAAAGGATAGCAGGGAAATGCAGAAGCAGTGAAAGTAAGAACAGGTATCCTGGGAAGAATATTGGGATGTTGCTCAGTTGTGTAGTGATGGGGTCAGGAAGGCTAAGACAAAGTTGGAGCTGAAATCAGCAAGGGAATGCAAAAAAATTTAAGAACTTCTGTAGGTATTTCAGCCAGAAAAGAAAAGCATACTCCTTGTGATGAGCAGGACTGGGAAATTGGTCTCAACAGATGAGAAGAAAAGGCTGAGGTACTCAACAATATTTTTGCCTCAGTCTTCACTGTAAGTCTCTCCTCTCAACCTCTCAAATTGGTGGACCTCAAGGCAAGGGACAGAATGGAGCAAAGTTCCTCCCTCTGTAGGAAAACAGTAACCACCTGAGGAATCTGAACATACTTAAGTCTATGTGACCTGGGAAGATGCATCCCAGGGTCCTGAGGGAATTGGCTGATGTAGTTGCCAAGCCACTCTCCATGATATTTGAAAAGTCGTGGCAGTCACATGGTGTACCCAGTGACTGGGAAAAGTGACTGCACCAATTTTTTTAAAAAGGTCAGAAACACCAACACAGGGTGCCCCAAGAGAGTGTAGGTGTCCCATCCCTGGCAACATGTAAGGACAGATTGGACAGGGCTCTGAGCAACTTGCTCTAGTTCAAGATGTCCCAGCTCATTGCATGGAAGTTAGACTATGAAATCATCAAAGTTCAACTGCCAGAAGGGGATTAGTGAGACGGAAAACTTTACTAGGCTTCCTTAGCCCTCTCCTCAAGTTAAAAGTTAAAATCACCCTGTGCTTTTTTTTTTTTTTTTTTGTTAAGATCCTCCCACTGGCAGTTGCTACACAGCTCTTTTCCCATTCTACAAAGTATTCTAATGATCTTTTCTCTACAATGTTTTTCATCCACAAGATTTACATTCTGGGTTAATACCATTTTGTCTCTGCCACATCCAGAGGTTTTCAGTCCCTACAACTGAAATGTTTTTAAGAGCTGTTCAAGATATGTTTAGAGTATAAAGCATCTCATTAGCTTGTATTTTACATAGATGTAAATGAACAGGGACTTTCTCTAAACAAAATTATGTTTTTTGCTCTTTTGCAATTCATGGCTCTAAAGGACGTACAATTCTGAGCAAAGCTTTCAAAAAAGCAGTTCCAAACAAAAGCTCCTAGTGAGGTCTGTATACTTAATTTTAAATTAGTGGCTGTTGTCAGAACAGCAGTAACTATCAGAGATGCTTGTTCAAATACAGTCATGCTGTGTTTTGTTACCCTACTAAACTATCAAACTGAAATTTATTTCACTAGAAAGCTTTTTGAGGATAACTGGCAAACTAAACTCTTGTTTCTAACAAAGATGCTACCTTTGATCTTTGATAGCTATCTTCTGCTTGAAAACCCTGTTTCATTTTAATATGCTACAAGAGATTCTGCAGTTCTAAATATGTTTGAAATATGAGAAAAGTCTTGTTATAATATATGTGTTGCAGTTGCAACTCACAGCTTTGTCAGTGTAAGTTTAGAAACAATTTTGTGATGAAAGATCATTGCTTTGATACTTAGGTTAGGTGCAAATGTTTCTATAAAAATAACAGTACAAATGATACATTCATACAAAGGTTCTCCTGACACTTGTACTGATCTGATCTCCTTACTGGTGATTACCTGTGTTGTTCCTGTCACCTGAGGTTCAGTGGGTGCTGTTAACTCTCTCTGAGCTGGGGGCAGTTTACACGTCGGTCCAACTTGGGAGCAGCAGGAGACCAGTGCTTGTACACAGGTCCTTGATAGTGATGATGGATCCTTTAACCTATGAAGGAAAGGGAGCCTGCAGAGCCATCCCATAATAGAACTGTGCAGTGGGCATAATAGGACCCCGAGCACACATTGTCGTCTCCAGCCTGTAAATTACTCCTGGCTCTTTTCTTTTTACTGCTTATTTAATATTTGTGGTTTATAGTTGGCAGGTTGAGGAAGGCTGACCCCCATAAACTGTGTCCTCCAGCAGTCTTCTTCTGGTTGTTTTTGACTTTAATTAGCCTTTACTCCTGTTCCTAATATTAGACTTTTGCATGTAATTGATGCTGATCAGGTCTCTGTCCCTCACTCCCGTTCTGCCCTTGTACAATTCATTGCTAGTTGGATTGAAGTCATGAAGCTTTTGCTTCTTCATAGGTCAGAATTCTTGAGCTGTAATGTACCTGGTAAGCACCTACAGCTGGGGCAAGAAGGGTTTGGAGTTTTTCCTCTCCTAACCCATGGAGAGTGCTTTCAAGGTATTTTTGCCAGATCAAAGCTGCAGTGTATTGGCAGGACCATATGAAGAGGCAGGTACTGCCAATGCTGTTCTGTACACATTTCTATTTAGCAACCCAGACATTTCAATTCAACACCTTTCACTTACAATTAAATTCACATACCAAAGTGGCTGTCCATGCAGAATGTGCACTGAAAGCTTGTGCTACGTCAAAAAGTTATGTCTGTATTCACACCACTGCAGCTTGACTTTTGTTGTTGTTGTTGTTAAGTTCTATGCAATTTCAGTTTCCATATAGCTTACTTAATATTAGAAGCTCATGTAGGAATTCATCAGCCTGCTTTTGGTGAAAAGGTGAAATCATAGGGGGTTAACTAAGAAGTCCCAAAGCATTGAGTTTATTGGGTCACTTCTGTAATTCGGAGATAATATACCCCTTTTCAACACATTCAATTGCATGATTGCCAGAAGAACAAACAACTTCTCTAGATACTCTTTGATCCTCACAGTTCTGTTTTTTCCAAGAAAAGGCTTATTACCTCCACTCTCATAGGGACCAACACCAACTTTTTTATTTCTTCTTTGTTGTTTACCATCTCACACCCAATGTACAACGATCCTCTGTCTTATCTATGCTGGTTGTAACAGGTTAGCCTCATTTTTTTCTTGAAATAGTGTCTAGAAAGTAGCTTTACCAAGATAAGCAGCTTTTTAAGCAGTGAAATCATTCAAGTAACACAGAAATGCAACACATGACTTCTTTAATTTGCTTTTCTCCAGCTTCTGTTGACTCAGCTCATAACTTATGTGTTTAGAAGTATCTGTGACTTCTATGGAGACCTAGGTGGTTTAGCTTCACAGAAAATGTTTAATGATTTTAAATGTGTGCAATTCACTACCGATAGTTGTTTCTTACCCAGAAAACTGACAGTCCTAGACAAAGCTGATTTACAGAGGGGTTTTACTCTGGCTAAGAATGTTACTAACTGGATGTTGCTCTCTGCATGTTCATTCACAGTCTGGATGCCCTAAATTCAGAAAGCTGAAAGTGACCTGTCATGACAGGGGCCAGGGAATGGAAATGCTCCATCAGAACAGGGGGAAATGAACTGCCCTTTCTTTTGGAACAATAGGCATCCCATTCCACTGTAATTTTCATTTGCATTTAAATCCCATACAGTTTACTCTATTTAAAAAGGAAAACTTAGAGTTTTCACTGAGTTATACCTGGGGAAAGTAATTACATTTGTGGTGGAAATGCTTATTCGGTTATGGTTATGTTTCTGTGAAGATCCCATGGAAAATTGAAATAAATCTGTGCTGATAAATGAAAATAATGTAGCACAAATGCATGTAGGATTCAAGTTAATTTTTGAAGAGATATTGCTGCACTGACAAGTTGTTTGCTCAAATTGGCTCTATAACGAAGCTTCCTTTTCTGAATACTGTGTGTTGTCATTTTTTCTCAATGTAAAATACTTGAAAGGGACCAACAGGCAGCACTAAACAGACCCAAGCCCAGTATATGCATATGCTAAGCAAGGACCCAACATGCTGCAAGCTCTTTGGTAACCATACTATACTAACTTACAAAATTTTTATCATGAAATAGTACTGAAATGTAGAAATAATCATAATCTAGTAGTTTTAATGGTAGTCTTAATGAGTTTTTAAGTTTTAAATTTTTTTGTTACTTGAATAAACAATAAGAGCAGCTTTACAGATTCAGATCAAGGATCCAGCTAGCTGAGGACCCTTGTTGTAAGGAGATCCTAAGGAAAAATGAAAGCTGAGTATGCACATATGCATGTATGGTAATTACCCCCTGATGCTCTCCCAGCCTCCAGCTATTTTCAGCTCAGGGGATTTCCTGAGTCCTTATGATTGCCTGTTTCATATCCTGCAGCTGATCTTTTTTCCACAATTTCTCAATCCTTTCCTTTCATCCTTTTACATTACTGACATTCATAACATCCTGTGGAAAGCTTTGGGTTTGTGTTTGGGTTTTGTTTTGAGAGTGCTTTTGTGTTTGTTTTTTTTTCTTACAAGTCTTGCTGTCCATCACCTGAATGACCATCACCTTTTGCCTATTTTAAACCTGTTTCCCACCAGGAGCCAGAGACTGAGCTGATGGTTGCACACACTTACTAGTAATTCAGCTCTCTCATCCTTGACTTCAGACACTCTTAAGTGAATACTGTCTAGTACTTCTGTTGATTCTGTCTAGCTGTATTCTAGCCTCTGCCCATGATTGTTTCAGCAGGTAACTGATAATAAGGTAATACAATAGCAGATTTCCCCCCTTGTTTATGGGAATGGGTCTTGAGGGATTCGTGATATGGCAGTTTCTTCTTTAATGTTTTTATCATTTAGATTGTGCTTTGGAGAAATAATTTAATTATTTTGCATCCAGTGAAGTAATAATATTATAAAAATATTAGATGACTATAGAAGGATCATTGTTTCTGTTACCTAAAAATCACTGGAAAGTTGCATGCAGTAAAATGCAAGGAATGTGAAACATGAGAGTATTGTGGAAAGTTCAAGCAAGTCAAATTCTACTTGCAAATTTAAATTAAGCTAGAAATTGAAGATGCATTAATTATTTATGTTACATATATTATAATTAATTTTATCCACAAGTACACATCCCCTGGTTGCCTTCTAAGTGGCACACCTATAAATATACTAAACTATCACACTTTCAGCAATGCTGAGTGAAAATCTGCCTTATTAAAAGATGATATTTGCTTGTCACTAAAAATGCATTTCTGTAGATGAAAACATATATTCTCAATTTCTGTTTCAACAAAGTCTAGAAATAAGAATTTTAGAAAATTCTCCTAATTATGATGCTGTTCATCCTTCATTGTTCTACCTTTCACAAGGAGGTCCAATTGCTTCAAAGTTCTGGTAATGTTTGTCAAGAGCTGGATTAGTTTACACTATTTAGTTACACTAAATAGATTCAGCATCTTGAAACAGAACAGGGGCTTCCCTGCTATGGCATTTCAGTCACCACCAGTACTGCTTTTCCCCCTGTCCTGTCCTCACTGCAACCACTCTTTCCTCTTTCCATCAAACTTTGCAGTTTGTGTCAACTGAAACTAAAATAAAATTACTATTGATCTTGTCCATATGATCTGTTTATGTTCTGACAGACTACTTAGCGTGATACTGCAGAAACGTGCAAAGAATTTAAATTTAGATACACTAGCAGTACTTGTACATACCATATGGTACTTAGGTAGTGTCTGTATTGGATTTGAAGTTAAGTGTCCTGATAAAAAGTCTAATTTCTCAGAAGCCTTTCCAACAAGCAAAAAATAAGCTAACTAAGCAAACTTTTTCCTCATAAGCTTTGGAACACCCTATTAATGTAAAATATATTGAGATGTTTTAGATTGCAAATTGGAATGCTTGCAATCTGGGAAGACTGCCCTTCTAATGGAAAGAACACCAACCTCTTGGTTTTTCCTTTTGCAAAATAATACACTTCCTGTTGAGATTAAGCAGAAAAAAGTTGTAATCAGTGCAACAGAGAACTATAACTATTACAGGTGAAAGAAAGTACATTAATATTGCCTTAGATTAGAAGAAGAATTAAATGAGCTGGAGCTAGACACTAGCTTCAGTATAGCTCGAGGGGGCAATGTAAAGCCAAACAGGTCTAACAGATGACTAGAAGCCCCTAGAATTGGTTTAGTATCATAGATAATCTTTGAGTTTTGAGAGGGATGAAGATCTTTTGCTTTTCCTGGTTTATGAAAACAATTATTGTTTAAAATCCAAAAATACTGATAAATTGTGGGTGTGGCACTATCCTTTGTAAGATAAAATGAAAATCTACTTAAGTACTAAAAGCAAAAGTAAGCAAGTTGGACTGACTTTTGGACACATTGTTTTGTTTGGTTTTTTGTAGGTGAAATGAGGAATGATTTATATATCACTGTAGAAAGAGGAGAATTTGAGAAAGGAGGGAAAAGTGTGGCCAGAAATGTGGAAGTGACAATGCATGTGGTGGACAGCAGTGGTCAAATTTTAAAGGTATCTTTGTTTTATGTTTTTACTTACTGTAGTCAATTTTGATACACTTTTTTATATGTGTAAGTCTTCTTTTGTGGCACTGATTGAAGAATACAAAAATGCTTTGGAAAGGACATGTTTATCTTTTGCTGTCTGTAGGTATTCAAAGTGTTTCACCTTTGCTTAACACGTTTATAAAATGTCTATATTAAATAGACATTAACCTAGACTAAATTAACCTTAGTATATGTTTTTTTTTATTTCTGTGATGAATTGCATGATTGGGATAAACACATAAAATTGCCAACCAAATAACTAATGATTCCATTAAGATGCTAAAAATGTTGAAGCAAGATCAAGTTTGGGAGAATTTTGTATTTCCTAGGAATTCTTCTTAGAAATATGCAATTTTTTATGTTACACAGAACAACTTGTCTTGATTATTTTGAATTTTGTGTCTGATTTTAATATATCAGGGATCCTCACTGCAGAAGTCAGCACCATGTATCAGTAAAAAAAATAAATTAATGTTCCTTCTCATCTTCAAATTTTATTGAATGCTGCTGGTGACGGCTTACAAACAGGCAATGGTTTAAATTTTAATTATTAATACATGACTGTGTCTCAAAATTTTTCTGTACCAAAAAGATTACTGTTCACATTCAAACTTTTCCTCACATATTTTTATATGGTTTTTGTTTTGTTTTGTTGTAAATTTGAAAGTAGTGTTTTCGTATGTTCTGCATGATTTCATGGGCTGTGGGGTAACACAGCGAAGAAAGGCTACACAAATAGCCTGGGTCAAATTGCATATTTGTGTACCTGAAGTGAAATTGTGCATATAGATCCATGGCATGCAATATAGATACCTTTTTTATATATATACACATAAGTGTGTGTGTAGATATTAAACAAAAAAATGATATTGAGATTATAATTGCAAAAGCTACGCCTTACCTTTCTCACAGAGAATTAATAGATATCCCTGAGTCAGGACTTTAGACAAATCCATCTGCCTACCTTGCTATGGAGGGTCCATCAGGGGTGTTGTAAAGGCAGCCAACACTTTGCTTCTTCCTGATCACAGAATCCACGTTTATTTTCTAATGCTGGGATGTATCACTGATAGTGCCAGGGTTACAGGCTTGTTTCAGATGACTGAAAATCTTGAGCCTGGGCTATTCTGGTCTCAGTTCCATTCTTTGTTGCTGGGGCATACCATTGGCAGGACCGTGTTGTGTCATAGGAATCCACAGCACATGTGTTGCTTAAGCCTCCCTGATGACCCAATACACCCTGATAAACACTTCTATTCTAATATGTGAATGATTCTTTCCATTTCTAATTTTCTAATTGCAAATATTTAAAAAAAAGTGCTACTGTTTTTGAGGGTTATAAGATACTGAACATTGTACCACATTTGTCATTTGAATGTAAACATGATATAGTCTTCCTTAGAAGAGCAGTCCTTGATGACATTTTACCAGTGAACTAATCTATCCTTAATCATATTTTTTCTTCATTAGGATTTTATCTCATTTGGCTCTGGAGAGCCACCAGCCAGCGAGTACCATTCTTTTGTGCTTTACCATAACAATGGCCCCAGATGGGCTGAGCTGCTGAAACTTCCCATTCCTGTGGATAAGTTCAGAGGAGCTCACATCCGCTGTGAATTCCGGCACTGTTCCAGTAAGTGGTGCTCGTGACTTCTGCTGGTCCTCCCCGCTCCGGCTGTAGTCAGCACACGAGTTTCCATAACACCTCAGGGAAAAGACAGCTGCATGAACTTTCTCTGTGATGCTTTTTTTTACTTACAAAATTCTAAAGTTTTTAAAACATTATGAAACATTTTAGAGATGATTTTGAGGTAAAAATTGCTGACTGGTTCCACATTCTGTGTTCCAAGGTAGGAAAGACAGGTTTCACAGAGGAGGATAAACTTCTATATGTTGCTAAGATTGCATATCTGGTGGCTTACATTATTTGTTGTTAATGTATACTAAATTATTTCAGAATGCTCCCTTCTGATTTAAAGTGAGATAAAAAAGAACATTACAGAAGACAATGTGCAAATTGGAACAGCAATTCAAGATAATCTTCATCTGACTAGCTGCAGCTCCAGTATACTTTCTTACGTTGCGTTGTTTACATTTATTTTGTCTAAAAAGTATACTATTATCTTTAAGTGCTGCTATTTATGTATGCATTTCAGCAAAAGAAAAGGGTGAGAAGAAATTGTTTGGCTTTTCTTTCGTGCCCCTGATGCAGGAAAATGGGAGGACTCTGCCAGATGGCACCCATGAACTAATTGTACACAAGGTAATTTGAATTAGCAATCATTAGCTGTAATGATTTCACTGGAACCTACTTTAAATACCCAGAGACATTAAATTGAGAAAGTCTGTGTTGATTATCAAGTGAGTGATAATCTTGTCACCATTAAAATATCCATTGTTAATTGTTTAATATTCACCTTCCTGATATAAACTGCAATTGAATTTAGGTATGTGTTTCAGTGTACTGGTTTTCCTAAGTCTTACTATTATATCACGTTGTGTTATAATGAATTTCACAAAGGTAAGTTATTTTAACTTTGTGGAATTTTCTTTCCACATGTAAGAGTTGACAGTTTGTACAGAGGATTTTACGTGCTCCCGGATAAAGCTTAGATTTCAACATGAAAATTTGTAGCTATTCATTTAATGTAACCTGTGCAAATGTGTTAAATTTCAATGTCAATATATGATGCTATGTTCTAAAACCAAAGTTGCAACAGGCATAGTGGAAATTCTTCCGTTTCGGACGAGAAACAATGATTCATATAATTTAGAGATTTGGTCAATTGTTTTGTGCAGTACAGTTATTTTAACTGGCTTGTTTTCACAGTGTGAAGAAAATGCAAACCTTCAGGATTCTGGTCGCTACCTCAAACTCCCCTTTTCAAAGGGAATATCCCTAGGAAACAACAGCCAAGCTGTAAAAACCACTAAAGAGTCCTTCTGGATTACATCCTTTCTCTGCTCCACCAAACTCACTCAAAATGGTAGGATATGTTGATTATTTAAAACATGATGAGTTGAAATGAGTGTGATAGCTAGTCTTTTCCATTCCAAGAAAGCATGGATGTACTCAAAAATAGCTTATGTTCTCTCTATTTTATGTACTGATTTCCTTTATAATTTTTTTATATCCAGATGGAAACAAATGGATCATGATAAAACACTGTTTCTAAGTAGTTCAAGAATGCTTTTTAGATGACCATGATATTGGAATCAAATGCAGCACTTCTGGAGTGAACTATCAAAACCCAGCTGCTTATAAAACCTCTTAATCTTTTTGTTGTAGAGTTTTTGTGAAATACTTATTGTCAGCTTTAGGCTGTAGCAGTTTGTTTCTAATTAAGCATATATTGCTTTTTTGTTTCTCTTCAAACCAACAAATGTTTACTACTACTTAAAACAGTCTTATACACTGGCTATAAGGAGCAGCAGATTTAAATACATGTGTTTACAGTCTCTACCAGTGCTGTGTGTAAAGTTCTTAACCAGTGTTATGTATAAAATTCTTAAAGTTCTTGTTTACCTGCCATAACTGAACTACCTGTAACTAAAACAAAAAACAGTGGAAGAGTTTTCCAAAAATTTGTAAATATTGTGTATTTCCTTGGTAATGTGTTTCTGACTGTTCTTTGGTAGAACCACAATTTTATATTATTACTTTGATCTCTCTTGTGTGTGAATATCTGTGACTTTACCCATCTTCTGTGTATGATGATAAAATTCCTAACTGCTTGCAATTGGTTGTTTAACAAAAACTAGAGCGGCTTTTTAAATTGAAAGAGCGCTCTTAATTTTCACCCTTTAATAGCAAGTGTGCAAAACAGAACTGTGTGCTAACAGTAAATGGCTTGTTTCTGTGTGCACACCCATTTTGTATTGGCATAGCAATTACCTTAGTAATGAAAGATTTTCCCAAAGGTAGCTGACAGGGAATCAGAGACTAAATTTGCTTCAGTTAAAGGCCTTGATTTAGGAAATTACATGAATCTACTGGTACATACACATGCATAAAAGTGCTGCCTGGAACTTACGTGTCTCACTGATAAAGAGTTGCCCTATTGTTTGGGGTTCTAATACTAATTTTTGTTTACAGTACAGGAGTTATTTTGTACTTAATGTAAATAGTTGTGTGACATAGGGCACAAAATTTCCTCCTTTTTTTTAACCATATTCTGAGTAAGAGGGTGTAGAATATCTGAATAATATTGATCCCCTTTTCAGCTCTGAAAGAGTTAACAATTATTTCAGCAGTACTTCAGAGGGTGGAAATATTTTCAATAGACAGGCTCATATTTTCTCCAAGGATCTTCTTTGGGAAGTTCATCTTGGTGAGTTTCCAAATCCCCATTCTTTTAAACAAAAATTTGCCAAAATCTATTGCATGCTCAGAAAATGAACATAGAGCAAAGCATGTGGATATTTGGTCATGTGAGCATTACTTCAATTATCCCTGAGAGAATGTAGCTTATGTATTAAAAAATACAGGATTAAAAAGATCTGTGTATTTAATTTTTTTAGTAAACATTTGTATTGGTATTTTTGAAAATTGCTGATTATTTTTTAATTTGTTTGGAGATTTTTCTGAATGTCTCAGAGATTCACCTGTTGTTTATAAACAGCAATGTCCAGTCTGAAAATGAATTGAAAGTTATTCTGTTGTCTGGCTATGGGGTGGGGAAGGACCCCAAACCCAGACTTGTAAAGAGTGTGACAGAACTAGGCTGCAGCTTTACTCGCTTGCTGGGAAATTTTACTCAGCTGTCATTCTCTCACTGATTGTTCCCACATGCCATCAGCTCTCATGCATATTAAAATTATGGGGACTGGGGGAAGGAGGCTGACTCCTAGTTGTTGGGATCCATGACTTCCTTACCCTGGGTACTTTGGAGGGGTTATTAAGATTATTTCCAAACAATTTTTAGAGACCTTCTACCCAGGGGAGTCTGTGCGTTCATCATGGCTAAGAACGCATCCTTATCTAATCTTTCTACTAGTTAGTTTTTCCTTCATTTTTCCTTTTGATCCTGGATAGCTAATCAGTTAATATTAGCAAAAAGTATACTAGCTTTTATCTATTATATTCCTAGATGGGTAGTTATTTTACTTTACTCTATAAAACTCCTAAAGAGCAAGAGAGAGCACAGTATTTTTCTACTGAGTAGTTACCAAAACAGTCTTAGTTTTTGACATATAGTAGGGATTGCTGGCTGCAAGAGAGTCAGGATCCTTCCAGTAAGTCTGAATATTTTAGCTGTTGGCATCCACTCCTTTCTCAGCACTGGTCAGCACGTCCCTGGTCAGCAGCTGTTCAGCGGCAGAGCAGCACGCCATACAGCATGGCAGAAGTGTAATCCTTCTAGCTACATTTAAAAAAAACAAACCAATGAATCAATAAAACAAAAGTAGCACTGGGCAGCTTTCTGAGTAATCCTAGTTTGGAGGAAGTGTTGGTGACCACAGAAGCAGCCTGTTGGAAGAGACATGCTGACTGCCAGTTCTGAAATTCAGTCTTTTCCTCCTGAAGTGTAGTAGTGTCATAACAAGCCAATTTCTGATGTCTCAGGACTTATATGAGAGAGATGGAAAATCATCCCAAACCACTTCCTTAAACTCGTGATTCTAAAACTTCTATTAAACCTAGCTCTTTGGATTTAAATTACATGCTTTGAGAAGGGATGTGTTTTATTTGGTAGGGATAATAGGTCAGGTGTAGTCTATTTTGTAGGCCTTGATTATTTTGAAGATAATGCATTGGAAATATTTTTATTCTTCAGCAAAATTAGTGATCACCAGTGACTTTTTCCCTTTTCCAAAACTATGATTTCCTAGTGGGCCTATTTCTGGGGACAATTTTATGTCCTCATGTCTCTTACTACTTGACACCCTGCTATTCGTTCCCCTTGTGATTCACATGTCAGATTTTCTATTCATGTCATTTATGTTTGGGCTATTCGCTAATGTTATCTTAGAATGTCTTTCCTCCTTAGCACTTCCCTTGAAATAAGTCCTTTGAAGTGAGTGTCTTACATTTGCTTTTTCTTTTTAAATACCCCGACAAATCCGTAATGTTGAGTGTCAACTATTTTCTACCAAGTTCCTCCAGCAAACCTGTAAAGAAGTGATTTTCCTGCTCTGAACTGACAGAGTCAGCCAGTCTTGCTACTCATCAGCTTGAGCTGAGGCTTAAAGTGTAGAAGTATATTTTATTATCCAAAAGACAAATATAGTTCACTGGATTTGTAAACCTTGTTTCTTATAAATTCCTGACAGAAAAAATAATAAGACCTATCATTTGTCCTTGATCTTTGGGATGTGTCTCTGATGCATGTATGGGACTCTTTGTCACTCAGTGCAACTCAGGGATCTTTTCTCCATGCCAGCACAGCTTGAAGTGAAACAAAAATGTAGCACATAAATGCATCAAAACAATCTGTGTCCATCAAAAGCAATTAAAGCAGTAAAATATTTGTGGAATCTTTTGCTGGTCGATTGCCATTAACACCTATGGCAAAATTTGAATATAGATGGAGATTTATTTAATGTTAATAAAGTAAATATTATTCCTTCATTTTTTGTGGGATAGATGAACTTCCCTGGAGCAAACCAGGAAAGAGATGACACACAGATGGGTGTTGTTCAAGTATTACTTGAGTGTGAAAGCAGTCTGTGGTAGAAAGCAGCCAAAAAGATGCTGAACCAAGAGGAAAACTTGCTATTAACTTGTTAGTTTAATAACTACAGAGAACACTTCAGAAGCACTGGCTCCTTCTAACACAATGCTGGGCAGTGATCAGCTAGACTGTAGTTCAGCTTAAACTGATGGAAGGGTTGAATGATGATTAAGGTTTTCTGCTCCAAACCACTGGGCATTGAGAATTTCTGAACAGCTGGTCAGTGAAGCGTGGCAGTAGTAAACTTGAATATAAAAGGGGTTTGGGATTTATTTAATTCAACAGTCAAAAATATGTGTAGCTCTTACTGAATACAACTTGAAAGGAGCTCTGCAGATGTGTTTGAGTTCATCGGGGAAAAACTGCTGAAAAACCATGCCAAATTTGCAAAACTATTTTAGGATATTGAATGGTATGGAAGAAGAAATTCTCAATCTTATAGCAAGGTGGGTTTTTTACATCTGTGAAGCAATAACATGTGTCCAAAGACTGTTAAATGTAGAATTTAAACTTAAGACATGTGGAAGGGCAGATATGTTCATTGGGCCATCCATCCATGATGAATATTATGCAAGTATTTACAAGAAATCATGGATGAAAAAATCAACACGTAACTAATTCAGATGTTCTGTAAGATGAGTTTATCAAAGACAAATCATAAACTTCTTAATCTTTATTTTCAATTGTTTTTTTAATCAAGAGGAAATGCAGCAGTTTAATAATGCAGCACATGAGAAAACATATCAATTAGAAATAAGAATTTTCAAACAGGCAAATAAACGTTAAAATGGAAGCGGAAGGTTGCACTATAGTGGAAGGAATTTCCTTCCTGAGCAGATGGAAAATGCTACTAGATCTGAAGAAATCTCTGGGATTTATCTCTGTTTTAAAGGACTGGAAGGGTGTGAAGATGAGAGTAACTTCACTAAAATCTGAGGCAATTTTCTACTAATGTGTTGTTGAAAGGTCTCATCAGTTGAGAGGGACAAAATCAAAATACGATACAGAAAAGCATTGTAACTTTGAGAAAAGGCAGGATACACTAGTGGAAACTCCTGGGGATTCATCTCTATCCAGGGAGCTGAATAGTGTTAAACAGGAGAAACATCATATTGGTGACATAAGTATGTCTATTTAAAAAATGCTCAAATTCTAGAACATAGATGTCAGGTGTCTACAACAGATGTATGAGCTTGCTAATGATGCAGAAAATGATGTAATCTTATCTGTAATGTAGTTATCATTTTGGTTAAAAAAGCTGAAGGACAAGGAATTAAAACTGGAGGAAGTTTGGACACACTCAGGTATCTTTTAGCTCAGAATAGTTCATTTTCCAGAAAAGATTTTTTGCTTGTTCTCTAAAAAGACATAAAAACATGAGTGTTTCAAATACATTCAAGCTAGTAATTAGGAGATTGTTTCTAGCTTTCAGAGTAACTCTGGAAGGCATCCTTCAATAGGATGAGAGAGGGAAAAATAATTTCTTTATTTAAGGTAGTATCTGAACAAGATTGCATGATAGAGTTGCCACAGAAAACTGATTTTAGTGACCCAGTACCATGTTCTTATGTTTGTATTGGTGGAGCAATTACGGAATGGAATGAAAATGTGTTGTTGGGAAGATCATATTATAGCAAATCTGTAGATGTTTTATTTTGTTTTAACGATGCCAGATTTTGCTGAGTGGACTGTAATAGTAAAATTTAAAATACAGAGTGCTGCTTTGCTTCCAACTTTAATCTTGCATTTTGTTTTTGCAGGAGATATGCTTGACCTTCTGAAGTGGAGAACCCACCCAGACAAAATTGCAGGTTGCCTCTCAAAATTAAAAGAAATTGATGGTTCAGAAATAGTGAAGGTATACACCTTTTTATACTTTTGATCATATGACGGAAATAATGTATTTCCATGCCACAGAAATGTCTTTTTAATAACACTTTTATTCTCTCCCATCAGTTTCTTCAAGATACACTAGACACTTTATTTGGGATTTTAGATGAAAATTCTCAAAAATATGGATCGAAAGTATTTGATTGCCTGGTAAGTTTAATTTTGTGATCATGCTTAACACTAACTAAAAGGCAAGTAAAACAACAAAAAAAAAGTGTTGGTTTTTTTTTCTCTTTCTCTCATATTTAGGTTCACATAATAAATTTGCTGCAGGACAGCAAGTTCCACCACTTTAAGCCAGTAATGGACACTTACATTGAAAGTCATTTCGCAGGAGCACTTGCATACAGGTGAAGTCTGTACTTTTTCTATCTGACTTAATACTGACAGTTATTGCTAAACTAAAAGAGTCAATCATTAGGTTAAGGAAATGGTGTATCCCTGTTAAAGTCATACTACTGCATATTTAATGCTGGTGTTATTGGCCATTCATCAGAGATCTACTAGGTGCTCTTCAGCAGACTTAAAATTTGGTGTACTATTGAGTCTGTGGTGATCAGTGAAACCTACTCATACATTTTTTTATTTTGCCAGTGTTTCTCATATGACAGCTATTGGTTTGCATTTTATGTGCAAAGTTAACCCTTTTCCCACTTCTCTGTTATGATACTTTCTGATGTGCTATTATAGAGATCTTATAAAAGTACTGAAGTGGCATATTGATCGAGTCACTGAGGTGGAGCTTCATGAACACATACAGGAAGTACTAAAGGTAAAAAAAATTGTTGAAGACAAGAATATATTGGAATCATGTATTCATACACTACACACAGGTTTAACTTAGGGAATGAAGCAGATTATACATAAATGATGGAACAGTAGTACTAATTCTAGGGAGCTGCAGACTTCCAGTGCAGTCAGTTTATTCATTATTCTCTTTTGTCAGTAAGTTGACCATTGAGACTCACTACCATTAGTCTCTGGAGCTCTATGCTCCTTACTGAATGAGGCAAAGGAATCAAATATAGATTACACTGGTGGTTTTAACATCCATTGCATAAATTTAAATGGCAGACAGGCATGCTGACCTAATGGTTCAGTCCTGACACCAGGGAATTCTACTGATTATTGTGGTTGTGGTTGTTCTTGTTGCCCTGGTTTGTACCATCAGAAGAGCATAACATGCCATCAGGCTGAATTATACAACACAATAATCCCATTTGGGGCACGTGCTACAATTTGGAAATAAAATATCACTGTGGTACCCTTCTGTATTTTTCTATGCTGCTACGAACTTTGGTGTCTTGCTAATAAGAAAGAGCAGTATTTTGAATTTGCATTCTAACAGTTTTGCAACTTTAAGTTAAGCTTTTTTTGGAGGTGGGGAGGGTGGGAGGAGAAAGTGGTGTTGAGTTTTTGCTTGTTTGTTTTGTTTTGTTTTTTTTATTAAAATGTTGTTAGTGTTTCAATAGAGAGATTTACCAAAATTAACTAATGCGGACTCTTTTATTTGTTTGAATGATATAATCATTGCGTGTGTTCTGTTTGAAGATGAGCATGTTCATTTTTGTGTTGTCTTTGATTTTGGCATTTGTAGGCACAGGAATATATCTTTAAATACATAGTTCAATCTCGAAGATTATTCTCTATTGCTACGGGCGGACAAAATGAGGAGGAGTTTCGCTGCTGTATTCAAGAGCTCCTTATGTCAGTACGCTTCTTCCTGTCTCAAGAGAGCAAAGGAACTAGTGCTTTATCCCAACTACAGGTAAGTCTTGCTTGTTGGCATTTTCCACATCCAGTATAAAAAATGTATGCCTGTTTAGAAAGAAAATGTATTTTTGCTAGAGCAAGGTGGCATTTTCAACTTTCCATCCTACAGTGTGAACTTTTCATATCAGCACCTTCTAAATATGCTTGGAATAGATAATCCTAAACCTGATATTTTATTTTGAATTATAATAATCGTGTTGATGGATACAAATAAAACAATTTCTCTGTTTTGGTCTTTTTACTGCTTAGTTTAACCCCACTGACACTGAAGAATTTGAGCCATACAAAAGACTAGTATCAGAGTTTTCATGCTTTACAGAAAATTTTTAAGTCTTGATGAACCATATAATTTAATAACTCAGATGATACCTTTATTTCATTTGAGACTACAAAAATGGGCTAGTGCTAAAGTGTAGAGGCAAAACGCACAGGAGACAGCTCTCTACATTAAATGCTCATAAATATACCATCCTCTTCCCATGTTTCTGTAAACAGAGATGGTTAAGATCCTGATAAGAATTAATATTTTCCAAATTGCTTTAGAAAACTGTTCTGCCAAGAAAATGGGAAATCAGAGAGAACAGAGTTAGAAAGGTAGTTCTTTCATCTCATATCGTGTAAGCAGCTGGAGTCAAAAGACAACAAAAGGATACAAACAACCACATTTAGAATTCTTGTTCAGTATTTTTAATTCATGTTAGCCTGTTCTGCCACCAGTGTGAGTGTGTAAGTAGCTTTTCATAATCAGCAGGATTTAGAGAAGAAGGGAATGTCAGTTTTAGCTTCTTTTCTCTGGCACTGTTCTCCTTACTTATACAGTGTTTTGTTTTCATATTCATCAATGACTTTCTAACCCATTTTAGAGATTGTTGAAGGGAGCCAAGACCACCAGTGCTACCTCACTCCAAAATAAAAGTGTTCAGTATTTGAAAAATGGAAGATATAGAGGCTGTTATATTACTTACCTTAAAAATAAGTAAACCAAAACAACTCCACGCATATTTTTTGTATCATATCAGCTAGATTCTGCCATCCTTTAAAAAATTTTCTCTCACAGAGACATAAATGTATTTAAGGAATAAATAATTTTGTTCTGAGTTGAACTTTCACTTTGTCCTGGGAGAAATAACAATCATTAGATATTACTTAAAGGATACAGTCAGAAGTGTAAGTCCATTCATGAATGTGAGGCTATTTGTTCTGAAAATAAGATAATTTTTAAAGCTATTACCTACCCTTAAAACCAGGCGTTTCTCTAGAGTTAGTTAAATTTCTATAGTTGTTTAAATTCTATAAATGTCAAAACTGTCAAAACTGTCCATTTTTGCCCTGTTCCTCTAGGCTGTGTTTCTCAGCTCATTCCCATCAGTGTACTCAGAACTTTTGAAGCTCTTTGACGTGAGAGAAGTGGCAAATTTGGTTCACGATGCTTTGGGCAGCTTGCCAACAGTCATGCATGGGGATGAGTCCCTTCAAGCTGTTAAACTGCAGAGTATTGGGAAAACTGTGGAGAGTCACCTGTACACTAACCCAGGTAAGGTTACTCTGGGCTGCCTGCAGATGAGGAGCTCAGATTGTGTGCTTGGTACCTGGGCCAGCAGGTGCTGAATGGAAAACTGTGCTTAAGGAGCAGTTCTTGAAGCACTGCTCTGTATAAGCTGCTCATTTACAAAAATACAGTCTTCTGAATTTAGTGATTTGTTTTTCAGAGGCAAAGACTCTTAAAAATATGTTTTGTTTTTTTTTTATCTACTGGCAATATATTGGTTAAGGAAGTTTGCCTTATGCTTTTGAAGTAATTACAAGGAAAATCTTTGCTAAAATTATTTTTCTCCTTTTTTCTTCTTCTTTGGGGACAGTTCAGTAAACAGACTCTCACCTACCCATTAACTCTTGTTTGTGTTATTCTTGCTAGTTCAGCACTTTGGATCCTTCATTTCTTAATGTAGCATAAAAATGCTACACAAATGTGAGTGATGCCTGGTGCATAAAGTATATAACAGCATAGGTATTTGCTGTGCAGAAAAAAAAATGCTGAATGGTGGTGAGCCCAGCATTCTTGGTTTCTATTCTGAAACTCACAGACGTAGTCTTGAAACAAAATAATTAAAATAGAAGAAAGGTATTTAAAGAATTCTAATAAGTCTTTATTTATTCACCAATAGCCCTGAGAGCTACTTGGGTATTGGCTGATGGAGTTTAGTAGGAACAGTAACTTTTACCATCTAAAGCATTCAAGGTAAACACATTACAGTGATAATAGCTCTGCAAAAACCACCAGTATATGCATAAATACTTTGGGATACTACAAAAAAAATGAAGAGTTCTTTGAGCATATTTTTTTAAAAAGTGGTTCTACTTTATAAATATGAGCTGAAAGAAATAGGTAGGGAGTACTGCATCCTGGCTAATTGGCTCCACTCTGGCTGTGAAACCCTTTCCCTTGGGAGCCCCCGCAGCGTCCCCTCCAGAAGGGTCAGTTGGCTCTCCCTACTGCCGACTGATCACACCTGTGATCTCTGGCTAGAGGATGACATATTCATGCAGCAATATTAAGGATGCTCTCACTTATGTTTTTCATTTTCCAGACTACTTAGGGACCAGGTAGCATCGTTGCCATTTTCCTCCCATTTTCTCAGGTCAGCCTAACCAGGCGATCCAATTATATGAACCTAATTAGAGTTACTTAATGCCATGTAAGGGACTCTTGGGGACTTTCTTGGAACTGTAATCTACTTTCAGTTGTATGACTACTTTTTTACGTTTGCTTTCTTTTGTAAAAAAATCAGTTTTTTATTGAAATCCATTTTCATTATTAAGAAGTTGGTTTTGTTTTAAAAGCAATGAAAACATTAAAGTTTACAAGGAGTGCAGGTTGTGCATGTATAAAATATAGATTTCTTAGGCCATAGGAAAACAGATGTGAAAAACATCAGGCAGTAATATAAGCTCCCAATATCCATGATAGGAAGCTCAGACAAACACTTGCATAGTATAATTTTGGTCATCATTGGGCTGAAGGGTCTTGTGGAGATCGGCATCTTGTCTCAATGTTTCATCTCTTTAAGATACAAAAATATGAGTAGACTTTCCCTCAGCCCATGCCTAGAAGGAAGTCCTATTAAAATCCTCTTGGGAAAAATAAATACTGCACTATAATATGTTAATGTATAGGGTAAACTATACATCTTAAGGGGAAGTTGAGGCTTGCTGCTGTGAAGAGAATTGATTTCTGTCTCTCAGATGAAGATAATGAATGCTGCAAACCACAGTGCTAGCTAACACACTGGAAATAACAGGAACATAGGAAATAACTATTTATTCAAATATCTGAAAATGAGGAGGGTGCTTCTTAGATAGCATTTTCTGTTGTCTGGAGCTAACTTCATTGGCTGTCTAAAAAGAAACAGATGACAATTTTCCTGCCAGTAAAGTTCATCAGTATTTTTTTCGTCTTGGCCTTCCTTCCAGTCTCTTGGGTGTTTTGGTCTTTGGACTCATTCCTCTTGATACTTGTAGAATGTCCAAACTGATGATGTACGTATGCCTGTAACCAGAAGAATGTTTAACTTTGTTATTTCCCATACATCAGTAGTCCAGCATGCTTGTTTGCTTTCTTTTTTGCATTAAATATTAATATAGCTTCCTTTGAGGAAGAGTTAAATCTGTCTAACTGGAAAGAGTTAGGGCTAATAACAGAAAAACACATCTTGAACCATGTCCTTCTTGACATAGTTAAATAGGAATTGACAGAACTCCAACTGTTTTTTAATCTAAGGGTACTACTTTGAGCTTGCAAATTCAATAGCTGTGAAAATGTGAGGTGCATGAGTGGAATATCTGGGGTTTGTCCTCCAAAAAGGATGAGTTTTCTTGGAATCATCACTGATGCAACATGTTAGCAGTAGACATTAAATCAATAGGTAAAATCCTACAAAAAAGAAAACCTCATATTGATAAAGCCTGTATCTTAGCTAATTCATAAGCTGTGGTACAGCTCTTTACGATATGAAAATTGTTGTTACATGGCAAGAAACTTTGTGTTTTCCCAAAATTGCAGGATTTGGACTTTTGTGCAAGGGTAGTTGTATAGACTCTTCCTTTTAGTGAGGCAAAGTGTTCAAAGCAGATAGAGGACAGGTTTAATTCTATGAGCATTTACACTATATAGATCTATCAGTTATATTATGAAGCTAGGAAAAATCCCAAGTTGATGCTTGATTTCATATGTTAATTTTAATGTGATTATTTTATATATAACTTATTCCTTTTCTTAGTTTCATTATTTTCCTTAATTACACTGAATCCCACAGTTAATGGATTAGAAACATGATAATTACCTCTTTGTTTTCATTCTGAGATTGAGTGAATTAGTTCACCGAAGAATTGCATTCTTTATATTACAGGGGAATGTACATGTAGGAAACGGTTTCAGTAGTCATTCAGAGACAAATACCTGACACAATCAGTAAGAATAATTTAATATCTTTAAACTGCCTTGTGTAAAATATGTTGTTACATGTCAGACTTCCTATGAGAATGAAAAAAGTAATGAGCAAGTTCAGGAAATGATACCATTAACTGATAAGGAGGTTTCATTCTAGAAGCTAGGTATTATGATTTCCCTCTTATTCCACTGTTTTTCAAAAGACTCAAATTTTCTCATTAATGAGA
Source organism: Promerops cafer (assembly GCA_013398275.1). NCBI lineage: Eukaryota > Metazoa > Chordata > Aves > Passeriformes > Nectariniidae > Promerops > Promerops cafer. The sequence goes on along the minus strand of VZSE01008501.1, from coordinate 52,392 downwards.
CTTGTAAGGTATCTCAGTAATCACTGCAAGCTAATTGATTGCTATAAAAATGTAAAAAGCCTATCATTATTGAAAGCATTGATACAAATCTTGAATTCGGTTTACTTAAAATGCATTAAACTTTACGTATTACCACAGGTTTGAAAAAAGAGTAAGTATTTTCAAAACATAAAGGGTTTACACATTGATCCATAGTACTATATTCAAGAACTCCATGATCTTTTTCAGATTAATTAGTATTGCTTAATTTGCCTTCCATAGCAATGTACGCTTCTTTGGCATTGTTTGTGCATACGTGCTTCTGTACACACCCATGGACATATAGATAGATGCATATTGCATGCAAAAATTCAGTCTGTGCAAATTATGCTTGTGATCAGTGGCTTATTTTTAGGCCACAGAAGGACTTTCTGAGCCACACCTGTGTTTTCCTTCTGCCTTACAGGCAATTTTTTTCTTTCAGCTGAAAACAGTTCCTGTCTACAGGTTTTGAGTTAGTTTCCCTACTAAATGTTCTGAGAACAGTGACATGTCCATGCAGCCAGAGAACAGGCATATATGTTTGGTTTTGGAATTGCAGTGATTAAGCCCAAAAGGGCTTAAGCATTTTCTTCTCCTGACTTAAGTCCAGTATTTCATCCAAACAAGGGGGCATAAATTGAATAGGTCAAGTAAAACTACCAAAACCAAGAGCAACTTGCTTGTTTCTTGCTGTTCAAGGAAAATACCGTTTGTTTGTTTAAAAGGTTCAATTTTTCCAAGCAGGCTGAAGCACTGACCATCTTTAGATACAGTAATTGAAATTAATATCATCTTTCTAAAAGTAATCCTTAAAATATACTAGACTGAAGAAAGTATGTCTCTGCAGATGCTTTACAACTATATGGAAATTAAGGAGGAAAGATGTGCTGTCTATTAAATGTTAATGTTGCATAGGAAAGTCACAAGGATTGCCCAGAGTCTAAGATTGCCCTCTTTCTAATTATGCCAAGCACATACTTGAAAAGCTCTGTGTCATGATTTTTTTCTTGTCTTTCTGTATAATATTTGTAAAGGGCAAATATTAGCATTTTAAAAAGTCAGCTAATTTGACTTCCTGCATAGAAGAAAAATTAGGACAGTGACTGATGGCTCAGAGTTCTGATTATTATACCATTCCTTGCACTCATTTATTTTTCTGTATCCAGTGGCTGACACTGTAGCTGACAATTAGCAGGAAAAAGAGTAACCTGAGACAAATATTCTCCAAACTTTCTCACCTAGTCCTTGGTTTGCATCAGAGGTGAATGAGCCAGCTCTCCTCTTCTGTAATACCACTATATCTCTCCACCTAAACAGACCAAGACAGAGGGGTATTTAGATTCTGGGCTTTTAAGGAATATGTCTAAAGCTGTCTTATATGTGGTGATTGTTTCAATAACTGGCACTATTGCTTCCCATATATAGTTGCAAGTCATTGTAAGTTGCTTTTTGCTAGTCCATTTGGTCTGGTAAAACAGAGTTTCTGATCATTTTATGAAGCTTTTGCAAAAATGGGATACTTGAAACAGTTGAATGAGGATGCTCAGTTTTGCCTGAGATGCCTCAGGCCATGTCACGTGTAAGAGTTGGCTATTTACCAGTCATGTGTTCCTACATGTAGATTTTTGGTCTTCAAAATGTAGTTTGTGATGCTGCACTAATGTGTAAGCAGTGCACAGAGTAGATGGCACCTCAGGTTAGGTGCCAAATGCTGTGTGGGCTCATCAGAAAGCTATCTAGAGTTAAGCAAGAAGAAACACCTTGTCACAGGGCTGTTCTTCTGACCTTCTGGACTGGGGGATTTGAGTTGTAGCTGCAAGATAGGACCTGTGGTCCAAACATTAATGCTCATACAGGAAATGTGTGAAAGAGCTTATATTACTGCTCTGTGATAGTTGTGGAGTTGAGTAGTGATTGGATTGAGCTTTCTGTCACCTGCTTGCCAGCAGAGTACCCCAACCACAGAATCACAGGCTGGTTTACACAGTGAAGCCTTCATCTTGTCTCTTGATGAGGGATTGCCAGATAGCCAAGAATTCAGTACGTGTAAGGCCTAAGAGAATGCAGGGAAAAGGAGCCATCCCCTGTAATTTAGTGGCTAAGTCTTTTCTATACAAATAGAAAAGTCCTGCTTTATTGCTTCAGCTGAAGGCATTAGCTCTGTTTTTTCATCCAGCAGGAATCAATAAGCAGATTTTGCAGTGGGGATCAGAAGGTGGCACTTTTCTAACCACAAGTCTGCACATTTGCCATTTCCATGCCCAGTTACCCTTTGACCCTAGAAGTCTTGCAATGAATGGGTCAGTGGCAGCTGTGCACACTTGATATGTCTGAACACTGGGCACAACACTTGGCTACGTCAAATTCTGAGGTAGAGAAAAAGAAGATGCTGCCTTGGTTTCATTGAGAAACTTTCCCCACTTTGTGGTGCTACAGGCAGATAGGAACTGCCAGGGCAGTCCTGATGAAAACCTGCTGAGGCACTTGCAGAAATAAGCAGTCACTGGAGAGAGGTTATTTATTGCCCAGTGTTGGGTTTCTGTACCACTGGGTTTTGATTGATTGATGGTCATTTGCCTACTGCCTTACAGTCTTTGTTTATTATTTTCTTTAGTAGGAAGATAGAGGTACACCTGAATAAATAATAAGCATGAAACACCCATTTAGAAAGAGCAGGCAAGCTTTTATTTCAAAAATAAGAATATACTTAAATAGTGTGTACAAATGGGCTTGTCCATATGATTTGTCTTTCGTTATACAGATGACTAGACAATGAAAACAAGGGACTAGTAAAGCATAACAAGATTAGTGCTGTGTTTCAGTAAGTGAAAAAAACATTAAACAAATAAAATCTCAGAATAAATATATCTTCTTCTCCCTTATGGAAAAAATAGAGGGAAGAATTGAGGGGGAAAAAAGTTTTATAGAAAGTATAATCCACAAACAATACCTGCTTGGCAAAATTGTTTTAAAAGAGTAATTTTCCAGCTAGAGAAATCAATTTTTAGCATATAATTGCATTAATGAATGAAGGGAGTAGACGAATATATTTCTATAATGCAGCTTACAATAATTAAAATTTTTACAGAGGAAATTATTCAAGTTCATTTCTATGGGAATATAATTTCTTAATTTTGGAAAAGATTTTGAAACAACAACAAAATGAAAACAAGTAATATCCTTCCCATTTATCAAGTTGTGAATAGGTATTTAAAGGGTTATCACAAGTGTAAGTATTAGGGTTCTTCCCATTTAATATTGTCTTTAATTGTAATAAAAAGAAGCAGAAATAAGTAGCATGTTAATGATGTTCTTGCATAATTTTCAGCAAATTCAGGACTGCAAATAACACTAAAGAGTTGTGTTTAGAAAATGAAATAGTGGAAAGGCAAATTATGTTATGTAGACATCAATAGTCTAAGTTGCTCGTACTCAGTAGGAGTGAGGAATCTGGAAAAGTGAAAATTCTGAAAGAAATCTGAAAACACTGCTGCTGGACTGTAAAGTAGACCTCTTTTGTAGAATAACTGAAGTTCCTGCTGAAGTCTGTCATAACTTTGGTGTATAAATGGATCCTGTCACATGGCAGGAACACTAGAGCATATTTTCTCATTGTTTTGAATATAAGTATTACTGTTCTACTTTTTAAAATTTATTTTGGATGACAGTTCAATAAATACTTAAAATTTCTTATATATGTAGTATATTCCACACAGTGCTGTTTTTCTTCATCCATGATATAACATAATGACTTTCAGCATATTGTTTACTCTTCAAACATTTGCTTATGATTGTGAAGTAAAAGCTTCTGCTTATCAAAAATGTTTGTTAAAGCAAGCAAAAGCTTCTGCTTATCAGAAATAGTTTTGGACTGAAGACACATTTTATATATGTATTAAAATTAACTTACTCTCTGAGAAGTTCCTATTAATGAAATTTTTCATTTTTTCCAGATTCTCGATGCATTCTTCTTCCAGTAGTTTTACATCATCTCCACATGCATTTACAAGAGCAGAAGGACCTTATAATGTGTGCCCGTATCCTTAGCAACATATTTTGCCTCATCAAGAAGAACAGCTCAGTGAGTAAACACCATGTCACATCCACTTGAACTTCTTTATATGGCTCAGTGACATTTAATGACACAAGCTGGACCTTGCCCAAGAGCATTTTAGAGTTCTCTGTGTAATGTATCTGCATAAACATGTCATTCTGATTTTTTCATGACCCTTTTCTTTCCATGCATGAGTGTTTTAATTGTAACACATAGTGTTCTGACAAGCTTTTGCACTTCTTGATCATTCTGTTGGAAAGAAAGAAATGTCTACTTTCTTTTAGGGGCATTTTTTATTGTGGGCTATGTATTCTTAGGGGACATGGGGCTGATATAGATAAAGAGGTTGTGAGTATTGCAAGGAGGATTGCACTTGGTTGTTAGTTGATAAACTTTGTGGCCAATTTCTGATGTTTGTGAACTAATGTGTGAAAGCTGCATATGACAGCTTGCTTAGACAGGTGTATTGCAAATGGGAAGGTGATGATAGGTTCTGACAGACAACAGGATATAAGGTAATTAAAACCAAGCATTGCCTGTAATTAGTGCAATACATACATATCAAGGCCAGCATACATTGCCTTGTAATGCATTAGTGAGAACTCCTTTATGTGCTTCTTCATTTCATACTCCTTCCAGCAATTAAAGTTGCTCCATCAGTGATTTGATATGGTTGTGGTTTGCACCTTTGGCACTGTAACAACATATTCCTTCCAGCTGCTCCTGGATAAGTATAAAACCTCTTCATAAGATAAAGTGATAGATACGAAAGCAGAGCTGTGGTTTTGGACTGGGAGGAAGGTTTACATATCTGGTCTGAATTTCAGGAGATCTTTCATTTGGTGTCACCAAACCAGAGATGTACACAAACTCCCGAATGTTCAGGATATACTGCTACTATTTTTAGTATTCTTTGAGTGATTGAGACTATTAACAGCTTGGAGACTTTGACATGTTTTTTGGTACATCAGTACAGAATTTCAGTCCTTCCATTATAATCAAGATAATTTAGAGATTGAGGGAACAAGTGAATTTACAGTAAGGCAGCTCTGAAAATTAAGGCTGTTGCTCATTCCAAAAGTAGTTTGTAGTTGTAAAGAGAATGATCCTCATGGTGGATGCAGTTCCTCAATATACTGTGTACTGTCTGTTTTCATAAGAAGCCTGTTTAACAGTTCTTTGATTCTAGATGAAGTGGCAGAGAATATGGCTTGACACTAGATTCAACTTAAGTCCAAAAAGGAATTTTGAGTTTTGTTACAAATGATATGCTTTAGGGTGTCTAGGAAGCAAAATTAAAACAAAAGAAAAAACCCAAATCACTCTTACACCTCAATGTCAGCCAAGTTGATCTGTTTGTCAGTTGAGTTTTAGCTTGGTCGTTTGCATTTGATTATGAAGTGCTTCTTTCTGTGAAGAAGGGTCATGTTAAACAATGGATAAAATTGCTCAGATTAAGATGGTGGTTTCTGCTGCAGTGGAGACTTAAAACAGCCTTGAAGCAGGGAAAACGTATTTCCATCTGAATCAAAAAGAAGGAACTACAACTTGACTTTTTCAAGTGTTTTCATGCTGGTAACTGAGGTATTCATGGTCTGTTTTGGCAGTGAAGGCTTTGATTCCTTTGTTTTGATGTTGTGTACAAGCAGTTGCAGGCTCACATAAATGACTAATTTGTTTGTGCTACTCAGCTGCTGGGAAGCAGCGTAGCTGGGCCTTACTGATGAAGCAGGTCCTGAAGGTTGAGCACCATCTGCTTATTTCTGGTGATAGTTTTAAAGTGTAAAACAGGATTTTGCTTTTTGGATTTTAAGCCTTTTTTGGCGATTTCCCTGGAAGATGTTTGAGTGTTACCTATAAAAATCTTGCCCAAAATGTTTTTGTGTATTATTTCTTGCTTTCTTCTAAACGTCAAGTGAAAAGAGAGCTATGCTAACTGGATGAACACTAACCCTCAAAGTCATCCCTGTAACTGTCCTCTGTGATGTAATTAATGGAAAACTGTTAAGAAAAAAATGAATAGAATTAAACAATATCTGAATTAGAGAACAGTCCTTGTTTCTTGAATATGGCATTCATAGTGAAACTATAATTTGTTTCTAAAACTACATCAAAGGAATTATGCTTGTAGTCATATTGCTCTTTTAAAATGTTGAATGTTTTATTTATTATTTAAGGAAAAATCAGTCCTGGAAGAAATTGATGTGATTGTAAACAGTCTGCTAGATATTCTGTTAAGGACCATACTAGAGATCACCAGCCGACCACAACCATCAGGCTCTGCTATGCGCCTCCAGTTTCAAGATGTGACTGTAAGTTTCTTGCAATGAAAAAGCTCACAATTGTCACTGGTTGGACTACTAGATTTGTGAATGTATTGTCTTCGTATTGTAATTCTCAGTGTTAGACTTTGTTTATAAAAGAGAGAATGAGGAGGACAATGAAAACCTTTCTTGCATTCTACTCATTTTTAGTGGAATTAGTAATTTTTTTTCATTATGTTTATTTGTAATAAATAGATAAAGATTGTGACCAAAAAAACCAAAACAAAGCAAAAAAACAAGCCCAAAAGATAACATTTCTTTTGAGACTTTCAGGTTAGTAATGATTTTAGTATGTTCTTTTTGTTTGCAATATAATAGCTTTCTGAAACTCTCCTTCAGTTTGAGTTCCTGAAAATAGAAGAGTATCGATCAATAATAGTTCCTAAAATGAATACATTTTTGCATGATGAAACAACTCTAAAGATGCCTGCAGAATCTGTGATAACTTGTACTAATCTAAATTTATTACTTGAGAGGCATTTTGTTGTTCTCTGGGCTGAGCATTTGAGCTTTGTTTTTGTCACATGAGGCTGAGCATACAGGATAGATTTAGAAGATTAGCAAATGATGTTTTCGTGAACCTGCTGTAACAACTCATGGAAATTAGAAGGTTGAAACACAGGCCTTTACAGAAAAGTCTGTGATGAGCATTGATCAAATAAAATGAAGTGTTATTTTGCTTTGTTTGCAGCAAGGTTTTCACTTTGCTTTTCAAGGGCAAACTGGTTCTAATATAGCCAGGGATGTCACCCCAAGAAGATGTGAGGGGTTAGCATTTTGTGCAGAAAACATACTATGTTGAGTGATTTACCATCTCATTATATATTTATTAATTAATTGCTCACTGTTTACACAGTAACAGTTTTTGTTAATGAATAGGGGGTTGTTTTTCAAACCAGAATTTCCTCTGAGATCAAACATTTCAAAAGCATTTAATAGCTGCAGCAAAAAAAATGTGTTGTCAGGGTTTTTTTACTTGTTTTCTTTTTTACTTTAGACCCACAGAGAACAAACTGTATATGGAATATTTTATGGAGCTGTAATAAGATAACATCATGCTTTAATCACTGTGGTTCAACAGCCATATACGTCTAAGAGTTTGGAGGTTTTTTCTTTAAATTACAAAATTGCAAATGTATGCATTGTGGCATATCAGGCCACTGCAAGAAAATCGAAGCTGAAGAAAGGGTGGTAGTGTTAGACTGTTACTGTAGCAAAGCTCTGATCTTATTGGTTTGTTATGAGATATCCCCTTGCTTGCAGATTAAGTTTTCATTAAAGACCATGACAGCCTAATTCTTTTACACCATCAAAAAAATTAGACTCTGAAAATGCTTTCAAGTTGCAAAGTTTTCATTTATATATCAGAAAAGCCATGTTATTGTCACTGCAGGCTCCCAAAGAATACTTAATGCGGAAGTGACTCACAGCACAGCATAAGGCAATTATATACATTTATGTAGAAATATCATGCAGTATGGGCTTCTGGCAGCACACAGAGCCAGATTCTTGGAACTATTTGTAGAGCACGTATGATAAAGTACTCAATGAGAGTACAGCAGTAGGGTCTGTTCCGCTGCGTTGCCATTATTTCAAACTGCATGTGTCGTAAAACGTTCTTGGTGAGAGGTGCCATGGGAGCACACTTGATAAAAGTCTCTCATAGTTTCCAACGAGACATAATCTTCCTTGTGGAAGTAGTCCCAAACCCATCTGAGTGTGGTCTCCTAGGCCCACGTGTCACTGTTTTTCTTCACAAAGAAACAGCATCAAATCAGGCAGCACTCGGCTTTGTGCTGCTGTGACTCCACCATTTCTTTCAAGCAGCTTTGATACCTGGATACCATTTAATTTTCAGTCAGCAGTCTTGTTGGATGGTAACCTGCAAGACAGGTGTGATGCTTTAAACTGAGCATGAAGCAGATACGGCTTCACAGGGACAAGTGTTACAGATGATGCCTTGGCAAACATGGAATTTAATGCAGTGGTGAAAGTGAAATTTCTACATTGGTTTGTCACTGAATTAGACCTTTGGACTCCCTTAAGAAAAAATGCATTGGCATATAAAGAATTGGCAGAAAGCAGTCCAATTACAGTGAACTTTAATTGATTTCAGATATTGAAAGTTCAGTCCCTCAGAACCTAAATGAACTGCAATTTAATTGAAAGCTCCATGGTTTTTAATAATTGTGCTCCTTAAATAAGACAAAAAAAAATACTTTATCTACCTAAGTGATTTTCGTATACTGCTTGGCTTGGCTTTTAACACTGGACCCTAAATGTTTTTTAGCAAGGTTGTTATGTGTGTGGAATTTGCTTTTGTGCATGGTTTGAAAGTTAATCTGTGGCCAACACTGGCAGAAATCCTGCAGCATACATTTTTATGTTGAGTTCAACAAAGGAAGCTGAACGTGCATTGCTATTTTAAAAACTAGCCTGTATAGCTACCTACATTCAAATTAAAAGCTCAGATTTAGAAGTCAGTTAACAATTAGCTAAAGTTGATACTTTTATAACACTAATCTCTGTCAATTATAATAGTACAGCTCTCTATAATAGGTTGTGATTTTTAATATATTACTATATAAGTTGAAACAAATGTGGGAACATAGAAGAAAGGTGACTAAAAAGGACTGCTTAAAATGCCTAGGCAGGAAAGGGATTTTGTCACTCAAACTAGCAATTGGGTATACAGATATTTACAAGACAGTAGCTGTAACCTTTATATTTATGCCCAGAGCACGAATATTAAGAGATTTTGTAGCCTTAGGATATTGTTTTGAGATTGTGATTCTGTTTCTGTGACTGCTATGCTTACTGTAAAACAAGGGGAAGTAAGAAATTTAGAATCATTGCTTCAGTGCAGAAGTATCACCATGTTGCCACTGAAAGCCATCACCTCACACATGATCAAGTGTACCAGGTATAATCAGAAGTTAATTAGGCCTTCCAATGTAAAATCTAGAACAGCCATTCCTGTGAAGACATACTTCTTCTTTTTAATCTTGTTTTCTGTTTCTAATGAAAGAAAGAGGGAAATCTTCCCAAAATTTGACTAGGCAAACTAATGAAAGACACCATTTTAAAGTACTGTTATCACCTGTTCTCTCAGTCTCATTCTCCATTCCTGGTACAGGCAAAAATATATTTCCCATTTTTTAGCAAGCTTGTGAGATTTCAGAATTATTTTTTCTAAGAATTGGGATGCAAATCAGACCTTTGATTCTTTCCTGTCCTCATCCGTTCTGCAGTCAGACCTGACTGATACCATTCAGTGTTTCTTCCCAGTCCAAAAGTGAATAAGGAGACAGGAAAGGGTGAATGGGAGAACCTGTTCCTTCCTATAATATCTTGGTGGTTTGACTGCTCACTGGAGATACCCAGTGCAGTTCTCTGCTCTTTCAATGAGAAAGTCTCCCGTAAGCCCCAAGAAATTTCTGATCAAAACATTTTTGAAGTTTGTTCAGTCCTACAAATGATTTTTCTTTTTGACAAATCTTGGGTTTTTGAGATGACAGAATGTTTTTAATAATTCCCAGCTAATTCCATTCATTTCTTCCCCGAAGGAAAACAATAGCTTTCTTCCCAGAATTCTTGCAAAATATGTTTGTTTATATTTGTTTCAAAGCTGAGTTGACTAAAGAGGTTGTAATTTTAGCAATCTAAGTAATTTGTTTAAAAACAGATACAAGGAAAACAAATCACAAATAAAAATTTTACTGGTTTAGGCCTGCTGGAACTATTTAAAATAGATTTTTCTAAGCAAGTAAACTCCATTAGGGAAAAATATTTCCTTAAATGGGAAGGAAGTGCAATCAATGTATTTTCACAAAATGTGGAGTTGAAGCCTAATTGTAGATTAATTTCCCTTGCATTTGTGACTTATTTTGAAGTGCTTATAATATAAGAGTTTAAGCTCAAGTGCAGAAAACATTATAATATTTCTCCTCTTGGCGTATCTGAACAGGGGGAGTTTGTCTCCTGTTTATTGTCACTCTTACGACAAATGACTGATCGACATTATCAACAGCTTCTGGATAGCTTCAACACAAAGGAAGACCTGAGGGTGAGTAACAGAATTGTGTTTCCACTTGCTTAGGCCTTTTTATTTCTCTTGTTGATTTATCTCCTTTTAAGATATCCCTGTACTCTGATGAATCACTTCAGTATTTAAATGCAATGTGTTTTACAGGTTACCTAACTGTTGCACAGCTTTTCTAGGGAGCTTGAGTCCACTCTTACAGTGGGGCAAGGCTGTTGCTTCTGCAATGACAGCAGAGAGAATATGGATGGTGGGAACTATAAATCTGCTTTAAAGCCATGAACTTAACCTCCAAACCTCTTTTAAAGATGGTGTCAGTCTAAGGTTACACTGCTCTTGTTTGATTCTTACTGTCAGGCAATTGGGGAATTTTATGTTTGGCTTATTATACTTGCTTATTTTTTTAATTCATTAAATTATGTATGGCAATAGCAAACATGCAGCTTGAGAAATGCATAATCAACTAACTCTTCATTTTCTTAGCTGTGCAGCACGTCCATTGGCAGGAGGATGTGTCAGACTTATTATGTCTGTCTGCTCATTTCAATCATATAAGAGTAGCTGCAGAGGTCTTTTAAGGCAACTTTTACCAGTTTCATTAGTTGAGTTACTGGGTTTGTGGAGAGAAAGCATTTTTAATTCCTTTATGGAGGAGGGGCGGGATTAAAAGAATTTTTCTTGAAGTTAAGATTTCCTGCATAAATGTATACACTAAGATCTCCCCTCTGCTGGACCCTGGAAAGTTATATAGTACCAAATTTGATCCACACAAAAAATGTTGATAATAATTTATGCACATTATTCAGCCAGTAATCATGTCCTAATGTGATAATATATTTTAGGTGTTACTCCTTACTTACCTTTTGATGTACTTAAGTGCTGCCCTGGAAAGGGGAGTCTAGTCATAGTGCAATTTCAGATTTACTTAAATTCCTGTTAGCTGCTTATAGCTGAAGAGAGCATATCATTTGTGAGTGCCTTTTCTTTGAGTGAGGTGGTCATATAGAGCTTGACAGATAGAAAATGCTGCTAAGAAGTTATCATAAATCAAGAACACTACCTACGAGTTGTATAGGGTGAATGATTTTTATATAAGCAATCCAGCATCTATTTTCACCTAGCATAGTTGCTATCCTTAGGCAATTTTTAGTAAATACTGTGGAACCTAGGCCTTTTTAGTGTAAATATTTTACCTTCTGTGTGAGTTCTGAACAGGTATTCCTAGTGGTTTCAGGATTTATTTCTGTTTGATCTATGTGTGAAATACAGTGTTGAGTTTATTCTGACTTTTCTTCCTTCTCAAATATGAAAAATCTCTGGAATTAATGCTTGAATGGTGTTTGATTTGACACATTTAAATTCCCCCCACGCACATACCCTACTATTATGCAGAGACATATGGAAAGCAGCTGTAGCTGGTGCCATCAGCTTTCACAACAGAGGTCTTAAGAACTCAAGTCCAGAGTTTGTTATTTCCGTTCAGATCTCATCAAATCAGCATCAGCTCAACCAGTGATTCAGTGGTAGTAGTCTGATCATCGTCAATGCAGCATTCCTTCTCTTCTGAATCTTAAATAATATATTGTTTTTGCCCCTCACTTGGAAGTATCAAATATCACTGAGAGGAAGAGGGAAAGATGAGAGCTAGTGTGTGAGACCAACACTGCTGTTAGTCATGAGGTGATTGTGGATGACTAGGCTATCTAAACCATCTTGCTGCTTCCCTTTTTACTTTTCTGCTTTGATTGCCAAGTGTGGAATTTTCTTTGCTTAGAGATATCTTAGGAAATGATATCAGTATGGATAAATGAAAATTCAAAAGGTGTAAATATCAGTAATAAGACTTTTTTTTTTTTCTCTGAGATGCTTTAGAAACTAAAATAGTAGCCTTAGTTAATTTAGCATCTAGTTGGGATTTAAACTTCAGTCATAACTACCATCAGCTTGCTGTATTTCTGACTCCTCATTTTGTCCCTAGTCAGTATTATCAAAGTGAGTTGGGTCTTCCTGAAGCCACATTATGAGTTACAGATCTGATAGCAGGTTTACAAGAGGCTTATCTTACTTACAAGGGAGTGTAACCAAGGCCTTTGAATTGCTTTGTGCTGTTTTTTTGCTTTACCTACCTCTGGTTATAATAACCATCAATACTAAATGATTAGGCACTTATATCACATGACATTTCATCTTTCTTCCAGACTAATTCCCAAGGTGACTCTGTCAGTACTTGCATGAATGTATGTTTGCACAGCATTTGTGATACAGTTAATAAAAATACCCCTACCAAACGGCTTCTCCAAACAAAAATTCATTCATGAAAGTGCTTGCAAAGAAGGAAAGAAGGTTCTGCAGTTCTCTTTTTTTTTTTTTTAGCAGTCCATACCAAACTTACTAAAGGCTGTTTCCAGCTTGTTAAACAAAGAAAAGCAAAATGGAGACTTTGAAGTAATGACATGTACACATATTTATATGACATGCATCTGAGTGATGCCTTAAACAAGTGATTGCGTATGGAAATATTCTCTCTATTTTGTAAATATATTTATCTGAAGTAATTGACATGGTGGCTGTTTTTTCAGTTTAAGAGAGATTTTTTCCACTCAAAGCAGAAGATAGGAGAAACATTTTATATTTGAAAACATGCAAATGAAGTATAAAAGAACTGACAGGGGTTTCATGGCTGAGTGGTAGAACCAGGCTCTATACTTCACTCACTTTTTGAAACCCTGACTTTAACAAGATAGTAATTTTAAATGCTTCCTTTTATCTTTCAATATTATTTTACAGGTATGCTCTTTTTGCTTACCACAAAATGCTTTCTACTTCTAGTAAATATATTTTACAGTAATTTACAGAACAGAGGCAACCTTGTAGGCAGATATTTGCTGCTGTGCAAAAGCTCAAATATAATTTATGACAAAAGGTAACAGTGGAACTCATGAATAGGAGGAGATCAGTGGGAAAGAGAATGCAAAACACAGTATATGTTAGCACAGTGCAGCTTTGACCACAGCAAGGTGGCATCAATATGCTTAGGGTTTTTAATTAATAGATTAAAAGAAGACAAAACAAGTAAGCACCTACCAGAAGTTTTTATTCATTGGCAGTGTACTCTTCATAATGTGACAGAATAGAGATTTGATGAAGGAAAAGATAATATTCATAGGGATGGGTGTAAATCTCACTAGTTCTGTCATCCCTCTCTTCCAACTCTAGGATCCTGAGCAGGGTAAGGTGGGTGCCAAACCCTAATACCAAGTGGAGTTTATTCCACTGTTCTCTAATGGCCCCTGGGACAAAGGCCACGTGAAGTCCATAGGCATGGGGAGTGTCTCTGGTGGAGAAGCTCAGTTCCAGCCACCATCCTTCCTCTGCTATGCAGGGACATCCACTCACCTATGGGACTTCTGAAAGGATGAGTTTTGAGGCAGGGGACTGGTTCTAAAGCCACTCATTTAGGTGGCTTCTGATGTAGATTAAGAAAGCAGTGAAGCAAAGAAGATCTGGGAAAGAAACTGGCCAAGGGATGGATGAGTTGCTCAGGAACTGACAGCTCACTGTGGAACCATTCTCTTTCTTATTGGCATTTGACACTCTGGATATTCTGCAAAACCTTGATACCATGTAGCCTGATAATCCTACAGCATGAATCAAAGCAGTGGAACATCATGCAGTTAGCTTCAAAGTGGACTGTTGACCCAAATGAAAATGCTTTATAGGTGTACCCCCAAGAGATCCAATGAAGTGTCTGATCTGCTTTGCACAGGATTATTTTACGTGCATACTGGGAAATGGCAAAGAAATTCCAAGGCAGTTTTTGGTTAAGTGAATAGATGCTTTTCAGTCCTTCAGGAGGTTGTGCTTCTCACTTAATCACAGTTTGAAAATTTCATTGAGCAAATATTGCTGCTTGAGGAAAACCAAACTGTGATATTATTTAATCATAGAACCACAGAATGGTTTGGGTTGGAAGGAAGCTTAGAGATAAGGCAGGAGCATGTTCCACTAGACCATGTTACTCAGAGCTCCATCCAGACTGGCCTTGAGCACTTCCAGGGATAGGCCTGCTACAGCTTCTATGGGTAATCTGTCCCAGTGCCTCACTATCCTCACAGTAAACATGTTTTTTCCTAATATCTAATCTAAACCTACTCCCTTTCAGTTGGAAGCCATTCCACGGTGTCCTGTCAGTACATGCCCTTTTAAATAGTCTCTCCCCATCTTTCTCGCAGGCTCCCTTCAGATACTGGAGGGGCTTCAATTAGGTCACCCTGCAGCTTCCTCTTTTCCAGGCTGAACAATCCCAACTCTTCCAGCCTTTCCTCACAGGAAAGGTACTCCATTCCTCTAACCATCTTGGTAGTCTCATTTGGACTCCAACATGTCCCTGTCCTTCCTGGGATGGGGCCCCAGAGCTGGATGCAGCACTCCAGGTGGAGTCTCAGTGGAGCAATGGGGCAGAATCTCCTCCCTCGACTGGCTGCCCACACTTCTCTTGATGCAGCTCAGGATAAAACTGGATATCTGGGCTGGGAGGGCACTTTGCCTGCTCATGTCCAGCCTCTCATGCATCCCAAGTCCTTCTTAGAAGAGCTGTTCTGGATCTGTTCCTCCCCCAGCCTTCTGTTGATACAGGGGGTTGCCCTGACCCAGCTGCAGCACCTGGTGCTTGGTCCTGTTAAAACTCATGACATTGCCACCAGCCCACTTCTTGAGCTTGTCCAAGTCCCTCTGGATGGCATCCCATCCTTGGACTGTGGAGTTGTTTAAGTGGTATGAATTAGTACTAAACCTTATAGTACTGTCTAGTATTATCTTACAAATAGGACTAGACCTTGTGTACACTAGGTAGGAATATTAAGACACAGTATTTAGAGCATGTAAAAGGACAAAATTACTTCCTTTTTGTCTTTTAAGATAGAATACATATGAGACGTTAATTCTATCTTTACTCAACCAACCAAATGTTAGCTCACTTATACTGCCGGCAAAAATGTTTTTTAAATGTTAAAATCTGTTACTAAACCTATGTTTTGCTTCTAATATCGCTACATTGATGACACAATTTTCTATTTTTTTCAGTGAAATTTAGAAATAATTAGCCTGGTATTAATGATTCAGAATTTAATGCCAGTGTCTACATTTGCTTTGTTTTAAAGTTTGCTTGGAATAAAAGATGTATTCTGATTCTAGCCTAGTTACCCAAAGAAATGAAGTACATATGATCTTCCTTTCTGACTGTTATTCTTAATGACTTTTGAACAAGCTAAGTTTACACCTCACACAGCCCTTGGGGTTTTAAATCTTCAAACCACTGCATGGTTTTATGGTTTCCCAATAACAGCCATTTGGCCTCTTCAGTTCAGCAGTCCACTGGTGAGATCCCTAATGGCAGCAACATGTATTGAGTCTGGACAACAGATAAAAAGGAAATATGGAAGAATCTGGGATGTTATTGTGAGGTGATATGCAGCAACACTCAAGGTATTGCCATATTGTTGGGATTATGGCACAGAGCTCCGGGATTACTCACAGGGGAGGGAGGTAACCTCTGCAAAATAAAAAGGCACTTAAGTACAAGGTGCAAAGCTATAGAAAAATGGCCTGAAATAAATGTAGCTTAGCTTGTAGAGGTAGGTACTTGTTTATCTTTAAAGCTGGTCACCTGCATTCAAACAGTAAGTTATCTGCAGTGAGTATCATTTATACTCTTTATTACAGATAATTTTTTGGCATCTTGCTCCAAAAACAGGTTGTCTCTTTTATGTAATCTTCTCTGGTGGGTGGGTGTGGGGATCTCATCTGCCTTACCCAGTGCCTGTGTTCGACCCCTTTACAGTGATTCTCTAATGAAAGACATCTGTTGTGCAATGCCTGTCATCTACACTTCGATAAATGCACTTGAGAATATATTTTGGTGTTCAAAATTATTTGTATCTTCATCTCATCAGTGTTTCGGGGTAACTCTCTACAAGTGATGTGGGCAGAACGAATACCAAACATGTCAAGGTCAGGTACTGCACTGATTCTGTTAGATGTGTTGATATCACTTGCCTCATGCTCTTCGTGTTGTCAAAAGCTCGACTTTTATACTAAGAGGATACTGGCAGTACCATACATAATCAAGATGGTCCCTTGTTGTTAGTTTTATTTGTGAAAAGAAAAACTGATAGAAAACATGTGCTGAGAGGAATAGTTTCATTGTTTATTAGTGAGTTACATGACATATGGAGATGATAATGCTAAAAGCTTTCAGGCAGTGCTTTCTACATTCAAAGTAGCTCGCAGGTGTTGACTGTTTTTTTAGATCCAGCAAATGAGGCAGAAAGGTTAAGTGACCTGCACACAGCCAGCCAGCTGCACTGCCAGTTATGGGGCCTGGCCATCTCTACTGGAGTCACTGGTCTTTGTCAAGTCAGTGACAAAATTGTCCTTACACTCTCTCTGCCGCTTTTAGAATGAATCTCGAAAGTGATGAAAACCTGGCATGATTAAGGAGATATTCTGAACTCTCTGGTGTTTGTAAAGTGCTCTTTTGATTTGCAAATTGTTCTCAACATTGCATTTGTGGAAGTGTATGGGTGGAAACCAAATGCATCTTTGACATTTCTTTTATGCATTGCTGTCAATCAAATGGCACATTATATTATTTTCGTCATTTTAAGATTAAAGGATTGAATCAGTATTTGAAAATTCTTGGGAAGTAATAAAAAAGCATTCAGAGGTTTATCTATGGTGAAAATAAGTGCAATTCTGCTATTTCTAGAATGATTTTTTTCTCTCTGACTAAAATATTTTTAAGGCTCACTGCTCCTTTTAAAGCAGCAAAGACATATGACTACTTCTTTTCCTTCCAAAGGATTTCCTGCTGCAGATTTTCACAGTATTTCGGATATTAATTCGACCAGAGATGTTTCCAAAAGACTGGACAGTGATGCGTTTGGTTGCAAACAAGTAAGGCATTTTTAATGTTATTAAAAAGTACGGGTCGTATGCACAGATCATGATAAAAATAAAAATTATATGATGGATGTAATAAAAATTAAGTGTATTTTTATAATGCTGGCTGCAGTTTTTCTTTTTTTAATTTAAGATTTCAGATCTCTGCACTTCTTTTATACCACAAACTTATGATATAATCTGTACCTCCCTCTGTTCCAAATTTAAGTAAGCACATATAACTGCAAGCTCAAAAAGACTTTTACAGAATAAAGCTGCAAAGAATCAACAGCTTTGTTTTCCAAGTAACAAATGACAAGTTTCTAAGGAACTTCTTTTCAAATCTGTTTCTTGAAATTCTGAATTGGTAAAAATCTGTTTGCTCTCAAGAAGAAATTATCAACTGTAATATTGTTAGAGATGCTTATGCATGTTTTTTCATTTAGTGTTCGTCAGAAAAGTCACAAAAATCACAAATCAGGAAATGAGGTACAACACAAGGCAACAGTCATGTAAGGCTCTAAGCACTGCTTAGTGAGATTTTCAGATGAAACCTGCCCATCAGCCATTCTTTCTCTGCTCAGGCCTTATTTTTAAAGAAACAGGTTCCCAGCATTTCTAAGAAGTAATCACAGCTGGTCTGAAACAATATATTAAGTTTTATTTCACCTCTATCACCACCTATTCTTTTTGCAGTCTTAGCTTTAGATCAGATAAACCAGCTGAACAGTCAGCACAGTCACACAAACATCAGTGTCAGCAGAGGAGGGGCGTTGTGTTGGGCAGACCTAGGAATCCAGAATGAAGGATTGACTTAAACTTTCATGATACATATTGTAATGCCTGATTAAAATTCGGTTTTAGTCTGCATTGTGCCTGCTGGCTTCAAGGAGAATTTAAATTTGTGGTGCTGTACATACTGCTAGTAGCAATATTATTGGTACAATTAAATTTAACAACACTTGTGTTTATGATCTGTATTTGTTACGTGTGTGTGTGGATATACAAGCATAATAGTACTTGTTCAAACTTTGTCATGACTTGAAGCAAATTTTTGTTGATTTTTATTACCTCAGTGCTGCTAATATTTTCAAGTTTGAATCCCAGGGGAAAAAAGTTACTAATTAAAGAATGGATATGATCGTTTGTTTCTGTGTATGATATTAAATAAGATACGTCTGATACCAGCCTGCATCTGGTAATTATGCTTAAGAAATAAACAGTGAAACACAAGAAAGAAGGAAAAAAATAGGAACTTCTAGACAAAGTAAATAATTTAAGAATTTTTTTATATATTCCAGTAACAGCTGGCTGGGCAGACAGCTTTGCAACAGCTGACATGTACAGAACTAAGGTTTAGGAACGACCTTGGCACGTGTTATGTGGCTGGTGATATTCAGATGATACCAAGTTCTGCAAAAGGAGCACTTTTCTTTTTCAGTATTTTAGTAACCATCATGCATCTCCCTTTATTAATCCATGTCATGTTGTTTCTGACCATCTAGGAGGTGAGTCTATGCCCAGTTCTGTCAGGCAAAGAAGATAGGCAGAAGCTGACAATAACTGCTGGTGGGAATTGTCCACAAGGAGCTCATCAGACCGGCTAACTGATCCTGATAACACACAATTGCCTAAGCACTTCTGCCATTCTCTTCCTTTTTGAGGAAGCAGAAAGGAAAATCTGCTTCTGTTCTCTCATGAGCTGCAGAGAATTAGTTTTTCCAGAGCTGTTTCTGAATGGGAGCTTCTTCCTTTACCTCGTGTCCCTCACTGCAATGGCAGTGACTGCCTTCCTTCAGCTTCCTCAAGGTGTTCAAAAGCACAGAGTAGTAGCTTTGCTAGAATTGTTCCAGCCCAAAATCTTTTAGTGCAAAGAAAAGAGCCTAGAGGCAGGATGAGAAATTAGGGCACTGCCTGCCCCACAGAGAGAAGTGAGCTGTTCTTCCTGGGCTTCACTTCATCAACCAGAGCTCTTCCAGGGATCTGAGGGTCTTCAGAACTGAAGGCAAAACTTCTTGAACTCTCTGCTCCATTCATGTCTAAAAGAAAAAGCTAGAAGGTCTAGCCCATCTTTTTAAGAGCAGAATTAAGTGATCCAGTAACAGTCTGGGTCTTTTCAAACTTCTGCTTCCCAGGAATAAACCAAGTTCTGTATGTCCTGTGGCCACCTTCTGCTCTGTCTGGCCTTTCGCTCGCGAGACTGTAGCTCACCCGAAGGCCGTGTGTGTGTCACGGGAGCTTCACCCATGGCTGCAGTCACATCAACAGCAGCACTGGTTTTCTCCCTGTCCCTAGGCTGATACAAGAGTTCAAACTGTCTAATGTTTACAGGAAGAGAGATTTAGCCTCTCTGAGCCTAGGGAAGAAATAAGTCTTACCAGTGATATAATCAAGGAATAAGCTTTTCCTGGGGGAGAAATTACTTTTTTTGCTCTTACTTATGTATGCAGAACTAGAATTACCTGTAATATTTCAAAGTCTTAAAATGCCATAGTTCTTACAATATACAACATTTACATATAAAAATATCACTGCCCCATGGCTCCTAGTTTTTTTTTTTTCTTTCTAGTTTTCAGTAATTATGTAGCATCTCATACTTGGATGCTGTCTGGGAAATAAAAAAACCCACCAAAGCCAGAAGATAGTATGAGCTCAAGAAGTCAAATCTGTAACTGTCCAGAAACTAAGATGTTTCATGAAGACACATGTATGATGTGTATTTCTGAATGTTCTGATGCCCAGCATGTGAAAGTATTAATGGCTAGCATTATAAACTGCCAATTGACTTCTAAAATTTGAGAAATAAAGTAACATTTAAAAAGGCAAACTTAGCACTAAATCAGAGAAATAGGTTTTTTAAATTTTATTCTGTAATGGAAAGAGAACATGCAAAAATATCCTTAGCTTCTAACAGTTGAGCAAAGAGAAAGAAATAACTCTGTTTAAAGCTTCATAACTGTGTAATATCTGAGCTAATCAGCATGCATGCAGGGAAGCAAAATAATTTCTTATGGTCATTTAATATTTCTAACATGGATGTTACTACTGAGTGACAAATATGGCTTTATGTTTACTATGGAAAATATGATTTTAATTTCTTTAAGTCTAGGAGTAGACTTTCTTTCTACATCAACTAGGTAGTATCTAGGTTCTACTTGTAACTGCAGAGGAGCACCACGTAATATAGGAAGATGTCTGAATCAGTTGCCTAGTGCCAGAGAGAAATACTAAATTTTATAGCAAAATATGCCTGACTAAAATTGAAGCTTCTGGAGAAGACCTTCACAGTTCCAACTGGAAATCACTGTGTAATGGTCACTGGCTTCAGTTACCTTAAGGTTAGGAAAAGAGTGACTTGTCTAATACTTTAATTGCCTGGCATCCTTTGAGAGCAGTTAACAGACTCAGCTGAACTTTTCAGGTATGTCATGTT
This sequence comes from Promerops cafer, assembly GCA_013398275.1. Classification (NCBI taxonomy): domain Eukaryota; kingdom Metazoa; phylum Chordata; class Aves; order Passeriformes; family Nectariniidae; genus Promerops; species Promerops cafer. The sequence continues at coordinate 31,579 of VZSE01008501.1, read as the reverse complement.
ATTAACAGTTGAGGAGGGACTTGAAGAGCAAAGGAGTTTCAATTACTTGCTGAGCAGATCTTTGATATTCATAACATACTATGCCTATGCATTATTGAACAAAGAAATAATTTTCTGCTGCTCTTGGTATGCAAGAAGGTTTAATTTTCAAGATCTCTGTGTAATTAACTATGTATAGCCTTTCAGCATTCTGCTTAATGGTAGAGATATTAGGTCATCCAATCCTGAATTTGAATATTATAAGCACACAAATAGTATTATTTATAGTAAAATAATTGATTTTTAAATTGATTTTTAAGGTTTACATAATATGTTGCTTACACTGAAATTTCAAATGTATCTACTGACAGTTGGGCACAAGGACTTAAAAGCAGAGAATCTTTTTGGTTATCAAATTCAGTAATGGCTGAAATACATTATTATCATTATTATTATTAAAGTAACTCAAATGGAATACACAGTAAGGGAAGACATTAAATCAGCATTAGTGTCATCATTATGGCTGCTCTGAAGAATCTTGTTAGCTTCCATGGTGTGGGAGTCTGAGACTCCTACAATGAACAAAAATTCTTGCTTTTATGTAATACATAGTGTTGCTAACAAATTTTTGCTTTTATGTAATACAAAATGTTGCTAGAAACTGAACCTGGCATTCAGTCCTTCACAAAAAACATATATACATAGGTATGCATATATAAATAAGCTCATAAACATATAACAATAGATACATACACATATTCGTGATTCAAGGTTTATTTCATTTCTTTATGAAATATGAAAGAAATTTTTTTTCTGTTTGAATACCTCTGTGTTTGGGATTATTTAACTCTGAAATAGCAAAGAATGGAATGAGAAGCTAATGTTACACACTTGTCCTATATAAGGATGGAAAAGGAAAGCTTTCATTTTCTGCCACTGGCTGCCCAGACAAAAGCCAAGTTGCCAGAGCATAGCACAGGCAGTAAACAGTTGTTGAACTTCTGGATTTTTCAAACAGCTTATTGCAGAAAGGTTTGCTCTGAAAATTTGGTGGAAAAGCCATTCCATCAACAATGGCCTTACCAGACATTGGGTTAGCATCCTGTGAAAGAGTCCAGAATTACTTAGTAGCTAAAAGCAGAGGGTATTCTCCTGTGTAACAGGCATTCTGAACAAATATGTGGCAGGTGGCAAGAGGAAGAAAAGCAAGTCTTGTCACAAACTCAGTAGTTTATGCTTTGATACTCAGATGGATTTGAAATGAATGTTGTTGTTATTTGGAAATTGCTGGCTGGGAACCAACTTGGAATGTGAGTACTGTACCGAATCAGGCAGCTGTCCTCTGGCTGCTGCCTCTGCTTTGTGCATTTTTGCTTTTTTGGTATATGAGCATCCCCAACCTTAGCTTGTTTTCTATTCTACCTGATTTTAGATTGTTATAGATTCAGAATAACAGATGGTGGGTCAAAAACAATGTCTTCAACCTTGTGTGTTGCATCTGGTGTTTTGAGGGTTTTTTTATCTACAACATACACTCTCATGTTAAGAGATCCACATTTTATTACCTAATCCAAATCGTATCTTTGGCTTACCAAATAAATGAAACTTGAGCTAAGTTCCCTGTAGGAAGAAATACTTGCATTGCAATTATTCTGTTATCTCAGGAAAATTTTTCCAAAAGTATTCTAAAAGTTGTATTTAAGATGTCTACTTTTGCACCTCACAAGAATTGAAGCAGATCATTTTCTTCAGTTTCACCTGCCATGGAAGGAATGTAGCAAGAAAGGAATTGTCTCAGATATAAATAGAACTATGTAATGTAAACTTGGCAGTATGGTTTACGGATCTTCTGGAATTTTCTCTTGAGTACAGTTTTTCAGGGATTTCTTACTTTGGACTTAGGTGGAAATTTCATATAGCAAGAATTCTGATAAACTGTCTTTTTCTACCAGAATGTCTTCCTGAAATATACAAACTATTTCCATTCTGTGAAGCATATGGACCTTAAATTAAGTCACACGCAGCAACAAGAATGACAGAGCTCTGTTCTTATCCATGCCTCGATTATTAACTTTGTTTATACTTCATTTTACTAACGTTTCACTTTGTTTTCCGTGCTGCAACAGCAAGTGCTGTACACAGGCTATAACTCCCCATTGGTGAAAAAGTGGGGTTAACTTACCAATGAGTGCTAAGCATGGAACACTACTTGGATAGAGAAGTTACAGTGTAATCCTTGAGAAAATATGTATGAAAATACGCTTGAGCAATGGAATAGGAACTGTTCTAAAAACAGTCTCAGAACTGGTTGTTATGAGTATTCAGGCACATCAAACAAGAAGGTAAAGTTTGGCAGGGACAGTAATTATAAAAGTAGAAGGATGGAAACAAACCTTTGAACTACTAACAGGTTAAATTATATATAGCCATTTTTTATTTATAAAGATGAAAACTCTCAAAAGTGCTAGAAGAAAAATATAGTTTATAGCCTAGGTAGGTTGGCTAACATTTAATTCTCCAGTGTTGTAAAAATTGAAAATATTGTAACCTTGAAATATATATATTTCTGTTATTATTCTTATCAGTCTTTTTGTCCTGAATGCATTGCAAAAAATAGTAAAAAAAATGAAGTCCAAAATATAAAAAGGGAAACATATTTTAGCATTGTAACAGCATGCAGGTCAAGAACTATGTTCAAAGAAGAACTGAATGTATTAATAATAGACAGATGGTAATTAAGTGAAATGTGTAGATATAACCTCTTTCTCAGAAGATCTCTAAACTGTTGATTGTTGTAAAATACGTAACAGCAAAAAGATCATTCTGTGTTTATCTTTTTTTCTCTCTGTTAGTATTCACTTTTGACTATTTTCAAAAAGAATGGAATGCTTTATATGGATTTTTAGTTTGACTAAATATGTTGGCAGATAAGAGTGCTGCAGAGGTTAGTTTAAGGTTTGAACTACTGATATTAGGTGTATTTAAATAATCTCAAAGAATGTTCTATTTCTGTAGATTAGCAAAGTTGGTTGCTACAATAAAAAAAGCCATCATTGACCTCTGGTGACAACCACTGTGAGAGGATCTTGGTCATATATATTTATTTAAGATAGATTATTATAAGTCATGCACGTGTGAATGTAGGGTAATGTATGACTTTTTACAACATACAGCATAGAGATCTTCAGAAGCAGATCCTTCTCTCAGAGCTCGCACAGTTTTGCATTCATCTGTTTTCATTAAAAAGACTTTTTGTCCATAGGGGTGTCAATGTTGAATATTGGCATTTACTAGGTATTTTATTTTTATATTCTGTATGCACATATTATTAATACCAAGAAAGCTGAAAACAAATTGCACAACTATGCATTGTTGTACTATTCAGACAAGATGTGTAATAAATCTGAAATCATAATTATTTTCAGAATGAAGTTTATGATTGGTCTTGATCAATTATGTTCTTCTATATAGAATGTCTGTTTTCAGTGCACATTCTTTTAGCACACATTATTATCTTAATGGGCATGTTTTCTGTCAGTAGGTGCTGTTAGGTATTTATATGGCACGTTGAAAATGTAGTATTTAATGCCACCAGACATGCTACATCTATTTCTTCACTGGCAAATTGTCCTGCTTTGAGTATTAAATATGAATTTCCACTTAATGAAAACTTATGTCTTTTTCATTCATTTCTTCCCAGTGTGATCATTACTACAGTCTTGTACCTTTCGGATGCCCTTCGTAAAAACTTCTTAAATGAAAACTTTGATTACAAGGTAGAGTAAACGACAGATGCAATAGCTGCTACATCATCCTGTGGCTTGGTGGTTATTAAACTTAGCTCCAGCATCTAAATAGCTAGAATAAAAATCAGAAATTTCAAGTGCCCAGATATGTTTGTTTCTTAAATACAGGATTATCTTAAAAATGAGTGCTGTGAGGTTTTCTTAATTGCATTATATTTTTCATTTTGTTATTTGGGCCTCTTTGTTAGACTACTTATTTAGGATTTTTGTGTAGCAATTTTTTGGATCATAAAAACTAATGAAATTATTTAGCTGTGTTTTTTAGTTATTACAGGAAGAAAAAGTATTTAGTTTTTTTAATCAATGCAGATTTATATTTTTGTAATTTCTCTCAGACCAATTAACATGCTGTATAATTAAAATTAGAAAATCATGACACTTAATGGTGAATGTAGTTAAAGATGTTAGTGCATACCTCATGTAGTGAGATACTGCATTTATAATAAACTGTGGATTACAGATTATGCTTTTAAGATTCAGATGAGAAGACCTAGGAATGTGTCTGAAAAGACATTTCCATGGAAACAAACCTGAGTGAATATTCTGCCCAACCAAGAGATGTTAGTCCAACTGCTGCATCATGAAAAGTGCAGAATGTCCTTCCCAGAGAAGACCCTGAGCTCCTGTTGACTTCCAGCAGGGTTGTGGATGCTTCTCTGAAAATCCAGACTCCTGTTAGATAGATTGGCAGGAATGCAGATTTATCTACTTAACTGAACTATTCTAACCTATTCTTTATGAATTTATGTAAGTTCAGAGGCTAAAACTGATAAATGAATTTCCTGTAGACAAGGCCTTACACTTGATTAGCAATGTTATTGCTGTCCTGCTGAACTGCAGGGTCTGGAATAGGGCTCCCTTCACACTTCCAGTCATGGAGCATCTATAATTGGGTTATAGTAATTAGTATTGCACTTTAATTTTCTCTCTAAGTCTTCTAAGTAGAATATTCAACATCTAATTCATAAACCATGAGCACAAAACATCTGTATATTTGCAATATCTTAACAAAACCTAGCTTTAATTTTGTCCAGTGAAGGCTGCAGTAAGTGAGGCTTGCAAATAATATTATAAAGTGTGATGGTCAGTTCTGTTATGTGATAGCTTTTGAAGTGTCAGAATCTTTTGGGTTTTGGACTTGAAAGGCATAACTTCTGTAGTTTTCTATTTAAATATACCCAAAAGAAAGTTTCAAAAAGTAAGGCTTTTTGATTTGGAGGGACGAAAAAACCCAATCTGTAACTTTGAAACTTTCTCATTTGGAGATGTAGGCTATGTAAATAGATGTATTTCTGTTGAACATCTTGGGGTTGGTGAAAAGTGTATTTCGAGTCAAAGAAATTTAGTCAAAAGGAGGTTGAGTAATTTATTAGTTGAGACTGAAACAAGGGCTGTGATTTGAAATTTTGCATCTTGAGTGGTCATAAATTGTACTGAGAAAATGAAATAACCACATGCCATATGCTTATTGTAGATATGGGATTCCTACTTCTTTCTTGCTGTCATTTTTATAAACCAGTTATGTCTGCAACTGGAGATGTTCACACCTTCCAAGAAGAAAAAGGTTTTAGAAAAGTAAGTATTGCTATCAGCTTGTAGAAAACTGTAATGGATTTAAAATGTCTCAAAATGCAAGGCATTGGAGGTTGCAAAAAGACCCACCAAAAGAAAAACATAACACTGTGTCCACTGAGTAGAACAAGAGTTGGTTCTGGCCTTTTGTATGGGTCTTCAGAGCCAATAACCTTCATATGAGTGCCTGAACTGGTTCAGACACTGGGAGCAAAAGAGCCATTCATTGCCAGTGCATGCATACATCAACTCAAACTTGTTCAGGTGTTTCTGCCAGGCACTGCACTATTGTCTGTATGAATTAATTGTATTTCTTTAAGCTAGAGCAAAACTATTTGCTCTCAGAGAGAGAACTGTAACATGTTATGGCAAAAAATAGGTTTTGCTTCACAGCTGTGTTACTGATGTGTAGCATTTTGACAATATTTCAAATAAACCTGGGTTTAGGAATCCAGTTTTAGCTGGGTACAATGAAAAGAGCAAACACTTGGGAGAAACCAGCGCCTTCAAAGTTGTTTTTTGTGGACTGCAAATGAGACTTTTCATTTAATAATGTCAAAGAATGGCATATGAACTTGATTTTCTTAAATTATCTTTTGCTTTCTTGCTTTATTTTTTAATACACTGCAGATATGGTGACATGCGGGTAACAATGGGATGTGAAATCTTCAGTATGTGGCAAAATTTAGGTAAGTGATTAAAAACATCATCAGTAACTCATAGAATGAAAGCAAATTATTAGTTCTTTGCTTATAATATATACTTTCCAGTGGTAGATGAGTTGTTGATAATTACATTCAAGACATGAAGTCTTTTAGGTAAACTTCTAGGAAAAAGTTTGTCATCTATAGTTCCTTTCTTTATAGCTAAACTCAGCTTTCTATGCCCTGATACTGTAGCTGACCCATCCCTATTTCTTCACAGAGAACTGAGAGAATACCATCAGAGAAAATTAATAAAGAAAGTACTACTCCTTTTGGGCAGAATTATTATGTCTTGAAATATACTTAGGTTCTTATTTTTAGTCCTGTTGTCAAATTAAGGACAAGACATGTCTTAATTCTGAAGCTCTCCTGAGATCCTGGATTTGCATCAAGTCTTCTCTGAAGTCTTAGTTGCACTAAAATATAAAGGCATAAACAAGTCAGTGACTAATGTATGGACATTGGACATCATGGAAAAAATACATGCTTGAATATAAACTTAGGAACACGTATATTTTTAAGCAATAATTGTGCAAACTATTTGAAATTAGAAGTGTCAGAGAAATGCAGTTGAACATTGTTTGGGAAAAAATAAAAAGTGAGTAGAAGATTTGGACACTACTTTTGTCATCTTTGTATTTCAGTTATTCAATATGCACTTCATTAGAGGGCTTATTAAAGGTACACCAACCATCATCAGTGATTTCTTAGATACTGTAATTTCAGTTCTATCAGTATTTTTCCCAGCAAGATATGTAGTTGCACAAAACTGGTCCTTCAGCTCAGCCTGTACTAGAGAGACATGTTCAAAATAAGAAATATTTTCTTATTAATATCTTGTTAATATCTAATAGGTAGCATATTTTACTTATTTATAATATTTAGTGTTGCTGACTCACTAAGACATCCCTCTACATTGCATGGATACATTATGGGTATTTCAAAACTGGTATATCACTCCCAGGTCCCATCTCCTTCCTGCACATACACCTTAGTGTGCATCACCTCCCCACTCGTGTTGTTCTCTGCTGAATGGAAACTTGGGATGCAGGCAAATGATGCCTTTCAGTAGGGGTGAGCTTTGTGGGACACAATATGGAGCTCAACTGGTAATGTGTCCAACTAAATGCTAGGATATTTATTTCAATTGGTGTTATGCTAATCAGCATTTTACAATTGTTGTAGCAGTAAGAGTCATCGTATCGTAAGCCTTGATCCTTGTACAGTCACCTTGCTTTCATAGGGATAAGCATTCTAGGATGTTTCCAGAAAAGGGAGTTCTTGTTCTCCTTTGCACAAACTCAGACACTGAACAGAGCAGCAAGCAGGGGTGAATGCCCACTGGAATATCCAGAGGTAGGCCGGAAGTAAATTAATTCCTAGCTTGGAAAATCAATGCATCCTGACTCATAATCCCTTGATTTTGAGGATATCAGAAGTCTTACTTGTGGAAAACTGAAACTGAATGGTCAGTGTTTACTGTATGCCATTTCTGCCATTTCTAGCTTTTTTGACAAGAACTTAATTTTAAGTGGAATGTGGTGAGATAATAGATGTTTTAGAACTGATTTTAAAGCAAGTTGTTTTGAGAAGAGCTGAGTCATATTTTCTTTTTCCTGCAATTGAAACACATATTTCCATTTCTATACTTGCAAAACTAAAGATAGGTAAAAATCAAAGTACTTACCTCTTTTTGATGAGCACAGAATATGAGACAGAATATTTTGTAAACACAAGAATGTAGAGCTTAGAAGCCAAATTATTCCTGTGAAATATAAATGAAATGCAGAGAGGTTGCTTTGTGTCTGTCTTTGTTCTCTTGCTGGAGGATTAACTTCAGATGCAGCTAATCCACTGTCACTTCTGAACTCAGTATTGCATAACAAAATCTGATAAATTATGTTGGCCTTATATTGTTCTTTTGTCTATAGCTTTCACTTTTTGGGCTTAAGAAATAGCCCATGCTGTGATGGACATGTGATTAAAAAAAAAAGCCCATAGACATTTAAAATGCTATTTTTTCATCCTTCAGATAGCATTTGGATTGCTTGATAACTCACAGGACACCCAATTCACATTCAAGTTTATGTTCATTTTCATTTTAGGGGAACACAAGCTTCACTTTATTCCAGCACTGATTGGCCCTTTCCTGGAAGTGACCTTGATCCCTCAGCCAGACCTGAGGAATGTAATGATTCCTATTTTCCATGACATGATGGATTGGGAGCAACGGCGAAGTGGCAACTTTAAACAGGTACTTTGTGTGAAGCTGTTTATAAAGCAGGACGTTTATCAAGCACTTCATAGAGTCCTAGTGGACTTGAAACTGGAGTTCCACTGGTGGTTCAGGGTGGAGAAGGTATCCACAACTCTGCCTGCTGGAGAGGGAGTACAAGGGCTTTCCCTTTTTTCTCTTTGCAGGGCTAGTAAGATTCTCCAGTTTATACTATCATGTTAGTTATGTGAGATAAGAAATAAAATCCATGGTCTGGTAACTGAAGAATGAAACTTGGGCTGTTTTAAACAAGGTGGTTGTGGTGGTTTTTCACCTCTGCTTTACAGTGGTACAGACTGCTGGTTAGATAGGATTCAAACAGCTTCCCTTCTGGTTACTATGGAAAAAGATCAGATGTTCTTCAGTAAAGATCCAAGTATTCTTGTTGCTCAAACACATTCTTAATGGGCTAGGAAGGAACGACCAAGAGTGCCATCTGCTCCCTCAGCTCCCACTCAGTTCTTTCAGACTGCCTCAAACCATTCTCAGTGCCCTCCTTCCTGCTGCTTCAAAATGAAGGAAAGTAGAAGTATTTTAATTACTCCCTGGCAATCATAATGCTTAGGGTGGGAGGTGCATCTAAAACACAAACCAAACTATTAAAAACAGAGCAGTGCAGGTGATGTAAGTAGGTAGCTTTTCACTATCAATATATAAACTTACTGTTAAAAATTACCACAGAAATGTTACCAAGAAGTGAGAAGCAAGAAAACGCACTTGTTTTGCTTCTCTGTCTTTTCATCTTGGTTTTAAGTGTAAATTGTAATAGATGTATTCTGTAATAAAATAATTACAACAGCTTGGTTTTTCCCCTATACTTGTGATTGCTAACATATTGCTGATAAAAAGGAGGTTTGAAATATAAATACACAGTGTAGCACCAGCTCTATATTTTTTTATAATCAATGCACTTAAAAACATGCATTGGAGGAATCATTAACCACCAGATTTTCTTAACCACCAAGTTTCTTTGATAGCTAATACGTAAGTCCAGGAAATTTGCTTTCTAATGAAATACACTGGCAGGTAAGAGTGTTGGGAGAGTCTGAGCCCCCAAGTATTCTGAACAGTGCAGACATTTATGTATATTAAATTGTATAGAATGGGGTGCAGGTCGGAAAAGATTATATTTTTACTTCAGTCTAAGAAAATAGCTTGTGCTTACAGCCTTGCGATGAGAATTCAGGCAATTTATTTGGGCTGTGTGCTTTTCCTCTGACTCCATAAATAGATAGCTGCCTTAGCAGCAGCAAATGCTACTCAGCCTGTAGTTTTAAAGTCACGTTGCTCAATTTAAATTAGCTCCCTCCCTCCAAAAAAAAAAAAAAAAACAACCCACCAAAAAAAAGCGAAAGCCCTACAAACCACAGGAATTATAACAGCTTCAAAGAGATGAAGTGACTTATCACATGATTAACCAATAATTCTAAAATATGCATTTAGCAAAGTCCCTTACATAAAACCAGATCTTCCCTCCATTTTCTCTAATCTCATTAAAGGAAAAAGAAGCTGTTTACACCACACTTATATGTTGCAGGTGGAAGCAAAGCTGATTGACAAACTGGACAGCCTAATGTCAGAAGGTAAAGGTGATGAAACATACCGAGAACTCTTCAACAATATGTGAGTAATATATTTATGTTATAATGCCTTGAATTCAGTTGGTTGTATCAGATGCTAATGTCATTGTAGAGAAGTAATGCTTAAACCACTTGTGATGCTCATTTTTTCTTTTTCTTTTCTTTGTTTCCTTAAAATCTGAAGAATAAAATGTTTCATGGTGTTGTATAGCATCTGTAAAGTCTGGCAGTACTTCTTGCATACATCTATAATTGGGAAAGGCTAAATCTGTTATATCACAGAACATTCTCTTTCTCTACCTACTAATTTTAAAATCAGAAAAGCAAGAAATGCTTCATAATTGCACAGGATGCAGGTAGAGCTCAGATGGAGCATTTTGAAAACAAGGTATGACAATTCAACAAAAAGCATTTAATAAGTGATTTTCTATTGCTACAAACTTGTACTCCTCTGAATAATGTCACTTGTTGATTTCTTGTTTGATGCACACAATAGTGTTTATTCTGATAAGATTATTTATTTTAAATTTTTTTTATAAATTACTGGCTAAGCTTTTAGTGTTCTTTAATAAATGAAACATCACTTAAATCTAATAGGAAAAGCTAATGATAATGCTGAAGTCCCTAAAGTTGTGCATAAATTATTCCACTGACTGAAATAAATGATTGTCACAGAGTACAGCTACAAAATAACTAACTGGACTCTGTCTCTGTTGTTCCTCAGAGCTCCATTCCACCAAAGTGAAAGATTTCACTTATTTCTGATGTGTTTATTTTAGTAGGAGATGTATTGTTTCTCTTCAGGATTCCAAGCTGCTGTGTTTTCTTCAGTTCTACTAAATACATGTATTTTTTCCCTGTTTATATGGTTTCTTAATTCTTCTTTCTTCTTTAAGTATTATTTTTAGCTCTCTTTCTTTGGTTAAAGAACAAGATTCAGATCTTGGTGTCTGAAAATAACAAACCCTTAATAATCTGTAATTGTACTGAGTTAAAAAAATAGAGTTCCTAAATATTTATCATGTATAGAAGCAAAGGTGGGTAGAGAGATTAGGCAGAATAGTATGGAACTGAATGAATAATAGCAAAGAGCAGTACAGTATGCTAAAGCAGAACTTTCCTGTAATTATTCATGACATTTTCATAATATGAGTAAAGATAATAAAAGGTAAGATGTTTTCAATATTTTAGTAATACAGTATTCTAACTGTAAAATTAATTCATTAAAGGAAAAGCTCTAATTATAAAATGAAGCATATGAAAAATATGTCTGTGTCTATCACTGAAATAACTTAAAATTCTATAAGAAAGCATATTGGTATCAAATACAGTTCCTAATTTTTTATGGTTTTGAGTTAGATTTCAACTGGGGAATGTTAAACATGATACAGTGAAAAATGCTGAGAGCCTTTTATAAATCTAAATGCCGAAAACATAGTCAGTGTAATTTAAATTGCAAAATGTCTCACAGCATCAGTATTCTTCTGGTTTCTGTCATGGTATAACAGAAGTTGAAACTAAACTCTGGGAAATTTCAGAGTAAGTTTTCAAGTTCACTCCCAGCTAATGAAAAAGGTAGTATTTATGATTAGTTTTTTTTTACTTTGATTGACTATGTGCATTACCACCTCTCAAGAGGAAAGCCTGTAGAAGATACTACTCTGAAATGGAGGATGACATATTGTTTTAGGGTATGTGAAAAAAAATGATGAAAATCAGATGGACAGTTTGGGGAGTTGACTGCAAGAGACCGGGTTGGTTAGCCTGAGATTTTGGGTTTTATTTATTTATTCCATGGGTTATTTAAACTAAGCAATATTAGAGTGTCTTTACACAGTGCAAGAAAGAAGGCTCATTTAGGCTGAAGTGGCAGAGATGTAGCAGGTACCCAAGAACTGACATAGTAATGCAGTTTTGCAGCAAGCAGTGGTTTCTTAGTCTTTAATGAAAAGAAGTGCTACAATATTACCTGATCTGTCTGATTAGGTGTGGTTACTTTTGGTAGGTATCACCGGGAACCAAGGGGATGCACACACCTACTTTGAATGCAGCCTGGGGACTGCAGCAGGTGTGACACTTTCAGGATTTGCCATGCTGTTTATTTTGTCTGAATTGGAAAATTAATTTAAATCTCTTAACTCCCACGTTAACTGCTTTCTTTTTCCCCGAGACAATCACTGCATCTTTCCTTTGAACTTCTATTTTCAAGGATAAATGATAAGCATCTCTGGAGATAGCTAAAATATTATGTGTAGAATTTGCTGCCTACAATGGAATTATCTATATCAAATAAAAAACCAGAGAAAGTAGAGGGAAGGTGACTCTTGTTTGTTTTGAATCAATGTCTTTCTAGGGACTTGAATGTGACCATTCACTGATTAGCTCCTGATGTCATTTGAAGGAGCTGCAAAGCATGAAGTAGTGAACATTTTGTTATCATGAGAAACTAGATGTTGCAATTGCTATCCATTGTAATTATGGTATGAAAGCTGTTCTGATCTACATTTACACTGTAATACTGCAGTTGAATTCCTGAGGTAATTAGCACAGGGAAAAGAATGATTTTACTTCATTAAACAGTTGGTGGTTAAAATAAAATCCTCAGAAGCCAAGGTATGTACTCAAGTAGGTCTTTCTTCTGAATCCGATGGATGCTTATCCATCGATAAGCATCCATCGGATGGATGGATATTACATCCATCCGATGGATGTTTATTACTTCTGTAGCTGTATCTCAGTTTGGCCTAAGACAAGCCATTTCAGATTTGGAAGTTAGGTGGCCACACTGAAGCACAAAACCTGGACTAGTGAGTTCTGCTGGGGGCCTGGCAATGAGGCTTCTCTTTGAAGAGACTGTAGCTGACATTCAGCTGAGCAGGCATTTATAAATGAGTTCTGCCAGTTTCTGGGTGATTTTTCCAACCATGAATCTGTTCTGTAAAAAGTGATGGCTGCTACCTTTCGTCTGCTGTCTTCAGTCATCTTAATTTCTTCTCCAAATGCATGATTGAATTAATCACCATTAGACTCTGTCTGGAATGAGTCTTTTGAGAGCCTTTATGACTTGTTCAGGGAACCTCTGGCTATAGTGAGGTCTTTGGACTCCAAAACAGGCTTCCAGATGTTTTAAGGCACTTCTAGGATTAGCTACCTGTGAGCTAAAAGTCAGAATAATGCTGTGGTTTAAGCATACAAAATCCATTTTCTATGATTGAGCTAGCCTGAACATTGTTCTAAGCCTGCTGTTCGTCCCTGGAGAGCTCTGGTCCTCTGGATCACTACTCTCTTACTCCTGGGGTACCCAAGATTGAAAATAATTAAATACACCCCCCTTTCCCCCCACCAAACAAAACAAATCAAGCCATATTGTTCAGGTGAGCTCAGGTGTTAGGCTGTAGTAGCATGGATAGACAGAAATGTTTTTGTAGTTTCCTTTTGTTGTTTAACCTTCTCAGTGCTTTGTACAAGATAGCCATGCATCTTGGCTGTGCTTTGGGATCTGTAAGAACAGGGATTCAATTCTACCTACATTTAGCCAGAATATATTTGAGTAGCTTTTTCCTTCTGAGTGTTTGTTCTGTGCATTGTGCTGGAAATGTGGGGGTGAGAGAGGGAGGCATGCATCAGAAGGCAAGTCTTAAATTTTTTCAACCTGACATTGATGTCAGTTTGTATAAGTACTTTGAATGTATCTACTCATTACTAGAAATTGTGTGTTTATAATGAATGTGCCAATGCAATTTTAAAGAAAATGCATAAGTCAAATGCAGATAAGAATCATCTGTTTTGAATGAGAAGTCATACTTCTATTGTTTTTCTAGAGGAACTGTTGGTAATTATTTTGTTGAATCTAGGTTGAAATGTTCCTTTTTAACACAGAGTTAAAACAAAGTAGAAATGAAAAATCCCTCCAGTAATCAAGGATTAATAATGTGAGAGGCTCTACTCTTATTTCTTACTAAGCACAAAAACTTCTATTAGAAGGAACATAAGGGGTCCAAAAGTGACTTAAGGTAGCCTGTGTATTCTGTTTGGAAAACAGGGGTGCCAGCTTAGTGCTTCTGTGTTTTCTGGTTAAGGATGGCCTTGTCACCTGCCTGCTGGCAATGAAAGATAGCCAGCCTCTGATTGTGAAGGAAAGACATCTGACAGCCTCCTTAAGAGAAGAAGTGAGTTTAAGATTCATATAAGGGTGCAGGATGAAGATCAGCATTTGCTCCTCAGTTCCAGCAGAGCACAGCTTCATATAGGGCAAATTTGCTTGGAGAATTGCATCTGTGAGATCCCCGAGCCTGTAAGGAGCAGAGCTGGAGTGTATAGCTAGTGCAGTTGGCATGTAGGAGTTTCTGAGCACTGTTACAGGTTTGAAATTTGGATGTAGACGTTTTTAGGGACTGAGCATGCTCAGGGTAGATGAAGGTCAGTGGAGCTGACAGACAGAAGGTTCAAAGATGCTATGAACAACTGTCTAAAAGCTCTAAGGATATGGATGTGGGAATTTTCAGAGGCTTCTAAATAAACCATAACTGAGTACATTTTCAGGGAGACTGTTGGAATATCTCCATAGACCTGGTATCCACCTGAGCTCCTGCACCAAAGCATAAAAGTAACATTGCTCTGTAGATAAATATTTCCTTGCTCATTCTTACAGAGAAAATGTGGGAAATTCATGGCTAAATGATAAATATTTGATAAACTTAAGCAATGAAAAGCAGAGGCCTTTAGCAGAACTATATATAGAATAATAATAATAATAATAAAGAAAATTCTATTAAGTATAGTTTTACTGACAGCTCCACTTACATTACCATTTTGAAACCTTTCCACTTCAATGTGTAACATGCATTTACACTGGCACAACAGTTTTTAATAAAATAATCTTGTGACACTTTAAGCCAATGGAATTGTACATGTGCATGATAGTAAGTTCTTAGACAGAAATATTAAGTGAAGAGAGGGAATCATCTTGTTAAAATCCCTCCTCTATTCTCAAATTTCCTGAATACTGAAATATTAGAGAAGAGAGGAGAAAAGGAAAAATCTTTTTAAAAAATTGAGAACGTATATTGAGCTGATGAATATTCTTTTCTAGGAACACCTTTAAATTCCGCATTTTCTGACATATCAGCATGAAGTGAATATATAAATTTTATGGAAGAGTTGTGTTAAGTCTTTGGGATATTAATATATTCTGAAAATTAGGTATTTGATATATTTTAACCTGATGCAGCTAATATAAAAATCGTTTGTTTTGTCAATGCTTCCTGGACTAGAATTCCACTTTTTGGTCCTTATCCTAGGTAAGACATTGTTTGCAAATTGTGCTTCTTGGGTGGGTGTTTGTAAAAGAAAATCTAGCTATCAAAGATGTTGCTAAGGTATTAAGGTACTGGTAAAAGCAGAGAGGTTGTCATAGTAACAGTTAAAAATAAACAGTGACATTTTTCTGGCTTTTTTTTTTCCAGTCTGCTGAAGAAAATTGAGCGGGAAACATGGAGGGAAAGTGGAGTTTCATTAATTGCCACTGTGACTCGCCTCATGGAGAGGCTCCTGGACTACAGGTGAGTGATTATCACAATTTAGAGGTAGGGTTGTCATCTTTGAAGTATTAGGAAACAAATACAGTTATCTTACTCAAAAGGTGACTGCACATGTATACATGGATACATCAGCAGTAAGTGCTCAAGATCTCTGACAGCAGCTGCTTAGTCAACAGGAAAATGCAACTGGCAGGATGAAAACAACCAAGTAGACTCCCCATGGTGTAAAAAATCCAGTGGCATGCTTGAGTTTCCTGTCAGGGAGTGGAGTAACTGCTGGCAGTAGGTTGGTGACTCAAATCTGTCTGAAGACACGGAGCTCAGTACTAATCACCTGACAGTTGTTTTACACAATATGTAAAATTCTTATTACTGTGTCAATCATGCTTAGTTGTAGTGTCAGCTGGCACAGTAAGTATGTATACAAAGACATGATCTCTGGGTGAACACCTCACATCTGACTGTACCATGTGATCAAAGGAGAGAGAAATGAGAGGCATGTACTCTCTTTCAGGAGTGCGAGACTAAAAGCAATTTTCCCAGTCAACTGTGAGCCTGTGTAGAGGCTTCACATTTCAGCTTAGTCCTCCTTATTGCCACCAACTGTAGCACTTTCTAGAGCTTAAGTGTAAGGTTTTCTCCCTGATTGCATAGGGACACATGGTGAGACCTAGTACTGTCATCACTGATAGTTTGAAAGTAAAGCTGTTTCATCAACAAGGAGACTGAACTCTTAATTTCTAGAAGCATAGCACTGCTATTTCTCTTCAGGGATCAGCTGGATTACAACCTCTAGGACTCCCAGTCTTTCAAAACAGTGGTGTGTTATTAGTTGTGAGAGTATTTGGGGCAATTGTTTAGCTCATGTATGCAAGAATGTTTTAAAGTTATGTTAAATTTCTTCTAGTGACTACGTGGTGATATCTGCCTGTTGTTCTTTTATTTCAGCATGGTTATACTGACTACTTTTTTTCCCTGTGTGATAAAAAAAAGTCACATAGTAATGACAGAGCCAGAAAGAAAACATTTACTTTCTTGACAATTGAGGTATTCAATGTACTACAAAAGGAGGCATGAAATCTCTTAGCTACTTGGGTCAGCTGTTCACCCAAATGCAGTCCTTTCAGTCGGCTTGCCAAGTCAAATATGTCTGTTTTCTGAGGTGTGCTTCACTGTAAGAGCATAAACAGCATTCCTTTTGACTTTCATTACTTTCTGCTTTAGGGACTGCATGAAAATGGGAGAAGTGGATGGCAAAAAGATTGGCTGCACTGTTAGCCTTTTGGTTTGTATAATACTTTCTCTTTCCCTTTTTGATTTCAGTTGAGCATTTTCTACTATACATGTTCCACTATGCAAATACACATTTGAATAGGACATACTTTGCTTCTTGTTGCAATTTGAATGGAATTTGACAGAGTAATACTACACTTAGGATCACTGATTATTTTTTCCAAGCTGAGATCAATACAGCAGGGAGATAGTTTTCCTTGGAATTTCATAGCTTGGTTCTGAAAGGTCTCCAAAACTGCATTATTCAGTTTTAAGTCTCTTCCTACTGCATAAACTTCACCAAAGTACTTTCCAATTTTAATTAGTCTCTGACTTTGTAGAAACAAACATGAGTTTTCTCCTCTCCCAAACCCAACAAAACTTACATGATTTCTCTTGTTTCTTTTCTTCCCCAATAACTGATGCAAGTTGGTTCTTTAGCATATAATATGGGATATCTTGTGAATACTGCAGGCTGGCTATTCTCTCCCCAGTAGAAGAAGCAGAAATGCTGCTCAAGACCTCCTGTTGTCATGCTATCATCATTACCACAAACCAACAGTGCTAAACCATAGTATGAAAAATATGTCATTTTTGTTTACAAGATGCATTTTGATTCTAGGCCAGTTTCCACTGACAAGTTTGTTGACTTTTGTTAACCTTGGAAAGTTTCCATTTTCATGGTGGATCTTTTGAAAAGCTGTATTTTTAGCCAGAGGAAAAAAAAAAACAAAATAAGCTGACTTGTAATTCTGCATTTTTGACGTCAGTGAAACAATTTGGTATCACTTCTAAGTATCAGTTATACATAAGAGAACAAAGGATTTCTTCAGTAGGAAAATAGTGCTCTAAATAGGGATGATATTTACTATGAAGCCATAAAGCAGCTGGCTTGGTGTCAAAATATCTGGCATAATCTGAATTCTGTAAAGCACCTGGATTATTTTCAACCCTAAGGAGTTTTTAATCTATTATTAGCAAATCATCCAAGATTTGTACAAAAAGAAAATTAAAATATTTAAAAATCCCAAAACACCATATTACTTTTTAATGGGATTTTCAATGACTCATACAGGCTAAAGTGGATTCCATATCCTAATAATTTTCAAAGAAATTTTTAATACTCTTGCACAACAGTGAAACAACAAATGCTAAATTTTCACAAGTCAGTTTAAAAATATTTTCTCTATAATTTTTTTACATTTCTATAGCGTCCCTTTCACCTTTTTTCCTTGATAATAACTCAATTTAGGAGACAGTGGCACAGAATATGAATACTGTACATTAGGAGAAAAACTGCATAGAGTTCAAAATAGCGATTTAAATAATAGAACAGAAATTGTCAATTGCTAATGAGAGCCAGTGCTTAGGCTCTTCTAGCCTATAAATTTTTATTAAACAAAGCAGATTATCCTGAACATGGAGTATGTCTAGCAGGAGGACTTCAGCTGCATGTCCATTGTGAACGTGGCTGTACTTGTGAATGGTACTTTAGGCTTGTGCTCCTCTTCCTGTAATTTTTTCATACTTTGCTTAAGGGCTTGTAAATAGATAAAGAATGTTTCGAGCTAAGAATTATGATATTACAGTCCATATTTTATCCATGCAGCAACAAATAGCAGTTATATGTTCAGAAATCAAATCTATGCATGTATTTCTAGAATATTGTTTGAAGTCTTTTATTTGTAACCATTATCATAATTTATTTGTAACCATTATCATAATTTATTAACTACTATATTTTTTTACAAAATTCAATTTTATTTCAGAATTTTTACAAGACTGAACTGAACAA
Source organism: Promerops cafer (assembly GCA_013398275.1). Classification (NCBI taxonomy): domain Eukaryota; kingdom Metazoa; phylum Chordata; class Aves; order Passeriformes; family Nectariniidae; genus Promerops; species Promerops cafer. The sequence goes on along the minus strand of VZSE01008501.1, from coordinate 13,056 downwards.
GGAAGAGATGTATATTCGCTATATTCATAAGCTCTATGACCTACATCTGAAAGCACAAAACTTCACAGGTAACTGAATACAAACTAGAAAAAGATATTTAGGACTGGTCTGTGGTTTGCAGTCTTTTGCAACCCTCTAAGCTGTATCCTCAGTGCAGAACACACCAACCCAGGCAACAGCTGAGTTTCCTTGCCTAATTGATGTCTCAAAATACTGCTTGTTTCGGCCCCACGGCACTATTATTTGCTGAGCCATGGTGAATGTAAATTGCTTCTATTGATACCCACTAGCAATAAATTTGTGATATGGTCATTTTTCACCCAAAAGGAGTAAAGTTTGGAGGAAGTTTTTGTGAGTTCATGTAGTGGTATCTGAGCCTATACATTTTTTGTAATGCTTCTGGCTATCTGTTTGGTGAAGTATTTCCACACAGCTGTGTTTCAGAACCTCATTTTTGGGTTAAAAAAATAAATAAAAGAAAGAAAGACCCATGACACTTACTCATGATGGAGTAGAGACCCGAAAACCTGTGACAAATATTGCAATTTCATGATGTCTTTCTAAATCTTCACATACCACATTCCCAGTACTATTGTCCAAGATTTCTCTAGTTTTGTGCCAAGGATGGTTGTTATCCTTTACAGAAAGATAATAAGAAGTTATCTTTTACAGAAGAAATAAGAAGATATTGTGCATAGCTGTTGTTTATGCATCTTAACATGCACTTCATTTGGGGAACTACATGTCATCAATAGGTGCAGGAGAAGATAAAATCAGTATCCTTTTAAATTACACTGCCTTTTCCAGAGTATTTTACTGACCTTGTAATACCTCCGTCTTTTCCCCAGTATTTGCAATTGCGTATGTTCAAAATTTCTAGATTTTTTTCTCCTTAAAAGCAGGTTAGTTGGCTGGGGGTCACTAGTAAACAGCTTACCTGGTGTCACAGCAACTTTCCTTATGCTTTGCTGCTATCCATAAGAAAGATTGTTCACTTGGAATTTCCACACTCCCTTTGCAGTTCATGGATTTAAATGTAGACTAGATAGCAGAATATGTTAAGGAGAGATTTTAATTTCCTCATGAGACCTGGCAGTAGTGAGTCACAAGAGAATTTTGATTATCAAGAAGTCTCTCTGCCACAGCTGGTTTTTATATCAAGCAATTATTTTGCATAGTAGATCTTAGTAACTCTGAGCAGCGTTGAGTTCTCTTTATGCACTGGGTATTATTATGTGTCCAGTTTACCTCCAACTGTGATATGAACCTAATTTTTTTAATTGTTTTGCCATCCATTCTGATTTTAAGCAGTATTTTGCTCAAAATTTATTTCCAGGACTTTGTTGTATTTCCTATGTGTTTATTATCAACCTGTGTGATTTTTGCATTCTTTGCTGTGGTAGATTTCACTGCTTCCTTTTTTTTTAAATTATTATTTTTAATTTTTTTGCTGTAAGAGCCTTAAATAAGACTTGTCTCACACCCATAATTAGAAAACAGACTGGTGTAGTCCATTGCCTTGTCTTATCAGAGAGAATACAGACTTCTGTGAATCAGCTGGTCTATGGAATTTGGGATTAGGAAAATAAGTTTGATACTTCAGCAGTGTTCCTACATGTTGCAGCATTAGTTTGGTAGTTGCATCGTTTAATCCTAGGGACTAAATGGTTTTTATCTCCTTTCCATAGTATGATTTACTGGACAGTTTCTAAAAATGCTCTGTTAAAAAAAAAAAAGTCCTTTTTATACAAAACATTACTTCAAATCTTTCTTTATACAGCACTCAGTTACAGCCTCTCTTGAGGCTGAATCACATAAATGCACTGATTCCTTGTGTCCCCTCAGTCACCTGAGAACTGTAATGAGACTGTCTTTTTACCTATCCACCTCAGAAATATCTAGTGTTTTGAATATTTCCTGTATAAATTGCATTTTCCACATCATGAGTCAACCATATTTATATCTCTTTAGTGCTTTGGTGCAAGTCAGTAGTTACAGACCTCTCCCTGAGGTACCAGTATTTTATTTGTTGTGTTGGCCACTGCCAGACATAGGATGCTGGGTGGAGGAACCCTTCAGACCTTTAATCCGTATGGCCATTCTTATTTTAGAAACCTTCTCTATAAATTTATTACAATTTAAGAAAATGACATTGTTATGGCACATAAAATTTTGTTAAATTGAAGGAGTTGGTTGCCAAGTTTAGAAAGGAAAGGTCAAGGTGAGCTATCCTGAGCAACTGCTTATGTTCTGCTATCTTTTGCTTCCTTATGATTCTGAATTATTTATTATCAGCTTCATGGATTTTTAAAATTGTTCTATAGATGTGCTTCACGTCGTGAGTACAAAAATGTAGCTTGAAACTATGACAGAGGTGGTTACCAGTAAAGCAGCCTGAGAGCTGCTGAGTGTGATGCCAGAATTAAGGTTGTCTGTGCAACTCCAGCTGATCTTCCTGTGCCACAGCACAGCATCAGTTTGCACCACACTTAGCATTTTACAACACTGGGATTCAAGGCACTCTCTCCCACAAATATCAGCTGCAGTGATGTTTTTTCATCCACAGGTTCTTAGCTGGAGGTGTAGAGGAACACTTCTGCTAGAAAAAACACTGTAGAGTTTGGCTTAAGTCGCCTGTCTTACAGGAACTCATATGGCAGAGCCAGAAGTAGGATATGTTTGTCTAGGGCAAACTTAGCTTAGCACAAAAAGTACTTTAGTACTTTATTGGGTTTTTTTTTTCCCTTATGTACAACCTATAAAATCTGCACTAAAATAAGTCCACTAAGGACCTTCTTTCTCCAATGCAGTACATCTCCAGGACATGGCCCATCTTTGTACTGACTCACTCATGCAAAGTGGTCCTATGAGTGGAAACATAAACTGTGAATACTAACTTGGAAATCAATAATACATATGCTCAATTATCCAAATTGAATTGTCATAGCCAGTAGTAATTCTGGTATTTTGTAATTTGCCAAAGTCTGACTTTCCAATAAAAAGATTAATTTAATATTATTTTAGTGTACTGTTTTTGAGGAATTCCTGAAATCAAAGTAAAAATAATAACTTTTATATTCCCAGATAATTTCTACAGATTAATGTAAAGATTGCCAGACAGCTCTCTGACTAGAGACCAGGAACCAGTTTGATTCCTGCCAAACCAAAAACTAAATAAAATTTTAAAAATTAAAAAGAGAAAAATATTGCACTTCTAAATTGCTTGTTATGGCCAGCTGGTAAGGCTCAGCTATCAGGGGTTTATTTCTCTGTGGAAGGAGTAGATTCTATTAAGCACACATCTGCCTCCCTGTTTTCCTCCGAGCCCTGATCTCGTTTGGACTGTGTCCACAGTCTTGTCATCTTTCCTCTTTCACTACTGATGTTCCTCATCCTCCAGTCCTTGTTCCTTTTTTCAGACAGCAGAGTCATTGAGAGTTTCTCCTTAGCAGTAGGGAAGACTGGGGCTAAGCAGGAAGTGGTTACCTAATTTCTGTCTCCTTTGTATTTTCAGACTCCAGGAGAAGTGTCCCAGTGACTCCACTTCAAATAGTGTGTGAAAATTTTAAGCTTATTTTGTTATAGCTGTAGATAGTAACTCTGTCCAAAACCACCGCTACCATCTGCCTAATACTCAAAACAAGTCAATTACCCGTTAAAAAGGTGCCTGTCAAGAAAAGCACTCTCATCTCCGTGTACTTTGTTCCTGTTTTATTTGTTTGGTGTTGATGAGTGCCGTGCTGTGCTTTGTCTTGCAGAGGCTGCCTACACGCTCCTGCTGTACGATGAGCTGCTGGAGTGGTCTGATCGGCCGCTCAGGGAATTCCTCAACTACCCCATGCAAACAGAGTGGCAGCGCAAGGAGTGTCTCCACCTGACCATCATTCAAAACTTTGACAGGGGAAAGGTAAAACAGTCCTATTTTGCTGAGCGGATCTGGGAAGGGCAGTTTATTCACTCTAGGATATTAGTTCCAGGGTTGCACTCTTTTCTTGTATTGAGGAGAAGTGTTTGTCTTTGCTTGATTAAGCAGTGACTTAGCGATGCAGTACGTTTCTTCTAATCCTGTGGTTGTATCCCAGAAATCCCCCACTTATATATGAGAATAATTTTCACTTGCGCAGCAGTTGGCTTTGTAACTGTCAGAGCACTTTATAACAGGTGGTATAATTTCTCCTCATTTTAAAGGTGGTGAAAATGAGCCTTATAAAGCTCATGAAATTCACTTAGTGACCAAGTGAGGATTGTAAAGGCTATGTTTACACCTTACAATACCATGTTGTATCTCTTAAAAACTAAAAATGAATTTGTTTGGGGGATCAGAGTTCATTGTCATTACTGTAAATGCCTATTCTGAATTAATCAAGTGTAATTATCCTGTAGTTTAAAATTTTATATAAACATAGTGGTCTGATTCATCTTACTGACAAACAAGCAATGCATTACAATTTTGTGTAGCTAGTGTAAAATCCATGTAAGCCTAATAAATGTAGTCAAATGGATGATGATCATCATGTTTTTCAAACAATTCTGTAATTACATTTTATAGTTTACCTTACATGGTGCAGTGAAGTACTGTACAACCTAAAAAAATTAGGGAAGATGTATTAAAAGTACAGTTGTAAAATGTAAAAATCATACTGTGTTGAATCCATTTCATGTAGTGTCAATGAGCTGTCTGTCACTCTTGCAATGACTTACATTTTGTGCATGGTGCAAAAAGAATAATTAATTAAATAAGTCTCTAGATATGTTTTTAATTATTCAAAGAATTCATCTGTATTACTCAGAAGCTATCAGCATGTTTAGTGCACAGTTTGTTAAAATATTTTCAGTAACAACAAGACTTAGTATAGATAGAACAAACCACTAATAAATCACAAATTGTCAAACAGTTGTTTTGAATTACTGAACACCTTTTATTTGCTTGCAGTGTTGGGAAAATGGCATTATCTTATGCAGGAAAATTGCAGAACAATATGAGAGCTACTATGACTACAGAAACCTCAGCAAGATGAGGGTAATGTACTTGAATACTTTTCATCAATCAGAAATCTAAAAGCTTTTTAATTTAGGTTATAAAATATTACTGAGAAAATTAAATTTATGACAGAATGGTCCTTAGGTTTGGTTTGCAAATCTTATTTTTCACCCTGAGGGTTTTTTTCTACAATAAAGATTATAGAAAAGGAGTGTGAGCTTTTTGAAGAAAAATGAGAAAATCCTATCTTCATAGAGCAGTTTGGGTTGGAAGCCTTAAAGATGATGTAGTTCCAGCCCCCCTGGTAGACACCTTCCACTAGACCAAGTTGCTTTGTTTTATTATAAGATCAATGTTCTTCTAATATTTGTACCTGTACAGCATCCTTTTTGTGCTCATGCCTATGCAGAAAAATAATAATACAAATTCACTTTCTTTAATTTCCTACAATTTATCCAGGGAATGTGCTGTGTGCAGTCCTTCACTAGGAGTAGCAGCATGTCTTTGCAGTTGTAATTGCAAGCAAAGCCACAAGCAATGCACACCTTCACATTTTTTTTTAATTTACTGCTTAAAAATATGATCTGTTTACTATTACATAGTAAAAATGAATCTTTATCGGTACAGTCTTCTTGTTGTTTCTTTCATTTTAGAACTCTAAGCTCTGTTTCTTATTCGTTCAGATAGTGTATTTTAAAGATAATTATTGAGTCTTCTTTTCTTACCTGCTTCTGATGGATTCAATTTTGTATTACAAATCCCCTTTAAAATTTCCTGTACGTGTAGGGTGCTTGCTGCTAGGACTGAGTGAAGTCCCTTTAATCCAGAGCTGCTTAACAACATTATGCAAAATTCTCAACACAGAGCTGTGTGGCAGGACTCTGTTATCTGCTTATTCCATATATATTTTGATGTGTCAATGGCAGAATTCTATAAGCAAAAGCAAACTGACTATTATCATGTGAATAAAATGATTAGTTTATGCATGTTTAATTAATTGTACTGAATGTGTTTTGTGTTTGAAATACTCTTTTACTCTATCTGTGCCACCGATGTTAATCCAAAAACGGAGGTGTGGGGATTTCTCATAGCAGTGTAATTAGGCAGCTGTTGATATCATATGCATACTAAATAGCTGTCTGCATTACCTAAAATAGTGCTAAGACTGTGTTTGGCTTTTTCTATAGTATTGAAAACTTTGCCAAAAATAGCATCAGAAAAAGGGGACTTTGGCATTAAGATCCCCTTGTGTCAGTGTTATGAGTGAAATAAAAACCAGATGTATTGATCAAAAATTATTGCTATTGGGACAGATTAAAGGAGCTCATATTTGCTGCTTAAATCATTGGAATCTGGTATGATTTGGACACAACTGCCTTGAATATGGAAATTAGACTGCTTATTTAACTGACCATATTACTGCCATGTGTTTGGGTGATTAGCAGATTACTGGGTCATATGTTTCAAACTGTCTTTCTATTTTCCCCCTGTAATATCGGTACTTCATATTTTAAAGGATTTCTTTTTTAATTCTTGGAAACTTTCAGATCCCTAAGAGGTGTAATTACTTAATCTGATGCTTTCAGAAACTTCTGGATGTTCCAGTTGTTGCTCAGAGATATATTGCAATTCCGGTACCCCAGAGATGAAAGACACTCTTTTTTGTGATAGCTTATGGTAAAAATACACTTTCAAAAAAGACTAATTGCATTTCTTGTCAATCTCACACAGATGATGGAAGCATCTCTGTATGATAAAATTATGGATCAACAGCGTTTGGAGCCAGAATTTTTCAGAGTTGGTTTCTATGGGAAAAAGTTCCCATTCTTCTTGAGGGTAAGTGAAATGAAAATAAACAGAATGGAGTAATGCTGTCATTCATAATCACTTTCACTGTGTTAAAATTTGTTCATACCATATGCAAGAATATTTGTTCATACCATATTCTTACCCTGTGAGAAATTCTTTACCTTCATGTTTCATGGTCAGAAAAGGTCCTGACTAATGAAAAGACAAATCCTAGGCTTCTAGAGTCCCACAGAAACATAATATTCATGTTTATGTTGGAAACCATGCGCCTATACTGTTCCACAGACCAATGGTTCATGGTAGCTTGTTCCTTTATCCTGTTCTGTTTCTGCAGGTGGGTACTCAGAGAAAGGCTGTCAGAAGTATCCATTGGTGCTGGGATAATTGGCAATTTAGCATTTAAGCAATTACATTCCCAACTTCCTTTTTCTTTTTTTTTAATGACTTAGAAATTCCACATGCTGAATTTCATTGATTATTAATGTACCAAACCTGACAAATAATAAAGTTATTACTCTTGATCGTTAATCTGGAATTCTGAAGTTACTGAATTGCCCTTGGAAATGTTAGTGGAGTTTACACTCTTCCCCTCTTCCACAGTCTGCAGTAGTTTAGCTGCATTGACTGTCACCTTGGGAAGAGGACAGAATCCATCTTATTCATAGAGCAGCTGCAATCATAATCCAAGCTCCTCTTCCTGTGGTAATTAAAATAAGTGATGAAGGAACCTCCTCTATGTGGTGGAGGCCTAAAAAGCCTGATTTGTCTTTGCCTTAGTGGTGGGGAAAATGACAATTTTCAACTGGTAAATATAGTATGAAACTCTCCCCTTTAAAAGCAATGCTCAAAAAGAGTCTGATGGGAAGATACTGATATTACCTAATATTCATCTAAATGTAACTTCTGTATAAGCCAATTTGAAAATATTAATCAGAAAGAATTTAACTGATGGAGTAAAAGTAGTGGAAGGAGTTGCACAACAGTGCAGGACTTTCAAACCTTAGGTCTTTCACTGCTTATGCATCTTCTTATGAATTTTTCAAGTTGAATATACACAACACATATTTATGCTTGCAACATGAACAAGGACAGACTTAATACATTTGATTTAAATTTTTTATGGCGAAGCGGTTTGTAAATCTGGCTGTGTTCGCTGTAGAAGGAATAAAGACTAAACTTCATAATAAAGCTTTCACATGTTAATTTGTAGTTGAACAATAATATGGTTACAGGGGTTTTTTGTTAGCAATTCCCATGAAAGTTTTGACTCTCAGAATTCAATGCCAGGAGCATTCTTTTACTTTGTATTGTAAAAACTGGATCATTTTAATTTTCCAGGCTGATAATTGATCAACATTTACAGGGTAAAGCAAACTGAATGCCTTTATAATTTTCTTATGCAGTGTTTTTCTTCAGGATTTTATAACATCAGAACAAAGTTTCTTAGTTCCTCATGGAATCTACTTCGAACCCATTTCATTGTTTGTTGGGTTATACTTCTGTTACATATTTTATACAGTCTGATATATCATGTTAATTGCATACTTTGATCCACAAAGAACAATTTCTCCCTTCAGATTTTTATTAAACTTTGAAGTGTAATTATTACATTTTTCCAGAATTTTAAATAAAGCATAACTTATATGATAAAATTTCCTTCTTCTAAGTAACCCGTTCTTTCTATATTCCTCATTTTTATTCTTGCCTTTTGTTTGTTATTTTTTCCCTTCTTTAAATGATGCAAAAGTTGCCTGGAAAATCTATATATGAGAGGGTGTGTTTGTATCCTAATTATTTTCATGCAACTTGCTCTTGCTTTTTGTTTTCTTATTCCGCTCAGAATAAGGAATTTGTTTGCCGAGGACATGACTATGAAAGGCTGGAGGCCTTCCAGCAGCGAATGTTGAATGAGTTCCCACATGCCATTGCTATGCAACATGCTAATCAGCCAGATGAGACCATCTTTCAGGCTGAAGCACAGTGTATCCACATAATCACAAAGCCATACTCTGCACTTACATTTTCTATGCTTTTAAAAAACGTAGGTACACCTCTAGCCAATTTCAATCACATGGTGCCTCCACTGAAATAAATGGTAGGTGAGAATTTCCCTGAATTTTGTCCCGGTTCACTCTATTGTGTTTGGAAGTTCTTTGTGTAATTTTGGTTCTATTTAAAAATTCCTTAACGTGTTATTGACATTATTTCTTTAGCTAAAAATACCTATAGAACTGTCACCACTGTGATAATGGTGTAGCAGTTGAAGGTACAGTCATTTAACTTCTTACAATACAACATTATGTTAGCATGGCACAACATATTGTGTAAGAATATTTTTAATTAAATCCCTTTACTTTATGTACTGTTCCATGTAAGTAGCTCTATTTCAAAAATAAAGATGAAATTTTCAACGAAACAGTACAAAGAAATCTCAAACAATCAAAAAATCTCTCTGGTTCCTTTCCCAAAAAATTTATAGTATAAAAGCATTTCAAGATGCACGCTTTTTAAAGAATTTTCCTTCTGTAATGGTTCAGGAGTCAATATGCTTTGCTAATTTGAATAAAATGGGATAGCCTTAACTCTTTACATACAGATTTGCAGATTTATGCAGTGACACCAATTCCAGAAAACCAGGAAGTCTTGCAGAGAGATGGCATTCCTGATAATATCAAGAGCTTTTACAAAGTAAATCACATCTGGCGATTCCGGTATGACAGACCATTTCACAAAGGGACCAAGGACAAGGAAAATGAATTCAAGGTAAAGTATCGTGCCCTTTCCCGATCTACTGGACCTATGGATTTGTTTGTAACATCAACAAAAGCTGCCTTATTGAGACATTCTCTGCATTTGCATTATTCAGCTGAGTGTGGTACAACAAATTCTCTAGAGGAGATAGTATCTCAGGTTTGACTATTTCACTTCTTATTTTTAATAAAATAATATCAAAAATATATGGGACATGCAGAGGTCTTGCTGTATATGTGACTAGGAGTGAAAGAATTCATTTGGTTTTTTGCATCTGTGATATATAGAAGGCAGAACTGGAGAGGGCAGTCTCAGAGAAGTTTCATAGGCAAATGGGAAAACATTGTTAAGGAGGTAGTCTGGGATATGGATAGGATTGCCTAAAGTTATCTCTCTTTAGAGCAAGGGAGAGAGAGTTTTGACTCAACTGCAGCATAATGACCTGTTCCTGTGATATCAAGACTAAAAACTACCTTTGAACTTAGAGATTGTTTCAGGAAAAAGAAATAGTTCCTTCCCTAATAGGTAAATCCCTGCTGTTCCTCCTACTAAAAATGTCACAGTGAAAATTCATATTTCGGTGTAATTTTAATTCTGCCCCACTAGAAGCACATCCTGATGCAGAATATATTCTGTTATTCAGACAGACAAAAGGAGTTATCCCATTATAATATTGTTATAAATTTAGAAGAAAGAACTCTAAGGGTAATAAATTAGCTAAATTGAGTCACTGTTGTCTTCTGATGTATGTTTGGGCTGTTTTAACTGTACAGCTTATAAATACATTTTGTGTAAGCACTATCCTGTGTGTTGATTTGTCATTTTACAAACCTCTTGCACAAAGTGTTTACCAGTAGCATATTTGAGTATCCCATCAGCTATGCATTCTGGAATCTCGAATAGGGCTTCTCAAAGGAGACCTGATCATGCTCTCTGATCTGTAAGTTGTTCTGCTTCGGAACTCTTCTTCTCAGATGCTAGATCAGAAAAGAAATATTAGAATACCAATGCAGTTGTGAGTGACTTTTGGAGATTTGGGGACAACATATAATGAAATTTATGAGTGAAGAATCAGCAGAATTTAGTAGCAGGACCTAGAAGGTAAGGAGAAAAGCGAGTGTCATTGGCTCATGGGGTAGACATTTCAGTAGGAATTTGGATGTTAATATTTTTTTAATATATACTCTTACTTTAGTGAAGGTGTTCATAAAGGAAACTGGTAATAATTAAGGAAGATACAGAGTCAAATAGGGAAATAAATTGCTTTTATATATTTTAGAGTCTATGGGTAGAGAGAACCACACTGATCTTGGTGCAGAGTTTACCTGGAATATCTCGTTGGTTTGAAGTAGAAAAACGTGAAGTGGTGAGTATGAGACTCATGCAAATTCATATTGTGGGTTGGTTACTTCCTTAATCATATGTTATTTGATAAACTGCTTTAAGATTTATTACACATATGTATTTTCTTTGACCAAAGTCTCGAGGTGGCTACAACAAAATTATTTACAAAGTATACAAAGTTGTCTGATTTCTCTTGTCTTGAAAAGTATTATTAAGAGCCACCCTTAGGATTCGTTCAAACAGCTGGGGAAAAAGAAGTTGAGAACAATAATGGGCACCCAAAGGCAACATTTAATGTCAGCAAATTACTTCCTTAAAACTTAGCACCATGTAACATTTGCTACTTAGAATATCTATAGCTTAATATATCCTTCAGTGTCCTTGAAAAGTAAACATCCTCCAAGTTCCTGTACTATAATAAATGCCATGAGCTACTGAACAGAACCCAGGAATAGGTTCTAATGTACCAATCTGTTACTGATACATTGGAATTTCCTCTCCTTGCTTGTTCTATTACTTAAAAAATCCTTAAATATATTCCAGATATATTCGGAGGAGTGCTCCTCCTATAAAGATCTCTAAATAATTGGTCAGTTGCTGAACCCTGGAGTATAGCATCTATAACTATTTTCCTTCTTGTCAAAGCCAGTCTTAGAATAATCCCATTAAATGTAAGGATACTGTAGTACAATTGATTTTCTCTAAAAATCTGTTGCGTTTTGCTTTTATAATAGCAGGAAAATGTCCCCATCTTGATATTCTCCTGTAGAAAACCAAAGGTGGAGTTTAGGAAAATCAAAATATTGTGTGTGACATGAGAAATTTTGTTAGTTGACTCTTGCTGAGTCCTTACTAGCTTAATATGACCACTGATATGAGGACCTTCAGTTTACTAGCATTTTACCATTATAGTCACCATTTCCAAAAGTAAAGTGTAATAATTTTTTCTGGGCATGTATGAGCTCACGACTCTGATTTGTGTTTGTATATTTTGGTAAATTATAGCAGCTGCAAGCCTGTACTCTTCCCATTGCTCAGCTTTTGGTTTTTCTGGCAGTTCGCACTACCTGTGGAAGAACTTCCCCACCCCTGAGCGTTGAGAGGCACATCCTGCTCAGGGCTGCCTTTGACTATAACTTGATCATTATTTTAACTCAAAGCTTGCATTCAAATTCCTGATCCATAAAGTCTCATTGTTGACTTCACTTTGGATGGGGAAACTAACTCACCAATACTTCAGCTCTGCTCTGTACCCTTAAACTGATGAAGCTCCCTGACCAGAAGCCCATTTAAGGTAGTGACCAAGGACAGTTTAATCCTGAATTCTAAGAGTTCTACCACTGGCTGAAAGTATGTGAATGTTTTGCAGCAAGGGCTGGGTCATCTCTCAAGGTCAGATAATGAATCTACAAGAGAGTGACAGTTGTTTATTTTGATCATTGATTACATGATAAAATCAAATCTGTCCCCCACCTGAGAAGTACTTTCTCTGTCAAATCACTCTAGGACATAGAATAATATTGTTCTGTGTTAAGAAATCAAAAATTACCTGCAATATATTTCATCTTTCGGCTGAAGATTAAGTTGTTTGCAATGTTTCTCATGTTTCAGGTGGAAATGAGTCCCCTTGAGAATGCTATTGAAGTTTTAGAAAATAAGAACCAGCAGTTAAGAACACTGATTAGTCAGTGTCAAACTCGACAGATGCAGAACATTAACCCTCTCACAATGTGTCTAAATGGGGTCATTGATGCAGCAGTTAATGGTGGAGTTGCTAGATACCAAGAGGTAAGAAATTTACTTTCTATTTATTAAAAATCCAATTTCTTTCCCTGCACAGATGCAGCTCCTCTGTATGAATTAAGGACAGAAAGTACTATGTGAATAATAGTTACACCTATATTGCAGTTTTGGGTTAGGTAACGTTAACGACGTGGTTTATTGAAATAACCATTTTGCCATAGTACCATAAACTTACTCCAGTGATGATTCAATTCACAACTGCCCTGCATTCTTCAGTGACTTGTTTGGAAATTTTCAATTAACTCGTTAATTGTAAGTAAATGATTATAATACATTGCCTATTCTAGGATAGGAGATACTTCTGGCCAGCTAGAAAATTTTCTTTTTTGTGCTGACATTCTAGTTTATATATATATATATGATAGATA
>VZSE01008499.1:248274-453486 GCA_013398275.1 Promerops cafer | reverse complement strand
CTAGTGAGTGCCCCTGTGACTGGACAACACTGAAACCACCACACTAAATTGGTGTTTCTGCCTGGTTTCGAACTGAAACCACCACATAAGCACATTAAGAATGAACTCATCTGGAAAACTGCAAGAAATCGTTTTCCAAATTTTTCAATTGCCAACACCTTTCATTAGTAAAATACATCACGGTATCTAATTCACCAAGAGTAAAATAAGAACATTCTAAAAGTACACTGTAAAAGCTTAAATCTGTTACAGGAGAGGCCAACACTCAGTAGAACCACAGATACAACACACCAGTGCTGAGCAGAACAAAATCACCTGCTGAAAATATTGATTGCTACAACAAAGGTTCAGATCTCATGGCTTGAGCTACAGAATAACAAAGAAAGACTTCTCCTGAATAACTAACTGATTAAAACTGAACACGTTTGGTCAGGTTGTACCACCAGGAACCAGACAAGGTCCTGTGTCTTGGCCTTTGTTCTTCCAAACAAGAACTTTGTTCCTCTTTGTTCATTCGTTGTTGATATAGAATAAAAGGTGAAGAGAAAAATCAAAGTTTTCTAACAGAGCAAAAATAACCAGCATTAAGCTGAAAAGACTGGCCACAAAGAATTGCAGCAAGAGTTTACAGAGTAGCAATACAGCAGGTGAAATTTAAAGCAAATGTAAGAGGAGGCACCTGGAAAGCTGCATTTTTAATACTTGCAAATGCAGGGGAAGGTTATCATCTGACTATCGTGACTCAGGAATGAGCTACTCAGTGTCTAGTACATAATGCACACAGTATGTAACACTATCTCCTTATGGTGCTAATTTAAATTAAAAAGACCTCAATGAAATGGAATAAAGCATTATGCAACTGACTAAACACAGCCTGTGTCACATCCAGGGAACCTATCCTATCACAGTCACCTACTGCCATGCCAGTACTCCAAAGCACATGCAGAAAGCATCTTTAAATAAAGTTCTGCTTGTGGGTTTTCAATCTTCTTCTTTTTTAAAATAGATATCTTTTTATATGTTACAGAATAAAAAAATTATAAATATATGTGATGCTCTATCTAAAAAAATAACAAAATGTTACATAATACATATATATCTATTATCTATAAAAACACAGATCACTAAGTTGGCTCTGAAAGAGACTAACAATGAAAATGTGCATTCAAATTTTTTCATTTTTTTCTTAAGCAGCAGGGCAGAAGGCAATTGAAAACATGTCTCTCATTTCCTGCTCTTCTCAAGCTTCCCAAGTAAATTCCACCCTATATTGAGCTTTGCTTTGCTCAGTTTCTAGATAATTGGTAAAACAAACTCTGATTGTCAAAATATTAGGATCACAGGAATTCTGTTAAGCCTAGAAAATGCTTTAGTCAGGTAAGAGATGAGAAATGCGGAGAGTCATGGCTACCTGCAGCAGGTAGCTATGGGATACCCCACTCATTTCTGTATTTCTCTTTGGGTTTTTTCCAGGTTTCTTCTCTCTTTTTCCAGTTTCACAAAGCAAGAAGAAAGACTGAGACATTCCTATAACTATAAAGGTAATTTTAAAGCCAAAAACTGTACTGGCAAATAAAGATCAGGAATTGAAGTTCAAAAGTATTTTGCACAGAAACTGTTTGAATGCTTAAGAAAGCTAAGCAAAGCACACTATTTCAAAGCACTGAGAACAGACAGTTGGGCCCCGAGGCGTCTCAGAAGCGATCCACGGCGGCTCCGACCTTCTCATCCAGCATGTCGGGGTGCTCCGTGAGCCAGACGCAGAGGCACTGGAAGGCCGCCACGATCATGGAGTGCAGGTCCCGGGAGTGCAGCGGGGCCGGGCGGCTGCACTGGTACACAATGTAGCTGCACACGGAGCTGATGGCGCGCTTCCGGTCCGCGGGATCCACCGCCACCTTCACCTGCGGCAGCGAGGCGACAGGGTGAGAATGCCTCCACAAACAGCTTGGGAGAAAAAAAGTTCTTGAAAACATCTCTAAATGCTCGTGTCTTTGGAGGTGACGTGCCCCAAAGCCTTCTCAGGCAGGGGCTGCTCTCCTGTCTCGTGTCTGTTCAGCACACACAGCTGAGCTCTTTTTTGATTACGGCTTAAATCTGCGGCTGAAATTAACAGTGATGGATATTGAAACTGATGGATATTAACAGTGATGGATATTGAAACTAAAAGTAAAGAAATGCTGTACTGAGGTGTGACCACATTGCATGGCCTGGTTTCAAAAAGCAGGAGTGGTACCAGTGTGGCTTGGTAAGAAACCAAATATAAGCTGAATTTGCAGTATTGAAATTTTTTTCCCACAAATGCCTCTTCTTCAGCTCTAGCAATCCATTCTGTATCTCCAAGAACCCACTCACTGCCACATCTCTCTTCCATAGGGCTTCAGTCTGCTCAAGTAACCTTCTCCTAGACATATTCTCAGAACAGTAACTTTCACCACTGGTAAAAGGAACAAAAAAGACATCCTTGGACAAGCAGACTGACAAAAAACCTGTAACTTCGTCCCCAAAACTCACTGCAAACACCTCTCTCTGCCTTCCCAGCTCAAGGCTGCAGAGAGCAAGGCTCCAGACAAGAAGGTCACGAAACAGCACAATGAGCCATGAGGTTCTGCACAGTTAGGCTAAAGAACTGAATTTCTCTCTCATTCACAGCTTGTGACTCAGCACAGGAACAGATGGATTTTTCTACTCTGTGGCATCTGACCATGCTTATCCAAGCAGGAAGGTGGAAGGACTTGCTGGCATGCTGTACTCCACAAATGGGAGTGACAATTTAGAGCCCCAGGATTTAGCTAGAACATCCTTCTGAAGCTCAAGATCTACAGCAAACAGAGTCCTCTCAAGATGAGCTTATGAAAGGCAGGTTTGTGAACCAGCACTCCCGCAGGAAACCAGATTTTTGACTTTTCTAAGTCCCACTAATAACCTCGTGCTGAACAGACACAAGACAGGGGAGCAGCCCCTACCTGAAAAAGGCTTTGGGACATGTCACCCCCAAAGACACAAGCAGAACAAGTCCCCACAGTAGTTCTGCAGGAAGAAGTGATCTCTTTTTTCCCCTCTTTGTTGTAAAGGGGAAAGATATTCCAGGGCAATAATTACTTCAGTTGCATGAGAATTATACAAAGACTGCAATATTTAACATTAACCTGGAGATACATTTGAAAGATAATGTATTTCCACATTCCCATAACCCTGCAAGAAAAAAAACCAAACCAAACCAAGAAGACCCTAGCTTAATCACACAAGCTGCAGAAAGCCCTGGTTCTGTATGGTGCTCTGTAAGATCCAGTAATACACATTAATTCATTCCAGAACACTTTCAAACTCGTTCTTCAGTTCATGCTACTGCAACAGTGAATAAACACCCAGTCCAATACAGCTCAGTGCTGACCCTAAAAACTGCCTGAAACACACATTAAAAGAGATCTGTTGAGTTCCTGAGGGATTATGACAGGAAATACTGAATTGTCACACCAGGTTATCATGGCTGCTCAAAGTACGCTGGACTTTTGCTTAACAAAGGCCATGAAGTTTAGCCTGGGCACAAGATCTCTCAGGAAGAAAGGGGCATTTTGTATCTCAACAACTCTTCTCCCCCACCTAGTAGCTTTACTTGTTATTTGTGTTGAATGAAGAACTGTGTGCAGATAAAGCTCTGAAGAAGGCAACACTTCATATCAGCAATACACTATGTTTTGTCAAGCTCTAAAAACTATTTCCAAGATGAGAAAGAAGGGGAAAAGTGGTACAACAGAAGTTTCAGCTAAAAGGCATTCCCAGGCCACGTGTCCTATGAGCCACAGCAAGTTTACACTGGGAGAAAATTACCTACAACAGCAGTGCTGTTTCTTTTTCATTTCCAAGCAGAACAGTTGCTGACAAACTCAGCCAAAGAAATCTGTTTTGTGGCATGACTTTGACCCAAGGCAGGACTACAACCACGCTGTGAGAAGGGGCCAGAGCACACCAAGCTGCATGTCTCACCTTTGCCAGTCCGGAGAGCAGCTCCAGGGCAGCCAGAGAGATACTCATGTCCTGCCTCCACTGGGAGTTGAGCCTTTGGGTTACCAGGTGAATGCTGCGGATCAGCAATCCAGCAGCTGTATCTGTATGAAGAGCTAGGATATAACCCCAAAGCCACACACCACAGGGAGGGAAAATAACTAAGCATTAGTGACAAAAAGCAAAGCACAGGCACAAGGCAAAGCAGACAATACAGACATAAAATAAACCCTAACCATCTCGAAACTGGGTTGATGCCTTTTGCACAGGCTAACTCCCTCAGGTACTCTCCAGGCATTATACAAACCCATTCAGACCAGCTAGCTCAATTTAATTTCTTTTTAAGACATTTTGAATAATCCCAGAGCTCTGCTGCATTTCAGCAGCAGAACAGCCACCTTCAGGTTTTGCTATTGTACTTTAATTGTCTGTCATGTTATGTCTTTTAGTCTCTGGAAAATATAGGCATTGGTAACATATATTAAACATCAGTAGTTGTACTGAGGAACTAAGGAACACATGTAATTTCAGGTATCTGTGTCAGAAGTTACCCATTCTTTCCACACCTAATGTTTATCAAAAGCTGCACTAGTTCAACAGGCATAGATAATGAAAGAATCAGTGCTAGAGAAACAATTATTTTTAACCTTGTTTTCTTGAACCTTTAACTCAAAACTAAAAATAGAAAATGTTTTAAGTATCAGTTGTTCTCACTTCAAAATACTACGAAACATAAATACTATCTGTATTTGTTAAAATTGAAGTATGCAAATTAATGTCAGAAATAAAAAACTGCTCAATGAGTAGTTATAAAGAGACATGAGAACTATGACAGATAAGGCATATCCTTCCCAAAATTTAAATTACCTTATTTAATACTCAAGAACTATGTCCAATGTCACACCAGGAGCAGATTCAAGAGTCTACTATGGCTAAAAAGTAACAATAGACCATCATGTTTTCAATTTTCTCTTGTTTGATGCATCCAGTGGGAACACAAACTCTTTTTATAAGCTCCTTACAACCTTACCTTCTGTGCACAGGAAATTTTAAAAATCCAATAAAATGAATACACTACAAAAATATATTTCAAGTTATGCCATGTTATGAAGACTCTGTAATTCAAATATTTATAAGATTTTTTTAAACCTTACAAATGAGTATTTTTACAAGCACTTGTTAATGAAAACCCACATAAATTAAACACACAATTCAAATGGTGTGCAGAAAACTAGCACTTTGATAATTTCAAACAAGCAAATCCTGTAGGGAAAGCACCAACGTGTTTATGTGAATCCCCAGAATATACTGAAGCCTTTCCTGATAATCTCCCTCCTCTTGCTATTTACAGAACCAGATTAAAAAAAACACTACCAAATATTTTTGGTTGGTGATGATAGAATTGTCAGTCTAGGCTACAATATAAAAAAGGTGATTTTTCTCACATTTAATTGGCCAACATCAGTTAAACTGAAGACCAAAGGAGCAACTGAAACTGCAGGATCTTGACAGTCAGCCAGCTTACCACACAGTTTTAGAACATGGATTTTATTACAGAGTCAAAAATGGACAGAACAAGACATAGCAAACTTAAGTGAATTACTAAATTCTATTGTTATAGCGTGTGACATATCACAAGCATTCTGCCAACTTGCTCTATAAAAGCCAGAGTCCCTGAAATGTTCTTTAAATGTGGTTTAAGAAAAGGTGCTGCAGAAGTCAGGTGAGCATTTGGAATGCTGTCAAAACTAATGAAGAGATTAATTTACTCTTGGTGCACACATATCCCACTCTTGTTGACAGAAACTGTCTTGAAAACCTAAGTTAAAGTAAAGTCTGCAAACACCTTTTTCACAAGCTTTTACATTCTGATTTTGAGAATGTTAAGAGTCTTTTAGTAGGGTTAAGACAACCACTGGAAGGGCACATGTGAGTGCAGACTTGCAGCGCACAGCTGGGCTATCCCCCTAGCTTCAAACAGCTGGGCACATTAATGCTTTAGCCAGAACTAGAACAGAAAAACCCAGAAAACATCAACCTGGCATACCATGACAGGGTTTTCCAAAGAGCTGTCCTTACCATAATCCCTCAGGAGGGCCTGTGCTGGCCGCTCACTGTCAGGTGTCGTGGGCTCTGTGCTGCCGCCACTTGCAGTGCTAATGCCGCTGTTAGTGCGGCTGTGGCTTTTGAAGAGGTTGTTTTCACCACCATTCTGCAAAGCAAAAGGCAGTTTAGAGAGATGAGAAAATTTCTGAGTTCCCCATGCTCTCAGATACAAAAGGCCAAACCTCAAGATGCTACCTGAGCCCCTTTCAGTAGCAGGTAAAGTGAGGAATGCACTCTTTCTGAAGAAGTTAACTCCATAAACAAAAAATACTCACCGTTTCCATCTGACAGCCAATGGCTTCTAGCAGTGCTGAATCCTGAACAATATTTAACATTGCACCTGCAGAATCAGATAGAAGAAGGTAACTATGGACTACAGGAGAATTCTCTACTGTAAGTTATTACCAAGCAGCACGGAAGGTCTAAAGTAACAGTGCAGTCCTGTTTTATAAAATCTCTCATTAAAACACAGGACTTGCTTTGAGCTTAGCCATTTAAAGCAGATGAAAGTTGAGTGCTTTCAGCTATGTTAAAAATGCTTTGAACAGAGTCTAGAAAAGACTGAGAGGGGATCTCATCATTACATATCAATATCTCAAGGGCGGGCGTCCAGAGGATGGTACCAGACTCTGTTTAGTGGTAGCCAGTAACAGGACAAGGAGTACTGCACAAACTAAAATACAAGAAGCTCTACCTCAACACGAGGAACATCTTCCTTCCATGGAGGGTGGCAGAGCACTGGAACAGGCTGCCCAGGGAGGTCATGGAGTCTCCCTCTCTGAGGACATTCAAAACCCACCTGGACAGGTTCCTGTGTCACCTGCTCCTGCTGACTCTGCCTTGGCAGGGAGTTAGACTGAATGATAACCAGAGCTCTCCTCCAGCTCCAACAGTTTTGTGATAGGTCTGTCAAATTCCTCAGTGTGGAAGGAGTTTGGCTTCACAGAGGGCTGGAGTGGTTCCCTGTTTCACACCACACTGTGCTAATTTGAAAACTCAGGTTACATTTAAGGATGTCAATGAGAAGGTGAGTTCATAATCTGAGGTGGAATACACTGGAATTCCCTCTGCCTGGAAGTTTTCCCCAGCATCTCACTTTCCATGCTCTAATTTCCATCAGTGCCCAAAATACTGTATTGAAAAAGCTGAAGCTCTAAACTGCAGGGGTAACCAACCCCACTGCATCCAAGCTAGCCGGGACTGAGTTCTCTCTTCAACCTCAGGAAAGGTTAAACTCACCAAAATCAAAACTGCTGATGTGTCTTAACTAAACTAGGGTCAACAGCCTGTACCTGCTTGGCAGCATCACCCCCAGATGATTAGTGAAAAAGCAATGAGGACATGGACCTGAAACTGGCTGACACCGGCACATTTCATGGCTTCAGGTTTAATTTTCTGCCTCCTTCCCCTGCCTCATCCATTAATGAACATTTAGGGAAACACAACTTACTCCATGAAGGGAAATGACAGGACAAGGGGGAATGTTTTCACACAGAGAGGGCAAGGTGAGGTGGGATGGTGGGAAGAAATTCTTCCCTGCGAGGGTGGGAAGGCCCTGGCACTGGTTGCCCAGAGGAGCCATGGCTGCCCCATCCCAGGAATGGTCCAAGGCCAGGCTGGACAGTGGAAGGTGTCCCTACCCAGGGAATGGGGATGGAGTGCATGGTGGGATAGCAGGGTGGAATGACATGAGCTTTAAGGTCTCTTCCAACCCAAACCACTCTGTGATTCTATGAAATGCACCACTTGCTGCCAAACATTTACTGGCAGATGGAAACAAACTCTGCTTTTTTGAGAAGCTGGTGGCACATGTGAGAATTTCTGGCTAAACTGGAGATTGATGAATCCCCTCCAGCAAAAGCCAGCAGGAAATAACTTCACATATGGAAACAGGAGCTTAAGAGGAGCAATACAGGGCAGTTGAACTGGCAGGGACCCGCATGGGAATAATAATTCCCAGTAGAAAATCCATTCAAAGTAGAGCACATACCCAGCTGGCTGCAGACCAACTCAATGGGGAAGGGCATGGGACCATAGGGGTGGGATTTAACAAAGCATCACCCTGAGGTGTCATAGTACTGGAGGTGAGACAACCTCAGGTGCACCAATGCTCTGAGGGTCTCACTTGGAAACCACAGATATCCTCACCCCTTCACCAGCACTGGGTGCAAATTATTTTTTCAAATTATTCCCCTCTAGTCTTCTGCGAGAAAAGAAACTGCTTATACTATTGCAAGGTAACCTTCCAAAAGTCTTTGCAGACCTGGATTTGTTTCCCTTCCCTTAACTATGCATCATTTTCTTGCCCTCCCCCGTTAACCAGGTGAACTGTCTGCCTCCCAGAACAAGGCAGACATCTCTCTCACACCACAAGACTGTTGCCTTTTTAAACAGACAAAAGGAAAGTGGTAAGGCTGCCCAAGAACAACATCATGTTGAAAAAAACACTTCTAAAGAGAGCAGAATAAGGGGGGGACAAGTAAGAATAACAGGCGTGTACATTTGTACTTATCTGAAAACATATTTAACCTGACAGATTATGCACCATCCAAGTTTTCATCTTCTACTTCCTTTCTGAGTATTCAGCATAATGTTAATCTACTCGCTACCTCAAAGAACAGTTTGCCAAACTGTGCATAGTGCAGCTCCACACTCTATTCCAAAACTTTTGGATTTTGTCTGAGGATTTTACACACTGCTAAACAAATGTCATCTGTATTTTGCCAATGCTGGACCACCAGTCACCAGTATGCCAATAGGTTTCTCAGGCTTAACCATGCCAAAACCTAAGGTTTTCTCTGAAATCCATTAGTCAGGAATCCTTCCTAAAATTATGACATTTTAACCTACTTCCATTTCCAGTTATGACTGACTTTCTGTGCTAGAATGCGCTTTACTTTTGCCTCTACTTTTCAAGTACTACTCCACATAAAAAGAGAGAGATTAACAAAAATGTGAGGCTTTTTAAGATGTTTTCACAGTATGAGGGAGATTACACATACGACAACCTGCCAGGAATTTAAAACCTTTTTCTTGCAAAGCAACACATCACAAATAACCCATATTATCCCAGGACAGATCAAGACAGACACTTCCATAATACAGTTAATAAATAAAAAAGCTGAAATAACCTAGTATCATTTGAGTGTTGTTGGGATCAGTTTCCGTTTGCAAAGCTCCTATAAGGATATTCACAAGCCTCAGCTTCAGGGACAGGAATGTTACTGGCTTATCATATGTTGAGCTTTCATCATTGCTGAATTTCCCTTCCAGGACAACCTGAAGAAAAAATACACTTATTTTAGTATCAATTAAAGATCATGTCAGCAGGGTTTCAAAAGTCAATATTCACAGCACATTGCTACTGACAACTTGTAATATGGTCTTACTGTTTCACGTTCACTGAAGAGTACCAGTGCTAAAGAAAACACCCAATACAACCCATCCAAATCCCACTCCCAGGGAAAGAAAATGGAATACAAAACATAGTGATAAATGTACTACCTCAGACTTTATTGTTCCAAAATGATGAGGGAGAGGCAACAGAGATAGCAAGATGTTAATGGAAGCTCTTCTTAGCTCTGTGGGGTTTACATAGATTTTAAACTTTGACAGTTCTCTGCAAATCAAAGCATCAGACAGTTAATCAACTTTCCACAAGAATCTGGAGCCAAATGTAACAAAGTTAATATTAAATATACACCCACCCAATGGTCTTAAGTAATTTGCAGTATGCAATGTAGCTGTGTCTTTCTAAGACCTACCCAAAAGAAGCAGCAGCTCAGATTTAAGCCCAGGAGATAAGTAATGCTTTTTGTCTAAATGCCTAACATCAAAATGAAACAAGCTACCAAGACATAACACACACATTGAAGAAGGCATGCAGAGACTATTAAGTGCCTAACTTAGCAAAACATCCAGAAGTCTATAAAGCTCTGATAAGAACCTACTCCAATTTCATCAGTCTAAATTATCAGCTTTTCCATTTAAAGATGCATAAGATTACTTACTTATTGAATACACTGCAACAACAGCCACTAATGAATATCTTGTGAAAGTTTACTTTAAAATCAATAGGCTTTCAATATATTTTTAACATATTTCAATAGATTTTCCTATTCTTAAAGGCACTGCTTTGCATCAGTGAATATGCAGCTAACAACTCACATATTTCCTTTAAAATAAGCACTGTTATTGCTTTAAAGAAAATTGCATTAAATAAAACTGAAAATTTGAGCTTACACAGTGTTGCTATTATCACCATCACATACACACACACTGTGGGCCCTACATCGCAGAATTCCTTTGGTGAAATTACGCAGGAATGACAGAAGACAAACACCTCCCAACATCTCTGATAATGTTTATATGGAAATGGCAATTTACCTGTCAGGTAAAATAGTTTCCAGAGCCGAAATGAAGTAGGGAACCACAACATCAATGCCTTTCAGGTCACAGCAGAACAGAGGAGGGGAGTTTAGAATAACACTGGCAATAACCGGGTGGCAAACGAAATCTGCTATCTGCAAACCCTGAATTAAAAGCATGTAAAATCTGACAAAGAAAGATAAGATGTAATTATTTGCACATAAAATCATCAGAATCCCACATGATTCTCCAGCCACTATTTGATCTTGTCTATATAATATAAAGTAAGTTTCACAAACGGAGCTAGGAAACACTGATATAAATCTTCCCCTACATTACCTGAGCATAGGCAAGCACACCTGACCTGCTCAATAAACCTCACAAATGACAGGTATTTCATACAAAAAGCCAGTGCAGCACAGTTTTACTGAAGTCTTTGACTTGTTGCAACACTCAGACTGGGAGCTGAGTAAGCACAACCAGCTGGTTACTAACAGTGGATCACCTGCTCTCCACTACTCCCTTCCCAGGTAAGGGTGGGAGCAAGACCTTGACTTTAACTCCCCAGTACAAGAAAAATACTGTGAAATCTTGGGGGAGGCAGTGGACAGAACAATGGACAGGATGTCAGGACAAGACACACTGATCAGCAATTTGGAAAAGGAGACCAATCATAACCACTTCAAACGAAAAAGCAAGGGCAGAAACCCAGCTACCCATCATCCTAGGGCAGTGAGCTTCTTTTGCAGGTTCTTGTTGGAGAACATGTATGCCCTCTTAATTGTTTCAAAAGTCTTGCAGACCCAGAGGAATCCCACTGACTGGCCAAGAGAAATATGAACTGTCTATAGAAAAAATACCACAACATTCAAGAAATAAAATTGTTCAGTCTTCTGGGAATTTTTAATGCAATCTGGGACAAATGTATTTGAACAGTTTGAGAGAATCATGATTGAAAACTGATTCTCTGCCTCTCGCATTTGCTATTTCACATAAAAATTTGTGAAAAAGGCATACTATGACAGGCAAAACTGCTTCATTTTCACAGAAATGAAACTGAACACCAGAGGTAGTTCAAACACAACTGTCTCAAATAATGGGATATTACTGCATTTCAATACTCAGAGGGTGAAAAAAAAGCAACAACAAACAACCAAACCCAGTGATGTGGTATTTGACAACACAAGAACCTTTATGGTCTAATAAAGTGTACAAAGTCTTATGCCTGCACACTTATTTCTTCCATCTGAACAATATTCAGTGACAAACTAAACAAAAATAAAAATACAGGGGGCAAGAAAGTGTCAAAGAAAACGTTCCGTCCAGCTTGAGGCACTTGAGGTACTCTCCTTCAACTGAAACTTGAAAGAAAACCCAGTGAAAATCAGCGTCTTGAATATGTGAGAGGAAAACAGTACTGGGCTTAGCCAGGAATCCCATCTCCAGCCTCTCAGGGCCAGCTAGGTGTTTTTAAACTGGCAATACAGGATTCAGACAGTGAGTGAATGCTATTCACTGGGAATTAGTCTGCATCATAAAGTTACACCAATAAAGCAACTGGAAGATAGGTTAGTACCGGGATAGGTAAGCTGGTAATATTTCCTCCCCAGTCTTCTTGCTACAAAATATCCTACACAGTGTCCCGCATGCTTCTGCCCTTCCTGCTTCATAGTTGTCTGGGAATTCACTTGCATCAAACATGGGGTTGGAAGCCATAGTGTCTGTGGACATTTGGGATCCTTTCCGGCGGAACTCCACGCTAGCCTGCGTTGCTATAGCTGGGAAGAGAAAAAACAGTGTTTCACTGTGTGTGACAATGTACAGAATAGGCTCATGGGATCCTGGACACAAAGATCAAGTCCAATTTAGTAGTTAACGTGAAGCTACTAGATCACTGCATTTGAGCCAGTGCCTCTGTTTAGGAAGTATTTGTGGGTGTACCTAACTTGTTTTCTTCGTAAGGATGACAACAACTGACCTTCATATCCTAGAGACTGTCCCTATTTTTTGCTGGGAAGAGAGTGCTTATATCCAATACTAGCTTCCTACCCTCTCTCAAAGGATCTGCCTCACCTTGTTCTTGTCCCCACAAAAATGAAATGCCACCTTCCCTTGCTCCCTTAAAAAACAAAACAATTTTTGATGGTGCCATTACTACTGACCTCCAAGGAAGTGCTTAGCTGCCAGCTGGCCAACTCATCTCAGGCTGCCCTGAACATGAAGAGGCTTTGATCCAGCTTTGTTGTACGAACATACTTACTAAAAAAATAATCAAAAAAGTTTAAGGCCCTGTATGAGAAAGAGAAGGTTGTGGAATCCCATTCTCCTAATTTGGTCCCTTTCTCCTCACATGATCACTAAAACTGCCAAATCAATAAGAGAGCCTCCAGACCGTGGGCTGGCCATCTCCTGCTCCCTATCCTACAAGAAGCTCTATGACCCTCTCATAGGGTCCTGACCTGGTTCTGCCCAGCCCTGTGCTCCCTCCCTGCAGGCCAGCTCTTCTTTGGACAGCTTTGCTCTAGGATTACTAACATCTTAAAGAGTGTGTTCTTGTTTTTAGCTAAGACTAGATGGATTTCCAAAATTTTTATAAACTAAAAAAGCAAACAGCAGACAATGTGTGCTCCTGACATAATCACACCTATGTGTTTCTACCAGCAAAAGACAACTTCTGTCTCAGCTCTGGGACACTGGGGTACAGCAGGTTCACAGTCAGCCTTGCAAACAAAGGCATGTTAACACTTAAGCAGTTGAAATACCTGGTAATTTACAGATAGGGTGCTTTTTTGTTTTGTTTTACAGGAAATGTCAATGACAAGTGCCTACTCCTAATTTTTTGTTCTCAAATTTATCATTTAACCTATGTTTACCTCATAAAATTTCATTGACGTTAAGTAGCAAGTAAATACAAATCTTTATGCATCTTCCCATGAGCCATTTTTTGTCCTAAATAAGCTATCCAGCAATATACTGTAGTTCGAAAGAAACACTACATGCACAATGCATACAAATCAAACACTAGGTCTGTAAAATAAGCTTGAAGTAAAAAAAAATGGTTAGTGCAAAGTCCTGAAATTCATGACATGATCACAGACTAAGGTACAGAAAAGATGGGACTGATTCAGGCAGATTAATTTGCTTTTGCCAACAATCCTCCCCATTCAAAAACACACACAAAAAAATTACTTGTCTTTTTCAAGTAAAAGTGCAAAAGCTACAAGAGACAATGAGAATGAATTTACAAATAAAATATGGGATTATGGAAAAAGAAAAGCATGACCGCAATTAAGGAAAAGCTACTGGTTCCTACTTACAAGATTTATAAGAAAGAAGGATTTGGATAAAAGATGCTGCAAGATAATAGAAATAAAATGGAAACAAATCAAAGGACAGCAGTAGTTATAAAATACTTTTAAGATGGTGAAATCGTAATATAAGTTAAGAAGCTTTCAGCTTTTTAAAAAATAGATTAAAAGCTTTATGATACAGCAAGCTCGTTAAACACATAGGAAATTGGCATACAGGTCCAAAATTATGGTTTTGAAAGTACCATGCAAAACAATGAACAAAAAGTTACAAAATATGACTAAAATTTAGAGCTGTTCATATCAACATACACCAGTTCTTTAGCAGAATGTATTAAACCTTCTCAGCTCACAGACCTGTCCCCACGTCGCAGTGAACGTGAAGCACACCCCAGGCTATCCTAAGGCTCCTCTGAAATAGGGTATTTTGCAGGGGGAAAGTTACTTACCTGCAGTCTCCTCACAGCAGTACTCCTCCTTCCAAACCAGGAGTTCTCAACGGTATTACAGCTCCCATTTTCCTAAGCCAAGTTGCTAACAACCAGAATACCTGAGCATGCCTCCCCTGACCACCAGCTTCATTAACAATCTTCCAAAGCAGGAAAAAAAGGGAGAACGCTCCCAGAAACATCTCAAACAACGCCCAGAGAAAGAGGAGAGAAAGAGCTCCGGCAGCCAGGCACTACCCCCTTCTGGGAAGAGCTACTTCTTTGAACAGCAGGGTCAGACCTGTAACCAAGCCCCTCAGCAGCACTCACTACGACCCCAGACAGGGCTGCTTAGAATTTTCTTCTAGAGCCCCAGGAGCACTCTATGGGACATTAATGACCGTAGGGCCAGAAGAGGTGAGGGTAATACCCCAAGGCTCTCCAACTGGCAACAGCCCCTGGGCGATACCAGCAAACCCCTGAGGTGTCTCCTTCAGCTGCTCTAAACTGCAGAGCCAGCATCCTTTAGGTGCAAGGACTGAGAATGAGCCCATCAGACTGGAAGATTCAGCTGCTGAAATGCTGGCACAAGGTGCTGGTGAGCCTCTCCCCACTCTGAGGCTGAGGAGAGCAGGTAGCAGTAGCATGCACCGTACAGCCAAGCTTGTCTGAAACACATCCTGCCACTGAACCTGCCCTGGCAGAGATACACACACCCCAGGCTATCATTCTGGGGTTAACCTCAGAGAGGTTCCGAAGCCAATTTCTTAGGAAGGTGTTATCTATCACGGGGATCTATTTATCCCACACTATCAGCCTACATAAATGCCACACACCCATCTAATTCTAATGACTACGTCAGCAGGCCCCAGCTGCTTTCAAACCACCTATGCATCTTTCAACAGGCCATTTTTACTCTCTCACCACAACACAGTGATGTTTATCAGCTGCCCACCATAAAGCTTCACCATTAAAGTCTGTGTGCAGAAGCTAAAGCCTGATAAGGACACTCAAGGTCCAAAAGCATCATGCCAATGATGGCAAGAGCATTGCTCTGCTTCAGAATCCAAACAATGACATGGGACTACCTTGAAGGACAGGGCTCAAAGAGCAAAGAGGACAACTGCTTTCCAGGTGATAACCTCCACCAGCAGCCAACTGTATACAGATGAGTTCTGGCTAATCTTGAGAGAGAACAATTCTCTCTTCCCAAAGACAGACAAAACCAGAACAACCACAAACGTGGAATACCCACAGTTTTCCAACCAAGAGTTGGTACAAGAAGTTCATCCATGAGATGACAGAAAATTGAAAATCTGTGAAGCAGTAGTTAACCTGACAGAATCAGGAGTAGTTGAGGCAGAAGGGGGCTCTGGAGATAGTCAGCCCTCCCCTGCAAAGCCTTCAGTTACCCATTTAGACAGTTTTTCATCTCAAGACTTACAAAAACCTTGACAGTTTTTCTACCCATCATTTTTCATTACATCCTTTCTGGACGTTAAAGAGTTCCAGTGGTAAAATGTGAGATCCCAGAACAAGGAAAAAAGGAAGGGTAGAGCAGTACTCATTCACATAAGCCTTGATCAAGTGCTCTTTATTTCCTAGAGCTCATCAAAAAGGTGGGCTGTAAGATGGGACAAGGACAATGTGTTTGGCCTGTGTGTCAGCAGGACTTGTTTAAAAGAACCAAGTTAATTCTGAACTACAGCTTGAGACCACGGCTCATCCACAGGACCCTGGTAGGCACTGCACTGAGCTCATCAATCTCTCTTTGGTAATCACATCATGGGGATTCTCACTGAGACTGTGCCACGCGACGAAAACACACTCTAGAAAATGCAGCGTTCCAGAAGTGTCCCAGGGCACAGAGGTCTCTACAGGACCACGAAGCAAGCTGTAATACTTCTGCAAAGTGGTCCTCAGTTTTCCAGCCAGCAGCAAAACTAAGAAGCCATAAGAGACAGCCAAAAGAGAAGGAATTCTTAACTGCATGGCATTGAAATAAAGCAAATATTAGAAGGGTTTAAAGATGCTGAGATCTTGCACAGCTGCAGTTCCACACCTAAAGAAAAAAAGTGTGTGTGGGCCAGTGGAAGACAATACTACATGGCAAAGTGGATTTTGAGTTTATGATTTTAAGTGCAGACAATTCCCAATCAAAGCATTTAAAGCATCCATAAAAATAATAGTGCTTCTTGAAGCTACTGCTAAGATTATCAACAGCAGTATCAGACATGGTAAGAATATTCCAGCTAGTGGCTGAAGTGTCATGGCTACAAAGGACAGCAGATGGACCAAGACACACGGGAATAGCCAAACCGCAGCTGTAAAAGCATCAGATTTACTCTGGACGTCTCTCCTAAGGGTAGGGACTGTGGCAGCTAACCATCCCTTCTCTGCTGGCCCTCCTCCTCCAAGCCACACCTACATGGGGCAGCAGGAGCACACCGATGGGCGCAATGTGCAGATCTGATTGTTACTGGTGGGCCCCACTTCTGCAATGGAGGGGCCCTAATACAGACCCCTCCTCTTCAGCCAGCATAGCACCTCCTGCCTCATGCTCTTCAAGAAGGAAAAGATTTCACTTGGAGGCATCAGGCATCACAAGTCAGATTCCCAGAACAAAAACTTTATGGTTTGGATTTAAACCTCATTCGAAAGACGCTGATGCTTCAAGTGAGCAGAAACTCCAGGGGCCTGGCCCTTTACAGATCTTGATCATTTTCCCACCTTAAGCAGAGGCTGAGCAAAAGGATAAATCAGGCAATCCGAGTTTACAGTCTCTCTACAGCGTTTCAGAAGTAGGGGTCCATACTCAGTTCTCTCTCCTTCAGCCAGCCCACCGTGGCACTACTGTGAGCAGTGACATTACATAGCAGTAACAACACCCTGCAGCAGACACTTGACTAAATTCCCCTAAGTTAATTCTACCTTCCAAATTGCTAAAAAAGCAGGACACGACACAGCCAGGCTCCGAGGAGTCCACCACCACCATCATTGTGTCTGAACCACTGCTGCTAATGCACAGCAGATCATGCCACGTGCAAAGACTGGTCTCGCTACAGACAGCTTGGAAGAGCACAGAGGAGGAACAGAATGAACTCAATTTCAAACAGTTGTCTCTAGCTTTCAGAAAGCTGGTAACTATCCCTGTAAGACTAGTAACACAACAGTTTTCTGATTGCTGTAAGGTGATTTAAGACATTGCATATATGAGCAGAAGGCCCTGTAACCCCTTCAAGGAAGTTAAACCTTTTGATTTTGGATGACTGTGTACTTCTGCCAGCCTAACAACATCTCTTTACAGCTGACACTTTTGCATAAGCACCACCTAAGCTGACATCCTTCCTTTACAGTTTTAAATATTTCATTAAAATTGCTAAAAAACCATGTTATGTCAAAATTAAAAGGATCTAATCAATCTGAAAAGCACTAAATGTAGTAATACATTAAATGAATATGCAACCAAACACACCCTCAAAGGATGTCTTGCTCCCTCCTAAGCTCAGCTGTTTCCCTAGTCATGAGTCACAGGCCTTTTACAAAGAAATTCCAAACTCCTACCACAGAAACCCACAGAGAACGCTTTCAAAAACAATGTGCTACATACCTAAAAACACCTTCAGAAGATCCCAAATCCTAAGCTTTCACACAGGAGTTTGACACATTAAACAAGGAAGATCACCGGTTTAAGTGCTGCTGTCAAGTCCCACATCCAACTTGCTACAACAAACCTCTTTCCCCTATTTTTCTTATGCCAGTGAGCTACTGACAGATTGATTAATAGACCTCTTGGAAAAGTCAGCAGACATCCAAAATACACAAGGAACAGGAAAAATGCAAGGAGTGAGGAAGATTATTCTTTTCTGAATATTATCACCAAAAGTAAGATGAGAGCTAAGTCTCTCTGAGCAGAGCACTAATTCTGCTATGATATCTTGAAACATCTAACCTCTGCAGCTGAGCAAAGCGCAGGAGACAAAATAAGTTTGGCAGTTAAAGGCTGAAGACAACAAAGATAGCAAGTCATTAAGGGAAACACACAGCAACCGTAACTGATAGGCAGCAACTTCTCTAGCTACTTTAAGGACTCTGGTTTCCATAACACTCTACAAAACCAAGAAGTACCGCTCTGTGCGCTATGTGGAGTGACACAGGACAATTTTTCAAGTATTAAGGAGTCAGTACAAATAGTTGCCGTTAATCATAGATATTCAAGCAGATTTCAAGCTAAGAAGTTGACTCCTACCACATGATCTCCTTCACTTGAAAGCGTTTTCCCCAGTATCATAATTGGAAGTACCATGCTTGTTAGAGCAAGGGAGTACTGAATACTAAGAAGTGGGCTTTTTTTAAACTTTGAAATCCCCAAACAGCTGCTCAGCTAATAGCAGATGCTGGCTCAGCTCAAGGGATTAACTACAACAGATTCTACTTTTTTTGGATTATGCATGTGTTAATCTTGCAGGTAGGAAATGTCAATCAAACAAGGAAAAAAGTGTACAAATATTTTTTGTAATATTTACCAGTCATGCTGCTGTCTCTATTTATTCCATTATGAAGTTTACAGTGGACAAATGCTGCATCAAATAACCATGATCCAAAGAGGTTCAAGATGCTGTTAACCTTTGGCCTGCGAGGCGCTGGAAGTGGCCGAGGCTCAGAGCTTGTCTGGTTTGGGCTTGAGAGTGGAGAAGTAGAAGAGGGTTGGTGCTGCACTTTTGAAGCATGTGCAGTAGTTACCTGTTTGAACAGAACAGACCAGCTCCTAGAATCAAGGAAATGACTTCCTCTAACTGAGGAAACTGTCCAAAGGGTCAGCCACCCAAATACAGAGTATGAATCTTACAGCGCTGGTTTTCATGGTCACTTTGTTCACGGTCACTGCCCGGTGCCTCCGGTTGTGGGGCGGAGTGGTGTTGGTAGCAGTGCTCTGGGGCATGCTCAGCCTGTTCACTGGCGTGGGCGGTGCGCTGTCTGACCGGGGTCGGGAAATGCCTGTAAGGCGAAGAATAAAGCAGGCTTTCAGCAAGAATGCCATGGGCTCACACAGAGCAGGCCATCAGTAGGCACAGGAGCCTGTGGTCAGGGTCATGCCTGCCCCTGCTCCCCAAAACAGCAGCAGCAACAAAAACACGTCTCCCTATTTTACTATTAGCAGAAATAAATGCATAAGCAAATGAAAGCAGTAATTACATCAGATAAGCCATTGTTTAAAAAACACCAAAGGACCCCACACCTTAAGGCTGTGGGAAATGGCAGATGGGAGGAACCAGTCTAGAAGCAGGCAGAGGGAAAGGAGCAAGGTTCACTTGCCAAAGAATTTCACAGCTCACTTCTGCCAAAATGCAGATGCCTCTGACCTATGCCTTTCTTTCCCCATCATAACTCCCACAGCTTTTTCTGAGGTATCTCTAAGATGTCTGGCCCTTAAAGCCACCTTAGCTCACTAAATTAAGATGAAACCCATCCACACCACACAGCCTTCTGCTTGGTTTGAGCTGAATCAGCTGCTGAACAGTCAAATACTAAGGCAGTACACAAGACAGAGTAAGAAAGCAGAGCAAGCTATAATTTTTCTGGCAGCAGCAGGAGTTTTTATCCAGTTTCAGGGAAATTCATGGTGTACAGAGCTCTTCCCCATCAGAATCAGAAGCAACTCAACATCTGCAAAATTTGAAGTGACAAACACCACTTTTGCCCATTTTAATGAATTCCAACACCCTCGTGCCCCATTTGGAAAATGAAGTGGGGAACCATAGTGTGCTTGATGATTTGCACAGATTTTTTTTTTTTGACCATGTTAATTAAAGCACCCAAGTACTTTTCATAACACATTACAGAACAATTTGCTCCTGCTAAATCACCAGTGTTACACCCCAGGCAGAGTATGCACTATGAAACCTATTGTTTTGGTACATTTGGCTTGAAAGAGGGATGCACTATTTTGCCAAACACATCATGTAGGTACCAGGGAGAGCAAGATAAAACCCAATGTTTTAGCACTTGTGATGGAAGGTAATGAGTTCTCCCATCAGGCTTTGCTGAAGAGCTTTCTGCAGCTCTCAAGTCTGCCTGAGCACACTCTCCCAATCCATACCTACAGCCTGAATTTCACTAAGAAATCTCCTGTGCCCCAATGCATTGTAGTCTCCATCTCCGCACTCCAGGTGGGCTATTATCACTCTGGGCGCTTTATCTTGCTGCAAGATCCTCAGAAGTCTTAAATGTCTGATTCATAAAACCACACAACAGTTTGAGTTCAAAGGGACCTTAAAGACCCTCCATTCCATGCCCAGCCACGGGCAGGGACACCTTCCACTAGACCCTGTTCTTCCAAGTCCAGTCCAACCTGACCTTGGACACTCCCAGGGATCCAGGGACAGCCACAGCTCCTCTGGGCACCCTCTGCCAGGGCCTCCCCAACCCTCAGAGGGAAGAATTCCTTCCCAATACCCAGTCTAACCCTGCCCTCTGTGCCCCTAGAGCATGCTCTTCTCCAGGCTGATGGTCTCAGTCCACTGGCAGGTTCTCTTCTAATACTGTTTAGGCATCTGCTCGAGTCTCCTGCAATCTCACATCTGCTCATGCTTATGGCAGATGAGGTTTGTCTGCACACATTCAAGCAGAAAAGCAGCTGGAGACAGGCTCTTCTGAGCTTACAATAGCAAGTATTCCCTGAAGAACTTTCAGTAAGTCTGAAGCATACTAATAATAATGCTTTAAATTTCAGGTACTTCATCCTGTTACATAAAACTGACCAGCCAGAGCTACTCAGTTACCAGCAGACATAAAGAAACACAGCCTTTCTACTCAGCAGCAGCAGTAACCCACTAACTGTAAACTAAGGGGAACTTCACAAAGATCTGAAGATGACAGCACAAATTCAACACCTTAAAAAACAGGCACACAGCAGTTGCCACAAAGACTAGAAACACAGTGGTGAGTGCTCACAACGTGCTAAAGCATAGCACTTGCACTGGTGATTAGATGGAAAGAGAAAGGAAGCCTTGTTTGGGAAAGAGATCCTTGGTTTTGTTTTATTTTATATTTCTGATTTATTTATTTGTTTTGCATTTAAAACTAAGGCCATCTACAACTTCATGCATTCAAATGTTACTGTTGTGTATACAGATTTTTTTAGAAGTGATCTGAAGCCTCCTCCTCATCAATTCCAGGATATACTTACAAAAGATTAATTGTTATTGCTGTATTCTTGAAGAAAACAGATTTAAAGAGAATAAAATAATGATTAAGTTAATATTCCTAGCTATCCATAGGCAAGACAAAAGCATTACCTAGGAATGCATCCACTAAACAGCTGATTCCACGCATGGCACGAAAGAATATTTGAGGCAGATGTTTAAGGCAGGGGTACTGATTCAGTTCTTGAGTCATCCCACTCACATTCAGAAACTGCTCCTGAAATTTGGGGGTAGAGCTAATAATGGCTGGGTTACTCAAATCCACAGGATTACTGCACACAAAAAGAGCAAAATATATGTTAGTCAGTTTAAGAACAGCTGTTAAGATTTTAAAAACATTTGAAGATGCAATAGTTTAAGGCATTTAAATAACACCACAAAACAGCATCCAATATCAGTACATTTTAGCTGTTACTCCATCACAGGAAGGCAATTTTCACTTCCTGGGTTGGCAGTATATAACTGTCTTCATTTCAAACATTACCCAAACACACTGAACAATTTTAGTAAAATAAAACAAACCAGAGCACACACTTGCTATACTAATTATTGCAGTAATATTAATTACTTATGAGGTCTTTTGAACCCAGTTAAGAGTTGCTTATATTGTCAGTTATTCTAGAAAGATAAGCATCAAATTAAATCTTGTTAAACAGTGACAAGAAGGGGAGTAGATTGTAAAAGTTTGAGCAATTTTTCCCGACTGACTCAAATCCTGAAACAGGAAATTTGTAAACTCCAAATTTGAAGAGTAGAGTATTTGTGACATTAGTACTACAAATTAAGAAAGAGGGTTTCTTAGTTAGTTAAGAAGCAAATTTTAAACAGCCTAATGTTTATCTAGCTTTAACTGCTAAATAGTATTTTTTATCAATTGTTTAATATTCTGGCCATTGAGAGCATTCATGTAATGCCATGTCCAAAAGTCTTTAAAACAAAACACAGCTTTTGGTTCAGCTGTGCAATTAAGAAAGGTTAACATGTATGGTAAAATTAACTGTATAGATTTCTTCATAAAAATAAATATATAAACACCCATCTAAAAAATAAACTGTAGGTTAAATTTAAGCTGGAGAATAAATGGAAGTTGTATGCATCTCCCAGAACTATTGTACAGCTTGTCCCATTTGTTATCTCAGAGAAACAAAATTCTGTTGAACTCTTGTTTTTCAGATCCTCCAAAATGCCAAATAACTGAAATAGTTTTAAATTAACTGAACCAGTTTCCATTTTGAAAGAGTCAGAGTTTAAAGTTGAACACCACCACTCACAGCCTGCCCTGAGCTGCTGCATGGCACTGGCACAAATCTCTCATTTTACTCTATTTAGGTGCTTAATCCTGGCAATCTCCAGAGAAATGTTTCGTTTGTCATGCAAATGCATAGAGCTGATGCAAGAACAGGAACAATGGATGGCAGCAATCACGATACCTCAGCATATGTAGGAAGCGAAACCAGGTTTGCGCAACGCACTCGTTATCCATTTCAAGAGGGATCAGACCAGCATCTTCATCGGGAATTTTGAACGGCGGAAACGAAGGTCCGTACGTAAAACGCAGCAACCTAAGAAGCAAGTCAGACAGGCCTGTCCTTCAGCTCACACTCAAAATTTAACAGTGCGTTTGAGCCCCAAAGGTGTCGGCAGCCCACAGGTGAGTCCACAGGCAACAAGGCAACATCCCAAGTTTTCCTAGAGGTCCCCATTCCATACAACCTCTCAGCCCTCTTACAGCCTTGCATGGTGCACACCTGGAGCCTGCCTAAAGCTCCAGCCAAACCCAAGAGCCATTAAGGCACAACACCCCTCAGCAGCTGTCCCATCACTTAGCCAGAGGGGTCACCAGTTATCACAGCCACATACACCTCTGACAGGACCTTACATGTGAAGGAAGAGGGAATTTTTTTTTTTTTTAAATAAGGAATTCAAGCCCTTATCCTCACAACTCTTTAGCTCAAGCTTTCAACACTAGCAAGTCACATTAGGACGCAGTTCTAAATTCCAGCTCATGACTGATGACCTACACTGTACCCCAGCAGCCTGAGCAGCACTCACTGTTGACCTACAAGCAGCACAGGACATGCAACCCACAGTTTAGTGAGTTCTTCAAAACAGATGCACCACATCTGCCAGAGGCTGGGATCTACAGACACAGCAAAGAGCAAACCAGTGATCCAGTGCCACGAGGACAATGCCAGGGCAAATGGAGATCTTTCCCTAGAAGAGCTGTAACCACCTGAAGAGTCACCAGTGACCTTCTGAGCTCCTGCTGTCTTATCTGATCACTGCTTCATACCCAGCTTCACCAAATTACAGTTCAATCTCCCTGATCAACATAATCTTGATGTTTTCTAAAGGAATGGAAGAGATCTGCATTGCACCTTCTCAATATCCCAGCATTCCCAGAAATCAGTTTGTCTTTCCCTAAGCTAACTTCCTTGCAATGGTCAGGTAATGTCCCACTCATCTTTACTCACTTATAAAGACATATAGTTTTATAGAGATAGTCATTACAACTAGGAGAAGAGGAGGAGAAAAGTAGTCTATGGCTGACTCCTAAACCAAGAGTAAAACAGACTGAATCTCCATCCTCCACTTCTCCCAGCAGTGGGCACTACAGTAACCTGCAGACAATTAACACAAGTGTCTGAAATCACAGTCTGTTTATAGTACCTAGCCTGGACAGAAAAGCAGAAGAGCTTTAGGACATGAGGCCTTCTCCAGATGCAAGGATGATGAGTAATCCATTCAGTGCAGGAGCTGGTGGTGCAGCTGCAGTGGCAGCTGCAGACTGAGCTCCCTGAAGGGAGGCAGGGGAGAGGCTGGGAGATGCCGACCCTGTGCATAACAAAGGGCACTGGACTTGTGGCCCAGCCGGGTGCTCAGACACTGCAAGAGCTGAGAGCTAGGGAGGAAGAGCCAAGACTTGCATGAGCTTGGACTGTGAGGGGATAAAAGCCCGGGAGTCTTTTGCTGGGCTGCTCCTTGGAGGCACCAGCTCAAGCTGTTTCTGTGTTACTGTGCCAGGAATAAAGGGCTTTATGGAACAAGACACCTGAGACTCCTATGGGGAACCTGGGGTCAGACTGGTGAGGAAAGCTGGTCTGCCTGTGAGAGGGGGGAGTGCAGGGGGTCAAGCAGGGCACTCCTTGGCTCACTGGAGCTGCTCCTGCACAGGGGCTTCAGTCCCAGCAGTTAAAGTCGCTGGTGGTGGAAGAGTGACTGCCAGAGAGTCTTGGGAATGGTCNGGATGGCAGCAATCACGATACCTCAGCATATGTAGGAAGCGAAACCAGGTTTGCGCAACGCACTCGTTATCCATTTCAAGAGGGATCAGACCAGCATCTTCATCGGGAATTTTGAACGGCGGAAACGAAGGTCCGTACGTAAAACGCAGCAACCTAAGAAGCAAGTCAGACAGGCCTGTCCTTCAGCTCACACTCAAAATTTAACAGTGCGTTTGAGCCCCAAAGGTGTCGGCAGCCCACAGGTGAGTCCACAGGCAACAAGGCAACATCCCAAGTTTTCCTAGAGGTCCCCATTCCATACAACCTCTCAGCCCTCTTACAGCCTTGCATGGTGCACACCTGGAGCCTGCCTAAAGCTCCAGCCAAACCCAAGAGCCATTAAGGCACAACACCCCTCAGCAGCTGTCCCATCACTTAGCCAGAGGGGTCACCAGTTATCACAGCCACATACACCTCTGACAGGACCTTACATGTGAAGGAAGAGGGAATTTTTTTTTTTTTTTAAATAAGGAATTCAAGCCCTTATCCTCACAACTCTTTAGCTCAAGCTTTCAACACTAGCAAGTCACATTAGGACGCAGTTCTAAATTCCAGCTCATGACTGATGACCTACACTGTACCCCAGCAGCCTGAGCAGCACTCACTGTTGACCTACAAGCAGCACAGGACATGCAACCCACAGTTTAGTGAGTTCTTCAAAACAGATGCACCACATCTGCCAGAGGCTGGGATCTACAGACACAGCAAAGAGCAAACCAGTGATCCAGTGCCACGAGGACAATGCCAGGGCAAATGGAGATCTTTCCCTAGAAGAGCTGTAACCACCTGAAGAGTCACCAGTGACCTTCTGAGCTCCTGCTGTCTTATCTGATCACTGCTTCATACCCAGCTTCACCAAATTACAGTTCAATCTCCCTGATCAACATAATCTTGATGTTTTCTAAAGGAATGGAAGAGATCTGCATTGCACCTTCTCAATATCCCAGCATTCCCAGAAATCAGTTTGTCTTTCCCTAAGCTAACTTCCTTGCAATGGTCAGGTAATGTCCCACTCATCTTTACTCACTTATAAAGACATATAGTTTTATAGAGATAGTCATTACAACTAGGAGAAGAGGAGGAGAAAAGTAGTCTATGGCTGACTCCTAAACCAAGAGTAAAACAGACTGAATCTCCATCCTCCACTTCTCCCAGCAGTGGGCACTACAGTAACCTGCAGACAATTAACACAAGTGTCTGAAATCACAGTCTGTTTATAGTACCTAGCCTGGACAGAAAAGCAGAAGAGCTTTAGGACATGAGGCCTTCTCCAGATGCAAGGATGATGAGTAATCCATTCAGTGCAGGAGCTGGTGGTGCAGCTGCAGTGGCAGCTGCAGACTGAGCTCCCTGAAGGGAGGCAGGGGAGAGGCTGGGAGATGCCGACCCTGTGCATAACAAAGGGCACTGGACTTGTGGCCCAGCCGGGTGCTCAGACACTGCAAGAGCTGAGAGCTAGGGAGGAAGAGCCAAGACTTGCATGAGCTTGGACTGTGAGGGGATAAAAGCCCGGGAGTCTTTTGCTGGGCTGCTCCTTGGAGGCACCAGCTCAAGCTGTTTCTGTGTTACTGTGCCAGGAATAAAGGGCTTTATGGAACAAGACACCTGAGACTCCTATGGGGAACCTGGGGTCAGACTGGTGAGGAAAGCTGGTCTGCCTGTGAGAGGGGGGAGTGCAGGGGGTCAAGCAGGGCACTCCTTGGCTCACTGGAGCTGCTCCTGCACAGGGGCTTCAGTCCCAGCAGTTAAAGTCGCTGGTGGTGGAAGAGTGACTGCCAGAGAGTCTTGGGAACGGTCAGCCTGGGAAGTTTCCTTAACACCAGAAACACACACATCTGTACCAGGTAGCAAATGCTCTCCAGCCCTGTGTCCACCTACATTTACTGCCCAGAGGCATGACCTCATGGTATGTTTTTGCTGAGCAATTACCTGGCTCTAAAGACCCAAAAGAGCCTGGCCCAACCCCATGCACTGTCATACCCCACACCACTGCCTGGCAACACAGTCCACTGCTTCAGTTCCCCCTATGACTGCAAGAAACCAGTTTTTCAAAGAGCATGACCAAATCTTTAATGACATATGGGACATTTTCAAGAATGATTGAAGACAGAAATAAATTCTAAGCCACACGTCCGAGACAGTTAAAATATACTTAAAGCAATCTATATGGGGTAAAAGTAGTATCTATTGGTATGGCAACACAATTAAGACTCCAGTTTCATCCTGCTAAAAATCATAGCCAAGGACACATATTAACACTGCATATGTGTACAGATTTCAAAATATAATTTTCCATATGGTTTTAATTTGAAACATTTACTCTCAGATTATTGCTAATAACCTGCTTCACAGAACTGTTTACTAAAACATTTTAACTGTTTGAAGCTGGAGCTTCATTGAAGTATTAAAAATGCGGCTTAAAATACCACTGAACTTAAAGCCAGCCTCAGAGGAGCCTAACTTTCCATGTATCAGGCATAAACCAACATTACTGAACACAGACTAAAACATTCCAGAAACCCTGCAGACTCCTGTGCACCAACAGAACTAAGACTGTTAGTCAACACTGGGAGAGAAAGTGTAGGCACAGTGTGTGGTGCAGAACACCAACACATGTTTTGAGACAGAGCTGTTCTTTTCAGATCAGTGAATCATAAAGTATTTTCCGTTATGTAACGCTACATTGAACAAGCTAAAAATAGCTGAAAAAATAGCGTGGGAAATACACAGAACTCGTATTGCAGCTTTATTTCCCAGAGGTTTAGCAAATAGCTGCATAACCTGGAAAAATCTATCCACACTTCACATTTTGACAGGTAATTCAAAGCAAAAGTTTTCAAAGTTATAATAAACCCTTGCAGAAAAATACACTATTGAATATTTCACAAAGCAGCAATTTTAACACATCTTTGAACTTTCACAGAAATAAGTTACTGATACTTCAGGAGAGCTGGAAGGAGACCCAGATGACTCTCTTACAAGCAATTAATTCAGTTCTTTCCTCCAAGAGTCTGAGATTTGTCCCACAAAGACTCCATACCAAGAAGACCTCAATATTAAAGGTACTGAAACTCCCCTCACTGTTCAGAACCTTCTGCTACAGCCAAAACTCTCCTGCAACCCCCAGCTGATAGTGTTCCTTCGGTCAGTTTGCAGGTGACACCAAGGTGGGCAGGAGCTGACCTACTGAAGGACAGGAAGGATCTCTAGAGGGATTTGGGCAGGCTGGATCAAGGGGCTGAAGCCACTCCATGAGGTTCAACAAGGCAAAGTGATGGGTCCTGCCCTTGGGTCACAACAACCCCAGAGCTACAGTTTTAGGGCAGAGTGGCTGCAAAGTGCCCAGTAGGAAAGGCCCTGGGGGGGCTGCTCAACAGCAGCTAAACAAGAGCCTGGTGTGTCCACGTGGGCAAGAGGCCAGTGACACCTGGCCTGTATCAGCCATGGTGTGGCAGCAGGACCAGGGCAGCCACTGTCCCATCCTGGGCACTGGTGAGGCACCTCCAATCCTGGGGACAGTTCTGGGCCCCTCGTGGCAAGAAAGGCATTGAGGCGTTGGGGTGTATCCAGAGAAGGGAACAGGGCTGGGGAAGGGGCTGGAGCACGAGAAGCAGCTGAGAGAGCTGGGAGAGCTCAGCCTGGAAAAAAGGAGACTCAGAGGGGACCTTCTCATTCTCTACAACTACATAAAAGGAGGCTGGAACCACCAGAGGGTTGGCCTCTTCTCCCAGGTAACAAGGGACAGGACATGGAGAAATGGCCTCAAGCTGTGCCAGGGGTCATTTAGGTGGGATGGAAAAGGTTGTCAGGCACTGGCACAGGTTGCCCAGAGCAGTGGTGGAGTCACCAAAGGATATTAAAAGACCTGTGGATGTGGCACTTGGGAACATGGGTTAGTGGTGGGCTTGGCAGTGCTGGGGGCATGGTTGGATTTGATGATCTTAGAGGTCTTTTACAACCTAAACAATTCTATTATATATGATCCTCACAGTTCTCATGCCCAGAAGACTTGGTACAGCTCTTCGCCCCTCCTCTCTAGAGCAGAGAGCCTGTGGTCTGCCTCTGGCCCATCACCTCCCAACTGCCAGGGCACAAGTGCCACGCAGCTGTAACAGTTTCAGCTCAACAGGGTCCAAGCAGAGTCCAAGAGCCACCTCAAACCCAGCAGCATGAGCACAAACCAGCACCTAGTAATTCTGATGGTGACACACACACATAATGCCACACTAATACTCTTGAGTCATTCCTCAGGGGATATGATGAAGAGTCACAATGATGGAGACTAATGCACACACACACACTGCAAAGTGCTAAATATCACAGAGGTGCTAAACTTGCACAAGAACAGAGAGAATCCAACTCAGACTTCCCTTGCAGAACAAAGGAATACACACACAATCCAAGGACACAGTAAGATCTCTCTCTTTGTATTGCTTATTCACTTTTGGATTGCTGCGCATTGCACAAATAAGCAACTCCAAAACAAGTATGACCATGATTATCCCCATACATGCATTCATTTCCATGGCATTTCTCCTACCTGGAAGTAAGGGCACAAATGACCTTGCTCCACTGCTCAACTACTGCAGGGTGATGTCGCCAGTTAGCCACCATCTCTTTGGCAGTTTTCCAGTACGGAGGCGTGGGAAAGCACCGCGTACAAGCGAGCAGCCATACCTCAAACAGCACGCCAATCAATTTTTCAGCCAGATTCTCAGCAATGCCACCTTACAACAGAAATCAAGCACACCTTCAGTTAGTGTTCCATCTAAATAACTTCAAATATCTCCCCAAAGAGGTTTTGGTTAAAGTGCATACAGATAAAGCCCTTTTTATCATAGTTTTTAAGAGTGATCCTTGATTGCTTCCTAGCCTTTTTGCAAGACCAAGTACAATAGATAAAGCCCAGCCACATGTGTAATAAGGGACAGCATGAATCCACCAATCTTAGGCACTGTGTCTATACTGAAGTATTTTTTTTTAATATGTAAAACTGACACTATTATTTTGCACTAGGCAGGCTAAACAGCAAAATGAAGGGGTTTCAGTGAAACAAACAGGCAACAACAGTGTCTGAAACTGTTCATACCAAAGTGTTCCTGTATAAAGTCATTGTCCTGCAAAAATACTTTCAGGAAAACTCAGCTCCAAATCATTCCATCTTTTCTGGCAATGCTTTATTTTGGAGTAATGGGGCAGAATTAGGAGTGAGCTATTGTGCTTTGTGAGCTAAGAGCTTTTAATGGGTTCCCCCATCCTGCTGGCAGCTGAAGGTCAAGAAGAGCCAGAAGTTTTTACAATAATTGAACCAAATTTAAGATGAACATGAACCTTGCACAGTTGGAGCTGCTAGAAGAGTGTCATTGATCTGAAGAAGAAATAATAACAAAACCTCCCAGGTTTCTCTTGCCATAATTGTCGACTCATGCGCCAGCTTCTGGACAGCTTTCAAAACCTGCAAGCACAGTCTGATCTGACTGGATCCCGGGTCTGGCCTGCAGGAAAGGAAAACAATGCTCGAGAAACAGAACTATAAAGTGCTGTATTCAGTAATATGAAATTTCAGCAGTTACAAAAGGAAATAAATATTATTGAGCGAGACCCAAGAACATGAGCCAATATGCTTCTATGCACCTCAACTCTGTCTCTAGGCATCCTACCTCTGCCCTAATGAGCACAAGATGCACTGTAACACTCTTCTCCATGTGAGACTCAATACACAGAGCAAGCACAACCCATCATCTCAGATTTATCTTGGGCCAAACAATGACAATCCAGTTGAGACATCATGAATTATTACATACATAATTC
Organism: Promerops cafer; assembly: GCA_013398275.1. Classification (NCBI taxonomy): domain Eukaryota; kingdom Metazoa; phylum Chordata; class Aves; order Passeriformes; family Nectariniidae; genus Promerops; species Promerops cafer. The sequence continues at coordinate 422,971 of VZSE01008499.1, read as the reverse complement.
AGAAGTGGCAAAACTAGGAGAACATATTGTTAGCAAGCCAATTTAAATTCTTCCTAGTTCTCCCCTTGTTTCCAAATCAACTCTTATCACTTCTTCCTTTAGTCTGATGTTCCTATTTAATGACCCCCTTCTAGATCTTCTTCTGTAAACAGTTTAGGAATAAGGAAGGAAGAAAGGAAACAGTTTCATATTTTCTAGGTTTTTCCTGTAGTAATAATCAGATCCACACTGGCACTGCTGAGTCACTCAACACAAAGTTGTGCAGAAGCAGCACAAAACAGCATCACCTCTTTCCATCAGTTAGTCTGGACAAGGCAGAACAGGTACAAAACAGTAACGTGACACATTCTGGACAGTATCTGAAGACACTGGTAAAAAACCTGAGGAAGCCCAAATTTTAAAGGGTGAAAGAAGAAATTACAAATTAGAGTGTGCAGTATATGTAAGGCATATTTCAACCTGTGCATCATTTTGTCATCTCTCCTACCATCACTGAAGGGATGACAAAAAAAAAAAATAAATCATAAAAGTATTACCTTCCACTGGACTACTGAGTAGTATTACCAGATTCCTACCAAACATTTTCAATGCAGTATAACTCACAAGTCACATTGCATAGCAAGCACCTCAAGAATGTGCTGGTCCACTAAATACTACCAGCTTTTATCTCAATAGCATAAATGTTGTATTACAGTACTGGAAAAAAAATCACAAAGAGACCAGATAATGCCAAAATTGCACACTACTAGCCACCGTTCAGGACCTCAGTGGGTTGCTTGATGCTAGTGCTAGATCATAACCCAGTCTCTCTGTAGAACAACAAACTTTGGGACAAGTGAACCCTGCCTTGCTTACAGCACTATTTTTTGCCTGAGCAACAACAGAGCAGATTGTTTCAATCAAAAGACATCCTTAATCTACATAGGCCTGAAGCTTCCAAGGCTGCTTCAAGACTTGTTTCCCTAATCATTTAGAGAAACTGTAAAAAGCCTGGGCTTATATGCAAGGGTAATCTTGTAAAGGCTACTCGAAGATTCCTGTCCATCTGACTTCCTCTTGCCCACAAAGCTGAGCCAGTGGCAAGCTCTGCTTGCACTATTTCTAGACTTCTAGATGTCTAGATTTCTACAGACTGTGGCCTTTCGGCCATACTCCTTCAGAAGTACTGTTCCCATAATTTCATATGAGAAGCATATGAAGTCATTACAAAAAAAGTACTTTGGCAGTCACATGTTCCATGGTCTCTCAAGCAATTCCAGACATTTCTGTTGCAGAGGACCTGGATACCTGTACCTCACTCTCCTGGAGAGGCAATACAGGAGGAGAGAGTTCTCATGTTGCCTTTCAACAGTGTTTGTGGCACTGAAACTTTATCTGACAGCAGTAACAACCACTACTGCTTAAGTCATCCTCAAGACCTCTTGGATATTCTGGGGTTGCCAGAAACAGAAAGCCTGGGGGTTGCCTGGGGACTATTTAAATATGTCAACAAAATGTTTTTTTCTTCAGGGTGGACAGAAGGCCAGTGCACAAGGGAAGGAGGCAAACACCCTCTGTCCTGTCACTGCAGCAGATACAGGAAAGGTAACTTAACTCACCCAGCCTTCACAGTTTTATTTTTCAGCACCACACTATTTCAAGGACTGTGCATGTAAACATTTGATTCAGCTGAGCACTCGGACTAGAATAATCTATATGTGCCTGCTCTGTATGGTGTACACAAGCTCCTGAGATGCTATTTGCACTGAAGTGCCCACTTCAGACTGCTGCATTTCGTACCTCACCTATACATCACCGTCTGAGTCTGAAGCCTTCACAACCCTGGGCCACCACTTTAAAGTAAAGGCAGCCAAACCGACAACTACATCATTTCCAGAGAACCAGGATGAGGAAGGAAGTTATTTTAATCAAACCTTCCATAGGACATAGGATTATAATAAAGACTTAATATCTTCAACACAAGAACAGATTTTTCCAGGAGACAGTTCAATACAGGTTGCAGTAACAGCTCCTGGGTAAGTATTCTACACGAGCCCATCATCAGCAACCTGCCTCAATTGGGTAAACCCAGAAATCATTCTGCTCTTCTCCACCACAGACACCTAAGTGAGTATTTGCTTTTATTCCAGGCAGGTGTGCACAACTCAGTTCTGCATTCCATTTGCAGTACAGAAATTTCTCCTGGAGTGAATTCTGAACACAGCTCCCTGGAGGGCAAAACTTAAAAAGAGAGTAGGGACTTGAACATCAAGTGTTGACAGCAGCAGCCATGAAAAATCAGTGTTTAAGATATATCTCAGAGGCTCTTGAAAGAAAAACTTACACAGAACAGCTATACTACGGGGACAATGTTTAAAATAATGTTTTTTCAGCCCTCCCTGTCTCTAGGTGTTAATTATTTCATTCAACAGCTATCATGTGTAGTCCACCAGCCTACATCGAGGTCCAGCAGTGATTTTGGGAGAGAAGGGTGAAGTGGAAGCTTGTGCCAACAGCATGCAAGAAACTGTACTACTGAGCTGCCTGCTACTAGGGCCCCCAGTGTGAGAGCAAGCAAGGGATCACAGAAACAACTGTTTAATGGACTAGTGAAGAATTCCTTCTCTGCTGTGCCAAGGGAATAAAGGATCCCAGACAGCAGACTGTATTCTGCACTTATTAAAGCTTAGAGACAACCTCCTGCTGCAGTCTAATCCAGAAGCGTGCTTTCCTCAGACTTGTGTCATTTCCTATTAAAGGGTGGTCAAGGCAAACACATTTTCACTACAAGAGCAACAGCAGCTAAGAGTGGGTGGAAGACTTCAAAGCAATCAATAAACAGCAAAGAACTCTGAATTTGCACAAGTTATTATTTGAAGTCCTTTATAAACAAAGCCTTGTAACCCATGTGCAGCTGAGCACTTTGAAGGCCACTTCACGGCAGGGATACATATTTAATACTGATAAAAGCAGATGATACTTATGGACATATACTAAATATTGATCTGAAGTTAAGTACCTTTGCGAGGGGCACTATTATTTAATCTTACTTATCCAGTACATATGTCCAACAACAGCAGGTAAACTTGCCATAAACTATAAATAAGGAAATTATGTTTGTGCACTCTGACAATGTAGCTGTGCACAAGACCTAGAAACACATCTACCTCAACACCATCATCCAAGGATGTCAGGCAGCAAGCACTCTGCCACTGGGTTCTTTCAAAACTACCAGTGAAGGACAGTCAGCAAAATCATGCACATTTAACAGGCAGCAAGATGTAGGCACAGAGCAGTCACTTACTACAAGATCCTTCAGTATATCATAAATGTGGTCAAATCTTGACTAACAAGGGCTGGGACTGCCGTGATGTGCTCTTAGTTTATCTCAGTTTTACACAATGAAAAGCACATGGTCACACAGTGCTCTTCTGCTTTTCCCCTTACCCTCCAGTCATCCAGTAGAGATAAATCTTGAAGCTCTTGGGACATTCCAGTGTATGAACCATGTGTGATTCTAATTACCTAACCAAAGCAGCAAAAACTCAATTTGCTACTGCAAAATTACAAAAGACATTTGGAGAAACAGCTTCCTCCTAAGCCTGCAGCAACAGCAGTCTTAGTTTACTGAAGAGCCTCCATGCTTCCTGAGTCCTCTGAGAGGTTACCTGCTGACTATAGCTTGGAATCCCTAACACTCACCTTGGTACAAAGAGATTTTGGAGATGTTTGAGAATGCTTTGAACATAAAGGTTTGGTTCCTTAATAACAGGTAAAGGAATAGAGTCCTTAGGTAAAACAAGAGCCATAATCCAATCTGTATACACATCCACACAGTATTTCACAGTATCGCTGTCCAAGGGGAGGGTCAGTCCGTAACAAACTACCTCCATAGTCCATTTTACCTAACAAACACAAAGCAAAAGTTATTAAAAATAAATACTGGTAAGTAAGTACTGGTCAGAGCACACTAGTTCTAACTAAAAAACAAACAAACAAAACAAAACAAAAAAACAACAACCAACCAACCAACCAAAAAAACCCCAGTATTTATGTTGTATGGGCAATTCTGTTTAACATATCCTGCAAGGAAACACCAAAACATTAACATGTCATGAGATTATGAAGAATATTAATAAATGCAAACCATTCTCTAAATATTGAATCTCTTAACTCTAAACTGTAGAGAGGACTCTTCAGAACACACAAAAGCTGCTAGTGAAAGATCTTCAAATTCTAATAAATACTTGTACTATACAAAGACTTTTTAAAAAAATCACATACTGTTGCTTCAAAACTGAAGGTAAGTAGAAAGGCTTTGTGCTAAATGCCAAATTCCTTGGGTTTGAGTTTTTCCTTTTGAGTTTTTTTATTCGTTTTCTTTAGCCTGAATTTCCTGGTATAGTAGCTCAGGCAAACATTTACTATTAAGTCATGAAGTACACTGTTGCTATGATCTAGTTGCTAATAAAAACCCTATGGAGATTACTAAACTAAAAATGTAACACACTTCATAAAACATGGGACAATAAAGAGAGAAAAATAAAAGAGGCTATGGAAAACTATTAAACTGTCCCTCTGGCATGAAGGAAACTACCATCGCCAAGGAAAGGCACTTACTTCTTTGTCTGTTTTCAGTAAACTCTCACTTCCAACAGATGACGTAATTAAAGCTTGTCCAAGAGGACGCACCACTGCATTTGCAACTTCTCTCCCCACATTCTCAGGATAGCTGTGAAGTACACTGGTATTCCCCTGATCATTTTGAATGACAAGATGCAAGGATCTCCACTCGGAGTACATAGTGCCTCTATGCTACAATCCAAACAACACCTGGGAGGCAAGGAAAAGAAAGAGACAATTAGTTTAAATGTCTATGACATGAGTTAGCAAAACTGAGGCTGTGTATCACAATCCAGACCCTTGTAAATTCAAGATGCATATATCCATTTCATACATTTGACAATCCAGAAGAGATTCCAACAGTTGTTCTTCAACCTTAGTATGTTTTTTACACAGACAAGCTTTAACATAGCTTGATTACAGAGATCACAGCAAGTTTCAGTTCAGGACTATCAGCCCATTTTAGGTATTTAAACCTGAGAAGTGACTTCATCTCACACTTCTGCTTGCACCATCTTTGCAGGAAAGATGCTCCCATTTACATGACATCTTCAGGTAAGTAGAAAACAGTTCTACAAGTATTCTGCTCATTAAGCAATGGCTGCAATTCATCCCTCCTTCCCTTTTTCACCTCAACAGCAGTTAAATAGAGATACCAGGAAACTTCCAGGAAAACCTTAGTCATCTGAGAAGACAAAAATTCAGCCTCTTTTATATTCATAAGGTATTTCTACAGCAGGCACTACTCAAAACTGGTAGCTGAAAAATGTAATTGAGTGATAATGAAGAATGCCCTTTATTTGCAGTGAGTTCAGGACTGGCTGAGCCTTAGCTTAAACCCAGCATCGCTTTACAGTTTCATTACAGCACATACAGGTTCCAAATCTATGGCATCGGGGTGCATTTCGAAACCTTGTAAAGTCAATACACCCAGAGAGTCACTCCATAAAAATTCTCCATTTGTCCCACAGATTCCAGACAGAAAAGCTGCTAGGAAATTTCCCAGGCAGTGCTCTCAGAACTAGACACAGTTCCCCTTTCAGTAACAATCCCAGCACAGCTGCAGTTGTGCACTTCCCCTCACTGCCATTTGAGATCAGGAAGCCAAGCTGACCATGAACTAACCAGGTTTTTGCGGTGACGGGAGCTTGGGATGGGTATTTTGGCATTGCTGTGAACCTCAACCAAGAGAGGCGATTAGAAGCAGCAGAAGTGAAGCTGTGCTCCACAGCCCCTCCCAGGCAGCAGCACCCTTGTGTCCCGAGCAGTGGCTCATGCTGCAGCAGCAGCACACACAACATCACTTGCTGTGCAGGAGCAGGGCTGGGAGCCAGCCCAGAGCCCCCCGCCCCAGGAACGGGCGGAGCAAGGCAGCACCAGTCAGGACTGCACTGGGCAGCTCAAAGACACCCACCACACATGGCCAGTTTAGAGCCACGCATCAAACTCAGCCAGAGATCTCATCTAACTCAGGTGAGAAACATCTGTGCCAACACAACAGAGCAGGGAGCACCCAGGGCCAGAGAGGTGGCAGGAACAACCCTCTGACAGCAGAATGCTTTGTACAGGCTCACAACAACGTTAAACTGCTGCTCAAGCAGGTGGTACCACAGCAGTCTGAGCCACCAGAACTGGGACTGTGCCGTCTCCTTCTCCTCTTCTCCCACCAGAATCGGCAGTCTTTTATCCATTATCTGAGCCAGGTGACCACATGAACAAGAAAATCAGGGCTGGCACAGGAAAAAAGCAAGAAGTGTTCAAGAGACACAGCTCAGAGCAGCTCAAGCTGTCACGGATGGCACTCCAAGACCCATTTGCCAACTACACTTACCTGGCACAATTTGGAAGCCAGTTAGTTATACAGGGAATATTTTGAACACTTCCCTTAGACATTCATTGGCCCAAAACCAAACAAGAAGCTGGCCTGGAAATACACATTCCTAGGGAAAAGCCTAGTTAAACAATCTGCCTATTTAGCTGACTCCCCAGATGTTTATACCCAAAACCTATGCAACCTCCCTTCAAGGGAGACAGAACAGCAAGGCAGCAAGATCTTGTCTTCCAAACGACATCCCTCCTGGTTTGAGGCAGCAATCACATGTGCTCATCTGATAGTGAGTTAACCAGAGCAGTAGCAGCCTGCTTCCTTCAGGCACCTGCCCTCATCTGGGGACTGAGGCAGGGGGAATGCTCACATCACTGTGGTCAAAAAACCCTTAGGCTTAGAGAAAAATGGCACTTTCATGACACAGAAAGTCACACACACACAAATCCCCCGAAATCAAACCAAACCAAACCAAAAACCCAAACAAAAAATCAAACAAAGAAAAAAAAACACAAACAAATAAAATACCAAACAAAACCCACAAAATCCCAATCCTCAGTGATGGCTTTGATCACTGCTTAGCTTCACTATCTAGGTTTCCATACTGGTATCTTTTCCTGTCATATCCTATAGCCACAGAGACACTCCATCTTCCCCTTTCTCTCCCACCTGAACACCACCTTAGTCTCCAGTGTGTGTTTGGAGTCAAAGCAGAAGGGACAGAACTGGGATATAATCCACTTTCCAAGGCCTCCCGCTCCTCTCTCAGCCCCACAGCACTTTGCCTCTATCCCCAGAGCAGAGTCCCTACCCCTGTCCCACAAGGGAAGAGGGAACGCAGTCTCCATTCCTCTCCCGTGACACAAGTTCATTAGAAGCATGTAGCCCTGTAAGAGATTTGAGGAACACTGGTTTAAATCGACTGATTTGAACTGATAAAGCATGTCCTTTCCACACCTGCCCTCCGACTGGCAGTGAACAGCTCATGGCAGGAGCTTACCAGTGTGTGATAAGCACAGCACACTCACTGTGGCTACCCTCATCCCAGAGCAGGATGCCCAGGTGTGTGCAAGTGAGGTACAGTACAAGCAAATGGCAGGCAATGCCTATGTGGGAGCTTTCTCATCTAGAAGAAAGAACTCAAAGGACAAGTATTCCCAAATCCTGCTGCATTTTAGAAAACCTTAATTGCACTAGGGCAGGGGAACACGAGGACACAATCACCCACCTTCATGCAGCTCCCTGCCACAATGAAGAAAAGACACAAAGCTCTTCTGGGTGACCCTTCTACACTTCTGAGGAGTAGCACTTTTAACAGATACAGGATATATACAATATGCCATGTTGAAGAGGTTTAGCAGCAGGACAACCAAAACATCTCATACCCACACCACACACTCCCAGGCTGCCACCCTGACATTCATACATAAATTTAATGATCAGCCTGTATCTTGTTAATATTTGAGGCTTCCTTTGGTCTTGCTGTAACAGAAACCTTCTGTTAGTTTTAGCGATACACAAGGAATACAGAAAGAAGGAATTGATTCAGATGCAAAATCCTTATGAGTGGGATTTATCAGGGTATCAATCTCTTCACCCCCCTTATATAGCAGTTAAAAGTTATTTGGAAGGACTAGAAGTTACTTTTTATTTAAGACTCTAGTTCAACTGCCACTTGAATTGGAAATGGCTGCAATCTGTTAGGACTGGAGTATCGCTAAATCTATCTAGTATGCAGCTTCTTCTAACTGGACAGGAATTAAAAAAGGCTGGAAAGTCTCCACACAGTGATATCCCAGACAATGTTCCTGACAGATTCCACACACTGACAGCTTCCTAGCCTGCCTCAGACAAAGAGCACCTAATGCTGTGCAGCAGCAGGACCCCCTCCCTTCCAAGATGCTGTATTTATCAGTAACTTCTGAAACAGCAACAACAAACTGAAGACCAAGAAAGCAACTGTGACATCACACCTGATTTTGACTTCTGGTTTTGCAATGCTTCTGTTTTTCAGCTTCAACTAAGCACCCTCACTGGCCCAACTAACATCTCCCAAGTTTCATGAAGCTGAATATTTGCACTTCACATACACATATGTCTTACTGGGGCCCAAATCACTACTGACTCTCAGAAAGCTGATTAAGGGGAGGGGTGAGAAGAATAATAAATAAACCTCACCAAGCAGTGTTACACACTCTTGTATGCTATATGTTCACTGTATGTTCCTGGAGACTGCACTAAATAAAACATCCTCACACTCTCACAGACAGACCTGGAAAGAAATTGCCAGCATTAAAACTAGCAAAACAAAGGAGACATTCATTTACATGAAACTGAGCATTAATTCCAATATTCCCTAGCGTGGTAAATAATCTGGACTTCAATGTATTTCCTCCCAATCTGTTTCATCTTAGGAACTTCAGTAGTTATCACCATATAAACCACTGAAACCGGATGTCTCAGCATTGCAGACCCAAGATCCTCAGTTCTCAAACATTGCAGAAGCCAGTGAGCACAAAAGAATAATGAGTCCATAAAACTCAAAAAATAAAGTTCTATTTCCAGTTTCCAAAGACTTAATATGAGCAGCTGCAGACAAAACATTTAAACTCCTGGATCCCTAAAGTTAGACAGTGAGAACTAAACAGAGCCGCATTCTGCAGTTCCTGTGAAGGAACGTGGAGAAGGCCCGAGCCTGAAGCTGAGGTGTTTGGAGCATGTGCAGGGGAGAGGTCAGGGAATCAGTACCCATGTACAGAGCAGTTCCTCAGAAAAGGTGCACTGAGGGAGGCAAGTGCTGGGGGCAAACGTGAACACTTAATCTTTTGTGTTCAGCAGATTCAGATGTAAAATCAAGTATTTTCCTACAATGCAAAAGAACTTTAAGCACAAAGACAAGCTGTCCCAAAAGTGGATCCTTCCTGGCTTTTACTAGAACCAAAAAAGCAGAGCAGACACAATGGTTAGTAGTACAAGAGATGCAAAGACCATCAGCAGAGAGATGCTCAAGGAAATGCTGAAGGCCTAATTGAGCCTAAACCAGAGAAGCAGCCACAAAAAAAAAGGTCTACATCAAAGTTCTGGGATATCAGATATGCTTTATAAGTATTCCCTGGAGAAAAAGAAAGCCCTCTTGTTTAAGATGACCTCTGCTACCTAACAGTACTAACATCTGCTCTCTAGAGGAAATAATTCTTGCCAGAAAGCCATCCTGCCACAACCCACCTTCCCCCAAAGCACAAACCAGACATTTATGAGCAATTTTTCTCAGTCGTTTAACATCCTGAGCGTGAACAGCTGCTGTATGCCCACTTGTCCCACTGTCCTTCAAGTTCATGCTGGAGAAAGCAATTTAGATGTAGCTGAGACTAACTGCACCTCTGGTTTTAAGCCTACCAGGCCTGAGGAAGCACAGCCCTCCTGGCAGCTCACCTCTGGAACCATCTAACAGGTTAGCTCTGCCTAAGGCATGCACTGTGTGTAAAAGACAACAGCCAGAGCAGAGAGCAGGCAAAAAACAAAAATGGCAAGAACCAAATAGAAGACCTATCTGAGAGAAAGGCCAGCAGAAAGTTGGTATGTTAAGTATTTTTTAAGAATAAAAAAAATACGCATGTCAGGGTTACTATTAAATTTTTTAAAAAGTCTATATTCAAGGCAAGAAGAGAAGAGGTACACAAAAAACCAAACTCCTGTCATCCTTTCCCAAGCCATTCAGCCACAGCACTACCAAGGGTCAGAGAAAAGAATCACAGCTGCCCTTGCCCAGAGAAGACAAATTAGTCAGATTTTATTGCATTACTGTAGCAGAAGTAATGCATGAATGCACCACAGGGAAGGCTGGGTCTCAAACACAAGGTGCCATTTAAGCCACAGGACTCTGTCTCACTCCCTCCAGCACTTCCATGGACCCCATCGCCTCCTTAGCTCCTGGGAACACTGCTGGACACAACCTGGCCAAAGCAGGAGGCAGGGCACTTGCTACAGAGGAGGCCACTGCCTAGAACTTGCATACTGTTACAGCTGAAGATGAGCAGAGCCACAGGAAAGCAAAAACATCAGTCAGTTTTGTATGTTTTGGCTATTATTCTGCTCTCAAGCATCATTACTCAGACATCAGTACTACTCTGCTTCTCACTATCACTCTCATTTTTAACAGTAGGTTTGAGAAAATTATCTTCCAGGCAGGTCACCTGAGAATTTAGCACATTTTCAAACCCCTCATTTGTGCCAAAAACTATTTAATGAACTTGACCACCAAACAGTGCACTCCACTGAGAAAAATTTTTACTCAGCAGTTTATTTTACGTTGGCACCTATTTGACAGTCCAGTTTCTCGTGAAGTCTCCCAACTGCTGAAGCAGGAAGGACTCTCCTGCAGGCACAGCCCCCGTACTCCGGGGAGAAGCCTCGCTGCAGTCCCGTTTGCCAAATAAATAGGATCTACTGTCCCCTAGGCCAGGAGACCAACCGAGACAGGGAAAGCAGAATCCCGACGGAGCCCGGGAGGCCTGAGCCGGGCACGCTTGGCACCAGCGGGCTGTTGGTCGGACTCTGCGGGGAAACAGCGACACAAACTTTTTCCTCCCTGAGGCCCAGCTCCCGCTCGCGGGATCCACACGGGAGGAAGGGCGCGGGTACCACCTCACGCTCCTCCCAGGGACCCGAAACCCGGTTCGACCCCCGGGCCGGAGCAGGGGCCACGACGGGCCCTGGGCCGCGGGGGGTCATCGAGAGTGGCTCCCGCCCGCCCCGCGGTGGCTCTGCGGCACTAGCCAGGCGCGAGGCGCTGGGGGAGCCCCGAGGACAGGCTCGCCCGCCGCCCGCTCCCCGCCCTGCTCGGGCCCCGCCGCGGCAGCGCAGAGGTCAGCGNCACAGGACCGGGAGCGCCGCTCGCTGCGCTCGGCCCGCACCCGCTTCCGGCAGCGCCACAAAGCGCACGGCGGGGCCGTGCCCTGCGCATGCGCGACACGCTACAGCGCGACTCCCCACCCCTGCACGCGGCCCCTGTGCCGGCGGCACCGAATAAGTCTCAGGGACGGGCTGTGCGCATGCGTGGAGCGGCCGCCGCCGCGCCTGGCGCCGCCGTGCTGTTCTTACTCTTAAAGGGGCCGGCCCGGCCCGGCCCCCGGGCTGCCCCCGCACCCCGGAGGCTCCGCCGTCTCCCGGTTCCGCGGGCGCTGCACTCGGGCCTGGGGAGGGCCTGTGCGGCTTACCGGGACTGGCAGCCCCCGGCCCCTCGGGTGCGAGGCGCTTGTGCCGGGCCCGTCCAGCTCGAGCACCGTGGGCAGCGAGCGGCAGCTGCCGGTGCCATTCCGCTGGCCTGGCTCCGGCTCCTCTTCCACTGCCACCGCGGGGTCTCCTGGTGCCCGGCCCGGCCTTGCCTTGCCCTCAGGCCCCGCTGCTGCTGCGCCCCGGCAGCTGCAGCCCAGCCCGGCTGTGTCTGGGGAGGGTCAGCGACAGCACCAGCTCTGTTTCCCCGGGCCGTGTCTCACCCTTCCTCGATCTTTATTCGCATCCCACGTTCATTTGCTGCTCCTCTGGCCCACAGTTTTGACTAACCTGTAGGTGCTGATAGTACTTAGCTACAGTGACATAGGTTACCTGGGCTCAAACAGTGAGGGCAGCATGTGATGGGGGGACTCTGCCCCTCTGCCCACTCAGGTGAGACCTCACCTCCAGCCCCGGCGACCATCATAAGAAGGATGTGGAGCTGAGTCCCTCTGCTCAGAGGAAAGGCTGGGAGAACTGGGGGTGTTCTGGTGAACTGGGGTGAACTGGTGTCCTCCCCTGGAGGAGAATGTTATAAATAATCAATAATTGAAAAGCCAAAATTATAAACCTAAACTCTATTGTAGAATTTTAGGCAATAAAAGGCAAGCAAGCAGTGCTGGGGACATGGGGAGTCTCTGCTCCGCCAACACATCTGTCCTTCTCTGTGTCTCTGCTCCTTTTACAGGCAGCTCCTCAGGGGGTCGTAGCATGTTTGCTGTGCTGGGGTACAAGTCTGAACAAGCCCAAACAGGTTGGCCACCTTACAGCCTCCTAAGCAAACAGCAGTGACTACGAGCCCTCACCAGGTCTGGACAGGGCTCGATCATGTTGGATTCCTCACCCCCCCATCAAGCAGGCAGTGGCAGCAACAAGTCTCCTCATGTTCGCACAAGCCTGCAGTCTCCCCCATCAGTTTTTAAAGCAGTTACATAGTGATAAGAAAATACATAATAGTAAAAGTCAGTAATTTACAGTAAAGGGATTTAAAACAAAATAATGAAATCACTATATTTCTATGGTTTGTTTTCATAATGACATGAATCACTGAGTCACATCTCCCAAGAGGAGGCTCCAGGGAGACCTTAGAGCCCCTTCCAATGCCTAAAAGGACTCTAGGAAAGCTGGGGAGGGACTTGGGACAAGGGATGGAGGGACAGGACAAGGTGGAATGGCTTCCCACTGCCAGAGGGCAGGGTTAGAATAGATTTCTGAAGTATTTCTTCAGTATTTCTTTACTGTGAGGGTAGTAAAACACAGTTTTCCCAGAGAAGTTGGGGCAGCCCACCCGTGGAAATGTTCAAGGCCAAGTTGGACAGGGCTTGGAGCCCTTGTCTGGTGGAAGGTGTCCCTGCTTATTGCAGGGGGCTTGGAATAGCTGGCCTTTAAACAGTCCTTTCCAACTAGTCTCGGATTCTGTGAAACACAGCCAGTGGACAAGGCAGCACAGGGCACTCTGCAGGGAGCAGTGTCTTGCTCCACAGCCCAGCACTGTTCAGGGATGGTGCGAGGGCACAGTGTCCTGACAGCCCCTGGCAGTGGGCCACTTTACCTCACTCCCTTCTGCAGCTGGTAGTGGCACCACCCGCCTGCCTGTAGCACCCCTGGGGACACACTGTGTTCGCCTTTCTGCAGTGTTCTCTGCTTTCTGCAAGCAGTCCAGCAGGTGCACTGCTGGGAACGGCAGCCCGGTCTCACAGATTCTTTATGGGCTGCTCCACAGGGGCCAGCTTTCCAGGTCCTTTCTTCAGCACTTGCCTGCACTGTTTCTCGGTCAGTTGCAGCACTAAGATGTTAACCTAAACAAACAGGAGCCCGCAAAGTGATTTTTAATCTCTTGTATTGCCATCCATTGAAGGAACACCATATATCACAGTGCAAACTGTACTCCCATTTCCCTTCCTGGCAGGAAGACTTCTGGTCTGTGCATCCTATGCATGGAGGCTGCTGACAGCAAGGGGATGTGAGTTTCATAATAAAGATTTGCTCAGTGCTTTTACTGTAAATCTTTTCCTCCTTTTTGTTCTGCCCTAAAGGGGAGAGTAGGGCCCTTGCAGGAAACATTCCTTCACAGTACCATGAATCTCTGGTGCCTAATTTAAAAAAAAAGGGGAAAAAAAAAAAAGAGATCTGGACAGGTTAATGAGTCTGCTGTGGGTGATAGAATGCAGCACAGATGGAGAGGACTGAGTAGAAAGGGCATTTGTGTCTTGGTTTGAAACAGAGGTATCTGCCAAGGAAGGTGGGAACCTCCCTTGGAATGGAGAATATGACCCCCTTCCCTGCAAGTTACTGTAACTTTGAAATTAGGGGGCTTTCAGGCGGAGATACGGGAGAAGGAGCAGCAGTTCTTTCCGTGTGCGTGCGCAGCGAGGCAAACAAGCAGCGAGCCCGGCGGCAGCAGCGAACAGACGCAGAGACCCAGTCCGGCCTCCTCCGGGCCGCGGCACCTTCCCCTCCGCTGCAGTTCCGGGCACGGCCGGCAGGGGCGCTGGCGGCTCCCGGCCGGGCGGGGCGGGGCGCTGATTCCCCCGCGGCTGCAGGGGGCGCTGTGGGGCGAGCTCGGCCGCCTCTCTGCACACGGCGCTGGCGGGCGGGCTGGCGGCAGGGATGGAGAAGGGGCTTCCTTCATGAAGCCCCGGGACAGCCGGGCCCGCTGCACCTCCGGATGGTGAAATGGACTGCAGCAGGAACCTCGGAGCAGCAGCTGGAACGGCAGAGGCGGGCAGATCCCGGAGTAATTGTTATAGGTAAATCATGTGATAGCTGGCTCTCACAATTAAGGGTGAATATGTGAAGAGAGGTTCTGTAGATGATAGGAGTGTTTCCCTCCCCCATCCATTGTTATCAGGGATAGTCCCAGTAGCTGGGGTATTTGGGAGGGTTGGCCTGTTCCTTTGGCAGCTCCCGACTTCCAATCAAGGTGTGAGGAAGTGATCTCCAGCACTGAGCAGCGAAGAAGGAGCCGACGGACAAGGCTTTAAGAGGGGCTGGGGGTATGAAAGGTAGAACATCCATTTTGTAGACGAGCACGAGGTGGATGAGCCCTTGCTCCCAGTGCTGTTTGTTTCTCCTTATTCAATCACCTGCTTACTAAGGTTTTTAACAAACCTTTTGAAATTAAAAGGTGAGCATCGTTTTTCTCACAGTAATAAACGAGATGTAGCAGAAATTCCGCAGCAGGAGCCGCGGGGTGTCCTGCAGGCTGGGGTGCAGGGCTACAGCGTAGCGAAAACTCAGAGCGGTGGCAGAGACACGGCAGAGCTGGGCAGAGGCAGCCTGGTTCCCGAGCACGGATGAGAGAGGCTCCCTCGAACGGAGAAGGGGCTTGGAGCCCCAGGACTCCCCTGAGGCAGATGGTGAAGGTCCTTTTATAGTGAGCTAGGGTGTTAAGGTCCCAGTGCAACGGCCACTCCCACAAGCAGAGCTTCACTCACGGTAGGAGAAGAGCCTCACAGTGGTGGCGAATTCTCCCCACAGCAACCACAGCCTGTCTCCCCTCTGATGCCGAGGGACAGCTAGGAGCTGCGCCTAGCCCCTTCCCCCAGCCCAAATCTCCGGGTGTATCTGCCTCACCCAGAGAAACCCCTCAGCTAAGAGAGTAGCCAGCCCCACCCTCCCCCTGCACCCTGGCAACTTCTTTTGTCTCTGTTAGGTACCAGTCAGTTTTGTCTCCTAGCAACATATGGGAAAAAATTCCCTGAGAGGAAGAAAACAAAAGGAACAATCCTAACCTCCAGCAATTTGTTACACAAGAGAGTCTCAGAGGCTACAGCCACATGTGCAGAGGTGAAACTGCAAAGCTGGCTTATCGAAACTGCAAAGCTGGCTTATCGACCCCCGTTCCCCAAATCAGTCTGCTTGCTGTGCCCATCTTCCTCTCGGCCTCTTACTTGCTAGATCAGAGGAGCAAACACTCCTTCCAGTCTCGTACATTAAGCCTGACAGCGGCAGAGCAAGGGAAGTTGAAGTTCACCTGTGGCAGCCCATGGAGAGCCACCTTTCCCTGTGCGCTCACTGTGTGTGACTTCAAAACCACTGAGCGTGGCCTTAGGGCTGCCGGCTGCTGCTGTGCTGCCTCCCAGCTCCTTGCAGTTCATCCTGAGTGGATTCTCCATGAAAGGAATGAGGAGGAGGAGGTGTCTTTACAAACAAACTGTGGGCCTGATGGTAGATAAGGTTAGATACAGAGAGGTGAAAGAAGCAATGGGGGGAGCCAAAACTTCCGTAGGAATTCCACAAATTGACACAGACTGTTACTCACTCAAGACTGTGCTACATCTCTGGATTTAGAGAAAGAGAACAGAGACACAAGAAAAAGGAAAAAAGGGGGGGTTTACATTAGAAGGGGGTATTAAGCATTTCGGGAAGTCTGTGCCTCTCAAGTACCTCAGCCAATGGGGAAAGAGAGAGGGAAATGCAGCCAGGAAATTAGGATAAAAAGGAGGCTGCATCCTCTAAAAATTTTGAGAGACCTCATGGGTAATGCCCATTGATCTCTCCCTTTATTCAAATAAAGTTACAGGACTCCTCTGCCTCCTTTTTGGACATAAACTTCTGGTGTTTGTGGATTAATTTTCCTGATATCCATGTATTATCACAAGGCTCATGCATTTACCATTGTCATGTAACCTTTATTTATGTATAAAAAAGCTAAGATTACTGTTTCTTTCTTCCCTGTCCACTCAGGGTTCTCTCTTCAAACCAAGCTGCAGCAGGACTGCTTTTGGAAAATGGAAGAGCCCCATTCCCAGCAACTGCATGGATCCTGACATGACACTGCTGGGCATCGAGGGGGTGGTGACCCACACAAGCACTGGCCCAAGGGGTGCAGGCCTTGTGCCCTGGTGGTGTTGTAGATAAGTACTGTGATGGTTGGCTCTCACAATTAAGGGGTGAATATTATGTATATGTGAAGAGAGGTTCTGTAGATGATAGGAGTGTTTCCCTCCCCCATCCATTGTTATCAGGGATAGTCCCAGTAGCTGGGGTATTTGGGAGGGTTGTCCTGTTCCTTTGGCAGCTCCTGACTTCCAATCAAGGTGTGAGAAAGTGATCTCCAGCACTGAGCAGCGAAGAAGGAGCCGACGGACAAGGCTTTAAGAGGGGCTGGGGGTATGAAAGGTAGAACATTCATTTTGTAGACGAGCACGTGGTGGATGAGCCCTTGCTCCCAGTGCTGTTTGTTTCTCCTTATTCAATCTCCTGTTGTATTCTACTAAGGTTTTTAACAAACCTTTTGAAATTTTAAAAAGTGAGCATTGTTTCTCACAATGGCATTAGGGCATATTCTGTATCCCTGCAATCCTGTACTCCATGGATCTGACTGGCCGGCCATGGAATCCACATGGTACTGTAACTGGGGTCATCCTTTCAGCCTCCCAGCCAGAGTCAGGGACTCCCTGCTCCTGGTCAGTCTATTCACTGTTGGATTCCTGTGGTTTCAAACCACAAGTCCCCCTCACCAAGGTCTGGAGAAGAGATGGTCTCAGCCCTTCTTCCGCATCTGTAATGATGAAGTTATCAGCATGATACAGACATTCAGGAGCATCAGCCTGTTCCAGTGCAGCCTGAATAAGTCCATGACAAATGGTAAGGCTGTGCTTCCATCCCTAGGACAGTCGATTCTGGGTGTGTTGGATACCCCTTCACATAACAGCAAACTGGCTTGCACAAGGACGAGATAGACACAGGGGCAATATCAGTGATGGCATTCCATTGGGCTGCTTGGACTCCAGTTGGTACTGGAGCTCCAGCACATCTGGGACAGCAACATATGGTAGTGCTGTGACTGTTGAGGTCATGAGAGCCCACTTCTATCTCCCTACTCCATCAAATTTTAACAGTGGCCATATGCTGTGGTTAAAGGGTGAGCGGGTTCTGCTGATCACTCCTTGTTTCTCCAGCTGACAGTCAGCTCATTGCTGGGAACCAGGGAGTGTCAGACAATGGGTTATTGCTGCCATCAGCACCTGCTGTTCTTCAACCTTGCAGCAACCCCACAACAGAGGCATCCTCTAAGAGGCCAGGCAAGGGAGACAGCTGCTTAATTTTCTCTGTACCCACAGCAGCTAGACCAAAGACCCAGCAGTACCCTTTTGGGTCCTTGAATTACCATCCCTTGATGTAGTCTATGCCAAGGATACCTGTGCCTTTGGGCTGGCTGTCATAGGTTGCTTTTGCCACTTGTGCCCTGTTAAGTTCACTTCAGCCTCCAATACAGACAACAGTTGGGCTTCACTGGCTCGTTTCCCTCAGCTTTCATTACGTGGAGTCGTGGGTTGGAGACAGATGCACAACACAACACCAAGAGTCATCAGCAAATTGCAATGAGTTTATTGTGGCTGCCCTTTATAGGGGCTTTGGATTTCCCGGGCTCGGATTGCTGATTGGGTGAGACCTCTCTCTGCCCAGCTCTCTGGCCAGTGGTGTATCTACATCTCAGGTAGAACAGGGTTGGCTGAGGTCTTTGGTTGAGTTTGAATCCAACCTATCCCTGCCTTATGGGGACTTGTTTTCTTCTAGGTTGGTTGAGTTTAGGGGGCAGCTTCAGATCAGCTGCAACGTGACAAGCTTTCATTGCTGAGCTTGATGCCATATGGTCTGGAATACCCCTGTGGTCAGTCAGGGTCAGCAGTCCTGGCTGTGTCTCCTCCCAGCTGCCTGCTCACCTGTAGTCTTCCAGCCCCTGGCAGGGAAGGTCCATCTCTGCAGAAATTGTGTCACATGGGCCAGGAGTGATGTATTTCATCTTGGAAGGACGAGGAGACACTCCTCACGTTCCCCAGCATTTGCAATGTGTAAAATAATTTCTTTGCCTCATACAGAAGCTGTGTGGAGCCTTACCCAGGTTTCACCACAGCTTTTGTTTGCTGAGTGCTAGGTATAAGCCCATGTGAAGTTCTGGCTTCTGGCTACTCCAAAGGTCCTCCATGGCTGCTGGACCACAAGAGAACTGTGTGGTGCGGTTTGCACACCACTGAGCTGTGGGGCACAGAACCTGGAGGGGAGCCTGATGGCTCACAGGACCATAACCTCAGGCTGCACTTGAGCAGGCAAGAAGGGGGGCTTGGTGGTAGTTCTGTGCATATCAAGAGCCTTTGGTGTAGGATGATAATGAGGCACAAGAGTACATTAGGCAGAGCTGAATCTCTGAACTGAATGGATCGCTCTACATTTGTTTTATGTGGACCACACATTTTATAACACAACCACTAGGTATGTTGGAATCTAGTCCATGTGAATTGTTTCCTTTCCCAGGTGAAGGCAAAAATATACTGAGATTCCAGATGCACTGAAATAGGACAAAGGCTTCACACAACTCAGTTGCTGTAAACCACTTGGCACTAGCCAAAGCAACCTGGTTATCATTGTTGAAGGATCAGGAACTACTGGCTGTGGTACAGTCACCCGTTTATTCATTGCTCTCAAGTCTTGGACAAATCTATAAACTAGTTTTCCATCCAAGCCTAGTCTAGGGTTTTTACAGGCAAGGTTGGAGTATTACAGGGATATTCACGGGGAATTCCAGGAAAAGACCACGTGTTGGGAGAAAAGAGGCCAGGGAATTAGAAAACTGGGGTTGGTACTGGGAGGGAGTTGCTTTTACCCACAGCTGTGCCCACTTAAAACGAGTTTAAAACTGCTTGTAGTCACCACTTTGCAGGAGTAGCTTGTGTGAGCTCTTTTCTCATCCTGTGACCCAAGAGGATTGATGGTGTGCTGTGAGACTGTCTGGGGGTGATTTTATGATGGTGCTTTATTTCCTAACTGCCTGCTTTACACCCAGGAGACAACTGCTGCAGCTTTATGCTGGGGTGGGAGGGTGGTGCGGGGAGCCTTGGGCCTGCGCGGGCTCTGCTCAGTCTCTGCCGTGGCCGGGAGCTACACTGATTGCTACTTCCTGCCTCTTTTTTTTCTGCTGGAATAATTTTCGCCAACTTAGGCAAGAAGCTTTTGGGGTTTTTCGTTTGTTGGGTTTTTTCACCTTCCCCTGGCCTGGCAGCTTTTCCCCAGCAAATCTTTTTGCCAGCTTTTTTTTTGTCTGTTTGTGTAGGTTTTTTTGGTTGGTTGGTTTGTTTTTTTTCCCGGCCCGGGAGCCTGCGGGGCGGCTCCAGCTGGTCAGAACCATGGAAAGACCAAGCCAGCAAAAGAAGGGACATTAAACTCCACCAGCTTTGGCTGCTGTGAGGAGAACACCCACGCCCAAAATCCAACAGGTTCTCAGCTGCTGTGAACTCTGTTCTCCTCCCCTCACAAAGACAGGCAGCCGCCATCTTTGCCTCTCGGCCATGCGACGAGGTGAGGGTGGGGTGTAATGTTCAATTTTCTTTTTGTCCTGTGATTTTTGGGTATCTTGCTTTGTTAATAAACAGTTTACTTTTTATTTTCCCACTTTCATCCCCTGGTGTCCATTTCTCTCATTGGCAGAAGAAAAGGGAGTTATTAAAGCCCTCTCTCCTTAGAGAAAAACACTCATTTTAGACAAAAACACTTGTTTTTCTCCTAGAATTTGTCTCCAAACTGAGACACAAACACAAGCCTGACTGACAGCAGTGCTCAGCCAACTCTCTTAATCCAGGATTGGAACCGCTGCTTTCAAAAGAAAGAACAACATCAGAGGGAAGGTCATTGGCATTCAAAGAACCAAAGGAAAAGATTTGTTTTGTTGCTAGGCCTTTTTGCAACCTAGAGGTTGTAATATGTAATTTGGTGATTCCTGTCATTATAAAAACAAACCATGGAAATATTCTTGTAGAAGTTTGGGTTTTTCCCTATTGTATCTTTCATTTTTCAGTGTCTGGTTTCATGTATCAGCCCCCCCATGGTTTGTTTTGTAAAAGCAAATACCTTTCATCAATCGGGGGAGGTCTGCCCATTGTTTCTTTTATCTATCAGTGCTAGTCTTGTCTATCACAAGCAGACCCACTGCTTGTTTGTAAAGACAAACTTGTTACTCCTATCAATGGTTTTATTATGTATCTTTAAAACACTTTTACTGTAAGTTGCTGACTCTTACTGTAAGTTACTATTATGTATTTTTATCATTGTGTAAAAATGATTGACTTTTTGTGTATGGGGAAACGGCTGCTTATTTGGACTTAGACCCTTGGACAGCAAGCAGATTCCACCCCCCCTGAGAAACTGTCTATAAAAGGGGCAGAAAACTGAGGGAAAGGCAGACATGTTGGCAGAGCGGAGACTCCCCACATCCCTAGCGCTGTTTGCTTGCTCCTTATCAACGAACAAGAAGTTGTCTTATTGATTGACCAACTCGATTGTGATGGATGATTTATAACAAAAATAATTTATAACAAGGTTGTCACTCGTTCACTAATCATATTATTAATGCTGCTATAGTGGTTACACTCTCTAACAAGTCCTGCTGTGGTTTACACTGCAGGCAGCAGCATCTGGGACAAAATATTACATAAACCCAATGAAGAACGGGGCAGTAAAAAGGAAGTTTTCAACTTTCTCTGGAAAGCTCCTTTCAAAATTCATGGCACATTTTCAAATCTCATTTAAGACACATTGGTCAGGAGTCACTGGTTTCTCCCTCCTGTGAGAAACAACTGCTCACTTTAAATTTTAAAAGGTTTATTAAACCTTAACAAATACAACAAGGGACTGAATACGGAAAAAAGGCAGCACGCTGGGAGTGCGTGACCGTCCGCCACGTGCTTGCCCACAAGATGGCTGCTCTGTGTTTATACCCCTGGTGCTGCATCAGGCACCTCTCGCCCCCCCCAAAGTTTGTCAATTAACTCTCCTTCACCGTCCCTTGGTGGAAACGACTCTCTCGCAGCTGGATTGGAGGTCAGGTGTTTCCATGGCGCACCCCCAGCAACAAGCCTCCCCTGTTCACAGGTGCCCCAGGCAAGGGGTACACGCACACGCCCTCCTTCTACATGTCCCTGATGACCTAGGCTGACCAGTGGCAACAGCACAGAGGGAGGAAAGGGAGAACAGAGGGCATCCAAACAACAGATCACAATAACATAACCTTGCATCAATAAAGCTTCTCTTGACATACACACACTGTTAATCCCCTAATTGCGAGAACCAATCATCGAATTACTCATCTATAACACTGGCCAGTGACTCAGTACTGACAGCTGCAGGCAAGGGGGCATCCCTCCATGCCCCCACCTCAGCCCCCTCACACTTGTCCCGAGCAGCACATTGGGCATCCCAGGGTGCTTTTGTGGAGTGGGTAGTGGGAACAGCTGCCAGGGAGAGCAGCCTGGCCTGGCGGAGCAGACAGGGCTCTGTGCCAGGCACTCTGCTGTCTCCTGGCACCAAGATGGACCCCTGCCCTCACTTACTGGGCACCTCCAGTCTCTCTCCTTCAACACTGAAGCACTTCCTGCTGTATAATATCATCATGACTCATCACTGTTTCCACTACATTTTTTTTCCATCTGGCTATTGCATCTCTGGAATAGCTTCCATATGTTTGCCTGATAGAGACGGTAAAATCAATGGTTCCTCAAATCCCTTTTGGAAAGTGGAATGGTGTTTGCCATGTCCCAGTCCCCCTCCTATCAAGGGCATTTTATCCCGTGGTTGCATAAGCAGGTAGATGACTAATGGTTGTTTAGTCAACAACACAGGAGTATGATCTAGTGCAAGGAATTTCTTCTTATGAGCAATTTGTCTGAAGATTTCTTCTACTTACTTCAGTTTGAAACAGAATTTTTGTCTGACTCATTCCACACAAAGAAAAATCTCAGCCAATGAATAGCCTGAAGCTGTTTTGGAGTAAACAGCACTGCAAAGACTTCATCTGTCTTCTCGAAAACCTTTCAGATTTTTTCTAGGCATGAACCTCAGTGCTGTTGGATAGTTAGCAGACAGAGATGGAGGTTACCTTGACTTTGGGCCTCAAAGAGATTTTTCATCACACCCTTGTCCAGCTGCTTGTCCTGGGGTGTGGCTCTACCCCTGCCCACATTTGGCACCCAGCTGGGCAGAGGGCTGGGAGCTTCATCCCAACCTTCCTGCCCAGAAAGACACCACTGCTCACAACTGCCTGCTTCAGAGCCTGCTCTGAGCCCTGTGAGAAACAGGATGTTTCCTGCCCAGCTGGATCAGGGACAAGATTTGTCGCACAGGTCTGCTGTAGAGAAGCAAATGTTGAGGTGTAACTGAGCTTCAGAAAATTCTAAAGTATCTATCTCAAGTAGATCTCTTTTTAGTAAGCATTTCATCACTTTCTTATTACACTGCACCATGCTTTTTTTTAGAGGATGTCTTCCATCATTCATGTCTTAATTCACTAATTATTTTACAAACATTGAGCATATTTCCAGTCCAAAGCTCCAGCCCAAACTACTCAGTCTCCAGGACTATGCACTGAGTTAAATCTATATCAATTTACATCGGTTTGGTATATATTTTACATATAACATATGTCATATATCATTAACATATCATAGGTAAAATATGTATAATCTTAACCATTCATTTACATACATATACATTTATATGTATCGCTTTAATCTGGATATTTTGGCTGCTTCCTCAGCCCACTCTTCTGAAGGTGACAATACCACAGGTGTCTTGTGAAGATTTTCTTCCCCTTTATTGTAACCCTGGTGGCATTGTCCCACTTGGAGATTTTTCAGAAAAAGAGATGTGAAAAAATGCATTCCATCAGTCACATTTCCACATTTTCCATCGCTTCCACTGCACATCTCTAACATGAAGATGTACTTTCAGGCATGCTGAGCTTTCACTGCTTTAGTTTCCATCAATACTTACCAGGAAGTGAACACAGAGTAAGCAACTACTAAACAAGTAAATGCTTACTGATGGAGAGGCATGGATTTGTAATGGAAAAAGGAATCTGATGTCTATTTGCTAGGCTGAAAAATGGAGCTACTCCTGTTTTCACACACAGAGCCAGTGTTCCCAGCTGCTGTGTCTGGAGCAGGGTCTAGCTTAGGCAGAAATGGAGTTTGGCTGAAAAGGAGCAGAAGTACCTTTTGTGTTTGGCTGCTGGACAGGTGTATGGTTCCTTCAAAGATGTTCTGTGTCCCTCAACCACAAACCAGCCAGCCTACACACGGAGTTCTCTGCCTTGAGAACACTGAGCAGCCAGCCTCAGCCTGGCCCTATTTGCACCATGAGCTGCACTGCCCCACAAGCGTCCACAGCAAATGGTCAACATGACAGCTGTGCAGTGATGGTGTGGAAGGTGTTTTCAACATGCCAATGAAACAAGAAGAGCACTCCTTTCAACTCTTGTGCTTCCATGAAAGCCCCAGAAAGACACAAATAAACCACGGGCTGTGATACAAAGCAATCAGGTTTGTGGAGAGCAGCTGTGCCCCCTGCTCTCAGCATTAGTCTCTGTCTTACGGAGAGGAGCAGCCTTTTGCAGTAGTTCCTTGAGCAGCTGGTGTGAGTCAAGGCACAGCAAGCAGAGAGCTTTCTGGATGGAGTAGCACGCTGCTCCATATCCTGGCTGTGACTGAAGGTGGGGAGTCATGACCTGTGTAGCCTGGGGAGATGCTGGACAAATGGAGCCAGCGGGAGAGATCCATCCTGGCAAAGCAGAGCTGCAGGCAGCCCCTGCAGGATTACAGGCTCCAGCCAGGAGCTGCTGGGGCAGCTTTGCTCTCTGCATGAAGCTAGAAGGGCACGGAAAATCAGCCTCTGGCCCAGTAGATCTGAACAAACCTGGTGAGGCCTGGGTTTGCAGGGATGGCATAGTTGTGTTCCCATGACTGCTGCAACAGAAGGCAGAGGCGTCTGCTCAGAACCAGCCCCAGGTTCTTCACTGCCTGTCACCTGATCCCTACTGGCCCTTCCTGGTGCTTGGTGGAAACAAGCCATCCATCAGCTGGGACAGCCCTCAACAATCTAAATGAGTCTGCTGTGGGAAAGTCAATGGAATAGGTTCCCCTTCACCGTGCACTGAGGCAGCATATATGCTGCATGCTTCTTTCTGTGCTGTCACAAGTACTGTCAGAGGAAAAGGTTAGCTTTTAATCTCCTTGCAGAATCAGACCAATCCCAGCAGCCTTCCAACCCTGTTAGATGCTTTGATGGGGACTCAGTTTTGTCAAAGCTGTATCTCTGACAGATGCTTTCTCCTCAGAGAGGGCCGAAGGCAAATATGCAGAGATGTTCCAACATCTCTGATTGCAACAGAAACCAATAGTGTTTTGGAAAATCTGACTTGGATTAGTTAGAAGAGAGGCTGGCAGAGACAGACTGAATTCTAGCTGTTATTTTCCAAATCCAACTTTCCTCTGAATGCAAACACTCCATTTAGCTGCACTAAATGTGCACTTTATGCAAGTGATGGGTAAGGGTTATGTTGGCCTAAGACAGTTTTATCACTTTGTAGTGAACAATTAATTCTTCTATAAATCTTGAAAAACAATTAATTGAATTAAAATACAATATTGTTTCAATACTGTCTTAGTATTTTGAACTACAGACCTGAATGGAGGGAGTAGTTGCTTCATTGCTACTGATCTCCTAGATCAACTCGTGTAAACTGTAGATTTTGACAAGAAAGAATGTTCAGCCAAAGCTTTGTGAAGGATTTAGGCTGACATGAGAACTTTTACAGCTATATCTTGCTTGTTCAGAAATGAACAGAAACCTGTGCTCTCCTGATGTTGATAAAGGCAGTAGAACAGAATAGCATTTACTCTTATCAAGGACAGTGGAACACAACAGCACAGCTTTGGAGAAACAAAGGATGTAAATTGGGCAAACAGAAGTCAGGCAGGCAACAAACTGCAAGCAGGATGCCAGCTGAGGTCTGAGAGGCTGACAGGGCAGAAGTTACACAAAACAACGATATTGCGCTTACTCAAAAGCAGGGGTCGAGGAACAGCCACCTAAAATGGACACCAGAAGTTGAAGATGGGCCCCAAAGAACCATGTAAGGACTTCTGATAAGACGTGCAACTATGTAAAATAAAGCCAAGGAAGTGGGGATAGAATAATGAATATGTAATCAGTGTGCATGATAAATCCCTGTTCAGCCAACACTCTTCAAACTTGAAGACGGATCCCCCAAGTGAGCAGCGTGATACAGTAAAGAATGCCTGCTCCTAATACAACTGTGTTACAAAGTTTATATCCAGCCAATTTCAGTATCAGTGTGAAGTCAGCTGGCCCATCCAGGGCCTCAGCAGCCCCATCCACCTGGAGCCTCTTGGCTCGACAGAAGGACTCCAAAGGCATTGAGGAACCCCAGCCCTGACTGCCTGCACGGCCAGAGAGCCATGTGCTTCCTAGCCCTCACCCACACCCACATGGTGGTTATTGCTACATTGGGTGTTGGACATCTCAGTGTGTAGCTCTGCACGACATTGCTAGCAGCACCACTTTTCTTCAGTGTCTTCCTGGAGAAAAATAGAAACGAACACTTTCTGGGAGAATTGCAGAAGAAAAAGACTCAGGTCAGTCAAAATCACATGGAGAGGAGGTGGTGTTAGGCCCAATGCTGCTGCCTTTTGTAGGGTCCTGGACTGCTGTTCTGCAGCACAGGCACAGATGAAATACTCATGGAATTATCACAGAATCACTAAGGTTGGAAAAGCCCTCTGACACCATGGAGTCCAGTCGTTAACTCAGCACTGCCCAGGCCACCACTGAACCATGTCCCCCTGTCGAGTAATCCATTCAGTGCAGGAGCTGGTGGTGCAGCTGCAGTGGCAGCTGCAGACTGAGCTCCCTGAAGGGAGGCAGGGGAGAGGCTGGGAGATGCCGACCCTGTGCATAACAAAGGGCACTGGACTTGTGGCCCAGCCGGGTGCTCAGACACTGCAAGAGCTGAGAGCTAGGGAGGAAGAGCCAAGACTTGCATGAGCTTGGACTGTGAGGGGATAAAAGCCCGGGAGTCTTTTGCTGGGCTGCTCCTTGGAGGCACCAGCTCAAGCTGTTTCTGTGTTACTGTGCCAGGAATAAAGGGCTTTATGGAACAAGACACCTGAGACTCCTATGGGGAACCTGGGGTCAGACTGGTGAGGAAAGCTGGTCTGCCTGTGAAAGGGGGGAGTGCAGGGGGTCAAGCAGGGCACTCCTTGGCTCACTGGAGCTGCTCCTGCACAGGGGCTTCAGTACTGTGAGAAACGATGCTCACTTTTAAAAGTTTAAAGGTTTATTAAACCTTAACAAGAATATAACAAAGGACTAAATAAGGAAAAGTTTTTGCCCTGGGAGCCCCTGTGCAAGCCTCCGTGCAAGCCACGTGCTCGGCTACAAAATGAATGTTCTGCCTTTTATATCTTTAGCCCCTCCCCAGGTCTTGTCACTCGACTCTTCTTTCACTGTTCAGTGCTGGAGATCACTTTCTTACATCTTGATTGGAAGTCTGGAGTTGCCACAGTAACAAGCTGGCCCTCTCAAATGTCCCGGTTACTAAGAGCATTCCGTAATAACAACGTATGGGTGAGGGGAGATATAATTATCATCTACAAAACTTCTCTTAACATATACATAATTATTCACTCTTTAATTATGAGAGCCAACTATCACATTACTCATCTATAACAAGTCCCAGCAGTTAAAGTCGCTGGTGGTGGAAGAGTGACTGCCAGAGAGTCTTGGGAATGGTCAGCCTGGGAAGTTTCCTTAACACCCAACTGCCACATCCACCACACATTCTTTGAACACTTCCAGGAGTGGTGACTCCAGCACTGCCCTGGGCAGCCTCTTCCAATGCCTGACTACCCTTTTAGTGAAGAAATTTTCCCTGACATCCCATCTAATCCTCCCTTGGTAGAAACTTGAGGCAATTTCCTCTTATCCTGTACTTGCTGCTGGAGAGAAGACCCTGGCTCTACCCTCCTGTCAGGGAGTTGCAGAGTCTCACCTGAGCCTCCTTTTCTCCAGGCTGACCACCTCCAGCTCCCTCAGCCACTCCTCAGGATCTTGTGCTGCAAACCCTTTTCCAGCTGTGTTGCCCTTCTCTGGATACACTCCAGCACCTAATCCATGTGGACAATGGCAGGGACTGTGGGGACCAGCCACACCAGAGAGCCTAAAAGCAGCTTCTTGGGTGGGAGAGCCAGTGCAATGATTTACAGTCATGGGGCAGGAAATTCCCCTCTTTCTACCTCCATTCAACAGCTCATCTAGTTTACATAATCCCTAAAAATGTAAACAGCAGTATTGATGTTTCTGCTTATAGTGCCTGCACCAGTCCACACTTACCCCTCTTCCTTCCTCTCTAGGTCTTGGTAGCCCAGGCAAGCTGAAAGGTATTAGAAAGAGCCAGAATTATGCTTGGTATTGCGCAAGAAAAGCCAGACAGTACTTGGCATGTTACTCTTTAATGGCTTTTATATGAAAAAGTATCTATATGAAACAAAAGTTAAAAATATGTAATTAAAAATTAATTGTTCAATTAGAATAAGGTTGGTGGGGTGTAATACACATTGTAGGGGTCTGCCCAAGGGACAAGCTACTTAAAAGCCAAGGTCTATACAGAGCCAAGCTGAGAAAGCACAGGTGGAGACAGGAACCTTCCTGTAAGTAGGGCACGGAGGAGGGCACTGGGCTGAGTGGGAATGGGACTTCCCGAGGGTAGGGTGGGGCTCCCGGGTGAGGCTGGTCAGGGTCATTCAGGCCTCTACGGGTACGCTCAGGTCCACCACGGGCCATCTCAGCCAGGATGTTCAGGGGCTGGCGGGTACCCAATCATCACTTACTGCACACTTCTGACGAGGGATCTCAAAGAAAACCCTGATCCTTGTAGGGAAGCACAGTCAATACAGCTGGTGTGGTCTGCCTGAACTGCTGTCTGCTCCAAGAGTTGTTCAAAGGCACCAGGAGGGAGTGGTACAAGGGGAATCTGCCAGTTCCATGCGTGAGGACTTTTGAGAGGTACTTCTGAAGTCCATGGTGCAGTAATAGACCCCAGCCACACCTGAGGCTTCCACCCACCCACATGATGTATTCAGTGCTTTTTCTTCTCTAATTATAGAATCATTACGTTTGGAAAATCCCTCTTAGGCCATCATTAACCCAGTGCCATTGTGTTCACTAAACCATGTCCCCAAGTGCCACATCCACTCCACCACTGCCCTTGGCTGCAGGTTCCAGTGTCTGATCACTCTTTCAATGAAGAAATTTTCCCCAGTATCCAATCTGAACTTCTCGTGGCACAACTTGAAGCCATTTCTTCTCATCCCGTCAGTTGTTCCATGGGAGGAGAGCCTTACTCCCAATCTTGGTCCACTGGGAACACGCTCGGGAATGATTTCCCTACACAGACCAGTTCTATCTCGCCAACTCCATCGCTATTCAGCCTTTAATTACTGAAGACCCGAGGTAAAGGCATTTCGCAGGACCACAGGGTGGCACCAGAAACCAGGGCACGGGTTAGCTTTGGGAAACACCTCGACCCTAAATGTTTAGGGTAAGGCCCTACCGAGTGTAAGGCGAGAGGCCCTGGGGATGCCACACGACTCCGAGAAGCGAGTGTTTCCACTTAGAGACGTTCCGAGCGAGGGGGAAAGGCAGGCGGAGGTGGAGGACAGCAGGCGCCCTCCGCGGAGCGCTGCCCGAGACGCCAGACAGGCAGCGAGCTTGCCGTGGGACGGGTATGGCTGCGGTCCTCGAGCGCGGATAGAGGGACAGCCGTGCTCAGAGGAGGCCACCCTACTGAGGCCCGAGCCCCAGCACCGCTGCTCCGCCCGCGGCGCCCTCACGGCCGGGGCGCGGCCCAGCGGGCGCCCACAGGGGGCGGTGCCATCTGGCGGCTGCAGGGGGACGCTGGGAGAGGCACCGCCCGAGGGCGGCGCCATGTTGTTTGTAGTCCCGACCCCGCGCAGAGGCGGCTTCCGCGCAGGCGTAGGGCGCTCCGTGCCGCGGCGGGCGGAGTGCNCCCGGCCCCGGCCCCGGCGCCGGCGGGGGTGATTTCGCCGTGAGGGGGTTGGTGCCGCCGCCGCCCGCTGCCGAGACGCGCCGCCCCGGAGGGGCTCAGCGCAGCCCAGCTCCGCTGTGAGGCGCCGGCCGAGAGAGCCGCTCCCCCCGCTGGGAGTGGGAAATGATTCTCGTCACAGCGGGCTGCGCTGGGAGTGGGGGAAACGCCTCGGAAGTGCCCGAGGTTATTGCGGAGATGGTTTTTCCGTGTAAATAACGGATGGGTGTGCGTCGGGCGTTCTGCTTTCCCTCATGTATAGCTTTTCTTTCTGGTATTCAGATCTCAGAATTCTCGTGTGTGTTATTGACTTCGGATAACGCAGACTGGCTGTTTATCTTTAATTCGGCCCAGCCTTGTCGGAATATGAATGGGAAGGGAATGGCTTTTAAAGATTTTCGTTGACTTGAAACATCATGTCTCTTTTTCCTGTATAATGAATATTTTGTATTTAGTATAAGCCACAGGGAGTAATTCAAAACATTGTCCCGAAGTCAGAGGCTTCTGCTGTCCTAAAGAGCATCATTATAAAGGGCAGTACAGAAGATGGGGTATTCCAAAACAAGCGAGGCTGGGAGCCCTGTGCCGGCGGCTGGCGGCTTGCGGCACTGCCTCGGGCTGTTTGAGAGCCTGGCGTCTGTACCGTTCCTTGGTGGCCCGCAAGTCCGAGGAGGCTGGAGCCGCTGTGCGGTCGTGTCGTGATAAACTAAAGTACGGTCAGAGCACGAATTGCTGTGCGGTTGTGACTTGGTTACAAGCGTGTTTGCTCCAGAGAACAGAAACTGGCTGGTAAGGACCAGGGGGTTATGTCTGGGAAATCCAAAAGAGTTTTTTTGCTTGAATAGTGAGGCGATGAGAAGATGGGGGGGTTACAAGTGGAGAAGAATGGAATACAAGTATGCAAGGCCGGGTTGGACAGGGCTTGGAGCAGCCTGGTCTAGTGGAAGGTGTCCCTGCCCGTGGCAGGGGGTTGGAATTGGGGGAGCTTTAAGGTCCCTCCCAACCCAGGCCATTCTGTGAAGAATCTGCTTCTGCTGCATGTCAGGCGTGCTTGTGAGTCTCCCATGTTCAGAGGACTTGGAGGCTCATTGCTTTAGCTTCTGCTTTGCCTTGTCTGTAGAAACAACATTTGTCTACCAAATGGTGGAGTCTGACAAACAGGTTTAGCAGCAACAGCACATCAGTCTGTGGGAAAAAGCAGAAAGGTGATGTAAAGTAAGGGAGCTCGATTTGAAATTAATGTGGAGGTTTTCTAGCACAATAATTTCCTTGGGCTAGGCAAGCAGAGCTTACCAGATGTCTCACTTAGTGAACTGGGGTGGAGTCCTGAAGAAGCAAGGTGATCAGTAGGATTCATCTGGATTATTGGCCACTGGACTGGGGATTGTTACGGGGGCTCGAGATGGACAATGACTGTTCCAATTTTAATTATTTCTTTGTGATTTTGAACTTGGTGTGGCACACAAAACACTGTCCCTTAGGGCAGCAGCTTCATGTGCCTTATATTTGCCTTGTATCAAGATGTTTGCAAGGGTAGAAGCTGGAAATGTTACACAAGGAAAATAAAACAATATTGTACAATTAAAGTTATAGAATTGCTGGAAGCAGCATTATTGAAACCTGCAACTATGTTGCTAGCTACTCATTCTGTATCTGAGATTAATAATTAATTGAAGTGAATAAACATGTTTGATTTGGATTTTTCTAATCTCAGATCACCTTCAGAAACCCTCCAGTACTCCCATTTGCATCTCTTATTTCACATTGGTCATACACAGTCCTCAGTGTTTTTCACTGGAAAGTGTAAGTGTAGTGGTACCTTTAGATTTCAGAGTCTTTTTTATGTACAACATGTATTTTGGTTCCTTAAAGATATACTAGAAAATCTTTTTAAAGATACTTCCGAGACTTATTTTTTTTAGCATTCCTCTGTTGTATGCTCAAGGTAAGCATAACAGCAAAGTAGTAATATATAGGTATTTCAGTAAGAAGCACAAAAAATTATAATCGTAGCATAGTTTAAGGACAAAAGTAAAAACAAAAAAGAAAGCAATTCAGCTTTAAATTTTTGGGGGGTTGTTTTTTATGTGTAAAAAGAGACTAGGGGTTTTAATTTTTAATTACTTCATTGCCATTCTCACAAACAGTAGCTTAGTTTCCTCCTGGAAAATGCTGAAGCCAAACCCTCAGTTCTGTTTCCACAGGCAGTGCTAACACCATAACCCTCCCTGAGCAGGGCTTGTGCTCGTTGTTTTAGCTGTGTCTTGGGTAAAAGTATATTTGTCTATGCTGCTTAAGCCCATGTTGGGCACTGTGCAGGGCTGGCTCAGGCTGTTGTATTGTGAATGTTGTGAATATTGTGGCCTGGTTTAGCCTGTGATGGTTCCAGGAGCAGAGGAGCAGTTTGGTAGTTTCCCTGTGTAATGCTGAAGACAGTGTTTCTGATGGGTGTCTCAGTGCTCCTCAGTGGTTTCATGTTTATGTGAATGTGGTTTGGGAGGAATGATAAAGTCCTGTGTTGCTCTTCCCTGGGAATTCTCAGTGTTCTGGCCAGTCAGGTCAATTATTAAGCAGAGCAGTTGTGATTTGGTCCTGCTGTGGAAAGGGTTGGGCGACTGTGCCTGCTACTGTGCAAAGCAGAATTGATGAGGGACTTCAATAACCTCACTTGGTTTTCAGTTCCGCTCTTGTAAATTCTGAATTATAAATGGAATGTGCTGGATTTTTAATGATCTTATTGATCACTCACCGTTTTCTGTCTGGTCATATCCCATTGTATTCTGTGACTGGTATAGCACCATTTAATACAGTAATCCAGTGGGTGCTGGGGGAAGCATGGAAGGAATAGCTCTGTTTTCATTTGGCTGTTGTCCTTTCCAGACTTGGATGCATTTCTGTACTTGTAATGGGCCTAGTTCCCCAAAGGGGTTTTCCTTATTTCACATAATATAAAACTAGGAGAGGTTATAAATGTAATGTTTAATTTTAAAGTAACCTTAACTATTTGGTCATGTATAAACCAGACTCTCTTTGTAGTTAGCAGATGGACTAAAGATGTGAAACTGCACTATTTTTTCCCTCCACAAGAGCTGGAATTGTGGCTTTTACCTGTGTGTTGGAACAGAGAAGACAGGCAGTCAGCTGCTTCCTTTTCATCTCTGTTTTGGTGATGAAGCTGTGTGTTAGACCTTAAACTGATTAAAGGGCTGGCTGCCATGCAAAAGGGCTGATCATATTCTTGCTCTCTCTTGTACCACTTTCAGCATTTACTGGAGGTTTTTCTGATCCAATTCAGTTTGCTGAATAATCAGAGTACTAATCCAGCTCCTCCGTGTCCTTATCCCCCCAGAAGATCAGCTTTTGCCAGGTGAGTAAGCTGAGATCTGAGGAGTACCGGAGACGTAATAGATTTTTTTCATGTAAAAACACTGTTCTTTTCTAACAGTGACCAAAAAGAGAAGAGCATAAGGTCAGGATGTGTAATATAAAACTTTACCTGATGGCCCTCCTGTCTCTTGTCATTTTGTAGGATGTCAAGAGGTAGACGTTGTTTGCTTTTATTTTGTTCATGATTAATGCATTTTTCTTCTGTGAACTAGCCCATGTCTCCAATCCACTTAAATGTAAGGCACTCCTACATGCCAGGGGAGATATTCCAGAGCACAGAATCATCTTGTAGGTGCTGACTACCTCTGTTGGTTTTGTTTTCAGCTTGACAGCTGCTGGCTTCATTTCCTATCTCTTAGCTGTTGTATTGTTTGGACACAGTGAAGAGCTGATCTCAATTTACCTTCTCCATTCAGTTGATGATTTTACAGGTTACTGTTGTATGTCACTGCAGCAATCTCTGTTTCCAGGCAGAAGAACCTTAGCCTGATTGATAATTCCTCATTTGTATTTTCAAACCTTGTTTCCTTTTAAAAAATATTTTCTTTTCCATTATGTTCTCTTGAAAGGAAGAAGCAGGCACTGCATCCAGGATTGAAGATGTAGCTATTCTATATTTTTATATGGTGGTTTTATTATTAATCATTTTCTAACATTATTTTTTTCATGCATTGAATGACTTTGAACTGATGCTTTAATCAATCTTTGTGATTCCAGCAAGATTTTCTGAATATTAATGATCAGTTTGGAGCACACCACTCTATATGTGAAATAAGGACCATTTATCTTCAGACTGCAACTTTATTTGTGCTGAATTTAATCTGTTATTTTATTTCTCCATTATTACTCTCAGAGGGTTTTTCTGCAGATCTTCAGCCAGCCTTTCCTTTTGCTCTCAAAATAGCTTGTATCCTCAGGAGACTTTAACTCTGCTCCTTGCCCCTTTTTCTGGACTTTATGAATAGAGTGTATAGTGGAGTGCTGCAAAGAACTCCTTGCAGTCTCTCTCCGTGGGAGAATTGCCCACTTATGCCCACCCTCCGTGGTCTGCTTTCAGCTGTGTGTTAGTCCAGGCGGGGGCTCTTCCACTCGGGGTTTCTGAAGGTCTCTGGGTGTTGGTTATGCAGCAGTTCCATCTGCCGTGAGCTGTTCGGGGAGAGGCTCTGCGTGTCCTGCGCCCCTCTGGCACTCTGCTGCCCTGCAGCGAGCCCAGTCTGCAAACAGCTTGGACTGGAAATAAGCCCAGCAAATTACAAATTAATGCTGATTTGGTGGTGTTGTACTGGCAGTATACACGTGCGGGGGTTCAATTAGAATCGGTTCAGTCGGGTAAGTGCATGTCTGTGCTTGCTGCTGCTGATGGAACTGCAACCTCTGGGCTGAACTGTAGTCTAGACCGAGGCTGTGTGTGCACTCACTTCCTATTTCAGATGGTCCCATTTGATGCTGTGGTTAGGTTAGCACGGCTTGGTGTATGAATTACACCTAGGTACTAATTAATTCAATTTTGTGACTTCGTCTTGGATGGTTTCCCTATGCTGAGGCAGATAAACAGCCTGACCCTGCGTTAACATCTGGAATTCCTTAAACAAAGACAGTGATTAAGGAGGAGGTTTAGTGCATTTATGTAAATTAATAAGTATCTAGTAATACTTTTTATCCTATATATGGACTTTTTTCTAATTTATTTCTAAGCATCATAAATACTTGAAAAACAGCTGGAAATTCACAAATTTTGCTAGTGATACCATTATAGTGCTTTGTAAATTCTAGAATTATTTGGCGTCTGTGTACATTTAAGTTTTCTAAATGCAAAGGATATAGATCTTTAATGAAATTTCTGCTCACTAAATTGATTTTTCAGATCTGTTCTTGAAAACTTGCCTGCTTTCTCCAGTATTGTTGTCACACGTAGTAGTGAGGGTTTTTCTTCTGAGGGTTTTTTTTGACTGTCTTTGTATGGAAACTGAAGTTAGGTGCTTATGTTTTTAACAGTTTCTTTTAGCTGTGGTAGTTTTGAAATTCATTACTTAACCAGTAGAATCTGGGGGCGGGGGATGGGTTCAGGTTTGAAGGTGTCTCAGGTTACAAGGATGTGGCTGGGGGTGTGTGGTCTATTACCATCTGATAGAGGTGGGGCAGTTCTCTTTCTCTCTTTACATGACCAATCCTCCCTCAGGGAAATCTCTTCTGTCCATGGCCATGGAACCTCCCTGCAGGGCTGATCCAATTCCATCATGCCATGGGAGATGCTCCCCCAGGGGAGGAGCCCAGCATTCCTGCCTGGATAGAATCTGACCCTGCACACCCCAGCAGCCTTTTCCCACTGCATTCCCAGAGGAGCAGCTTTCTCCTCCTCTGCATTCCCAGAGGGAGCCCAGGCCCATCCACAGCACCCCTGGAGCTGCAGAGGAAACTCCACCCTTGGCCAGGACCCTGCTCCAGCAGAGCCACATCTGCCCCTGCAGGGGGATTGCAGCCCCCATGGGATGGGGCTGTGCCAGCCCCCTGCCCAGCAGGGTGTCAGGGGGTTCTGACTCTGCCAGGGGTTTCTGTTTGTACCATTGCATTTGTATTGTTAATTTTCCTAGTAAAGAACTGTTATTCCTATTCTCTTATCTTTGCCTGAGAGCCCCTTAATTTCAAAATTATGATAATTCAGAGGGAGGGATTTGACATTTTCCATTTCAAGGGAGGCCCCTGCCTTCCTTAGCAGACACCTGGCTTTTCAAACCAAGACAGAAGGGTATTTCTAACTTTGCATAGGTAGAAAGAAAATTTGTGTAAGTGTGTAGTTTTATGACGTAGGTCGGAAAAGGAGGGCTTGTGTACAGATGGTAGAAGATGTGACTTGGGGAGTGGTTTAAGTCTGCTTTTTTGTGCTGCGTGGTTTGTCTCTGCCTTGGTGGAGGACTAACATAACAGTGCTGGGAGTCTTGGGCAAGGACAGGCTGCTCAGTTGACAAAGAAGTGTTTATAATCATTGTATAAAACCTCTACATTTGCTATTTTGCTTTTGTACTTCATTCTGATACTGTTTTCCAGAAAGAAATGACCGTTGTTACAAATTAAACTTCTTTTTTCCTTTAGCTTGGATGAAAAGGTTATCAAATTCGTATCATATGGCCCTCAGGAAAGCCAGGGAAGATTTTTTTCTCATTTCACGATGCAATTGGGCTTTATCCATTGGCTGACCTAAAGAAAGGCACAGGGTTGGTGAAAATCTTCACATGGATTAGCTCAGCCACAGAATAAAACTATTCTTTCCTGACATTTTTAAGTAGTTAATTGGAAACATTCATTATTGAAAAAAAATATCAGTGAGAGACTTTTTTGCTACTTCTAGCTGTAGGTGGATGGAACGCTCAGCAGGTGTTCCTGCCAATTCATGTTTATTAAATGGTCTGTGAGGTCACCTGGCAGTGAGTGGCCTCTCTGCTTCATCCCCACGTAGGTGAGCGTGGTCACTGCTGGGAGGTCACAGTGCCTGTGGGGGTCCAGGAGAGCCTTGGGGTTGAGAGCAGAGCTGTGGGATCGCAGGGCTGCTGGTTCTCAGTGAGGACATTGCTTCCAGAGGAGGGATATTATTCAGCATTTTAAACTGTGCAATGCCTGTGTCATGCAGCCACTGCAGCTGCTGCTCTGGCGTTGTAAGGAGCATAAAGAAGGAGTTGTTGCTTAGAAGATTGTCCGTCAGGACATCTCCTTGGTGAGTCCTTGGATTGCCTGGGTTAGCCTGGAGGGCTGGGCTGTAGCTTGGGTTGTCTCCCTGGCCATAATGTGACTTGGTAGCGTGGGGCACCGTCTTCATTGGTGCTGCTGTGCCACAGAACTGAGTTACTGTAACTGAAGAGTTGCCACAATCTAGGGCTCTCAGCTGACATTTGTCAGTTACTGACCTGGCATTGTCAAGATTTCAGCACAAATGTCTAAGCTGCAAAAGGGCTGAACTTTTCCAGCAGAGCGAATACAAAAGCACAGAGGGGGCTGTGGCTTTGTTTGTAGAAAAGAGCTGATGGAGTAGTTCAGGTCATCTCTGCTTAAGTGTAGTTTTGTTTTTTCCCAGTGCCATGCTGAAGAAAAAGCAAGGCTTTCACTGCAGAAAGGAGCAGCAATTTGGGCTGTGTGCTGCAGAGATCCAGGTGTACCCTGGCCTGGGAATGCTGCCATAAGGGGGGTCTCGACATACGAGAGTAAACATTTAAAATATTTTCTTGGCCACACTGAGCAGAACCATTGCCCAGGTATTCAGTGCCTTTTGGACACTCAATTTCTGTATTTGTAACTGTTTTAAATGGACTCAGAGCTCATGGCTGTCCTGCCCCTGGACTCAGTTGTGGGGCTCACCACATGAGGCAGGAGCCAGAGACAAGTTGCCTGTGATTTCAAGGGATCACAAAGTTTTTCTAAGCTTCCACTAAAATGCCCCAAACAATTCAAAGTCTGTCCTGCTGCCAGCCAAGCTTCAGGAAGCACCTCCACGCGTGTGCGAGCTCTGTTGCTCTCCAAAAGCTTTTTCTCTGGTCTCTTTGGCAGCAGTTCAAATCTTAGAAACTGTGAGCATTTCTCCTGTTTCCAACATGCAGAAGAGTTATTGATGTGGAATTGCAAAGTGTGATACTTATAGTTGGAGAAGCTTTTTAAGAAACTTAAAGCCAGGTTGATTTTTGTTGTCCTGGTGTTTGAATAAGTGCTTGTCTGGATGTGGTCAGAGGATTTGTGACCAGACTCTTTTGTGACAGTAATTGCTGACTGATTTCTCTGTGGCTGTGCTCCAAGGGAAGGAGCCATCTCAGGTCTGTGATGGTTACTCAGAGGTGTTACTTGCCTTAAAAGTGGTTGACTGTACTGCAGCACTCCCTGTCACTCAGCCAGTGTTCCAGTTCCCACCCGAGACCGCAAGGAAGTTAAAAACCTTTGCTGATCTGATTTCCTTGGAGACTGTCCTGGTTCCTCTGAACTTTTGGGGTGGTGTGCTGGGAAGCATAGAGGTGGAGGTGCAGGGAGAAGATATGCCATCATCTTTGCTCCCCCTGCCCCCTGTCGTACTTTCTGATCTATCTACTTTGGGTGGTAAATAGAAGATTTTTTATTATTTAGTATTTTAATGATTGGACTGAGTGATCTTAGAGGTCTTTTCCAGTCTTAATGTCATGCCACCTTTCTGGTCCCTCTCTGGCCTGAGCAGTAACAGAGACTTGTGCCTGCCTTAACCAAATGTTTTTTGCTGGTTTTGTTTTGTTTGTTTGGTTGGTTTCCTGTTGATGTGGAGTATGTCTTCATCAATTCTTTGTAAATGCACAGGAATGCTGGCAACAGTTTCCAAATTTTAGGTGGCCTGACAGTCCTGTATCCAGGTGTATGAGCAGTTCTTGAAATCTGGGAAACAGCAGTGTCAGCACCAGGGCTGCCTGTACTCCAGAAGCTTCCCAAGGATAATGAACCCACCAAGTCCTTTGGATAGTGATTGAGCTTACCCTGTGAGAAATGGCTTTTTTTGTGACATTTGGTAGTAATTGCCTAAATGAAGTGTTTTCAAGGGGGATTCTAGGCCACTATAATTATATGTATGCTGTACTCACACCAGTACAAAAATGTCTTCAAGACTATTTGTGGAGCTTACCAGTTGGTTTCTCGAGAGGGGGGTCCTGTGCCTGTTCTACATGAATGCATTCCATTTCTGGCAGTGGTTTTAGGTGTTAGAAAATGATATTTCCTTACTGAACATTGTTTTCCTTGGCAGTGCAGTGACTTCTAAAAATGTCCAAGAAGTCTGTCATTCTGCCTTTTGTTTTTTTTTATTAACTGATATCCTGAAGGGAGCAGAATTTCTGTAGGAATTCCAGCATCAGCTGTGAAGAGCAGATGAGAATGTGCAGCACTGGGGGCAGCACAGAAGCAGCTTTTGGGAAGGGACAGTGAGCTGAGTGCTTGTGTCACTTGGGGCTGAGCTTCAGGAGGTGTCCTCAAGAGCTGGTTTGATCTGGGAAAAAAACTTCCATCTTCTTTTTTCCTTGTTTAAAAAATGTTTTGTTGAGGTTGCAAAACAAGCCCAAGACAGCCTTCAAATGCCAGCTTTGGAAATTGTGTTGCGTAGGATTTCTTAGACAGATGGAGGAGACATTCACTGAGCATTATATTATCTTTTTTTGTCAGTAGTAGAAGAGTAATGCAGGTTTTTCCTTGGGCTTTACAAAAGATAACTGCTTTTCCCTCCCTTGACTTTGTTTTATTTTTCTTTAATAAAGGCAGGAGTTTCTTAACAATGAAAGCAATAAAACAGCGAGGGAAGCCTGTGCTCTCTTTAAAAAAAAAAAGGAAGAAATAAGAAATAGGATAAAGTCCATTGTATGGTATAGTAAGCTTTGAAGAAATTCAGAGTAGAATAGAAATATGAATTTAAAACTGTGCATAAATGCAGTAGAAATACTGTCAGTACTTCACTTTCATAAAATGGCACATATTACTCAGCTGTTTAGGGAGGTTTCCAGAATACGAATTCCTCTGCTTTCTCTCATTGGTAGGTAGTAGTTGTTGCGGAAAAAAATTGAAATGGCTTGAAACACATTGCACCAGAAAGCTTAATTTGTTACTTGAGCATTAATTGTCTGAACTGAGAAGTGTTGTAATGCAGATATCTTGCTTTCCAATAGTTTTATTCATTGATGTGATGTATTAATGTTTTCTTAGATCTCTAGCCTTCAACTGTTCTGGGCTATGGATTGATTATAAACATGGCACTTATGCTGCTATTTTTTATCCTGTCTCCCTGTTAAAATGAACTGCTTATGTAGAAGCCATCATCAGTCCTTGTTGGCCTAAAAATGAGGTAAGCAAATATAGTCTTTGTACTGTCAAAACATTCAGTAAGGAAAGGCTCACAGAGTTTAAATCCTGATCTTCAAACATTTCATTTCATGAAGTCTGAAGTATTTTTATCCTGTCCTAAATCACTAGACTCAAATTTTCTTTTGTGTTTTTAAGAAAACCCCAAGGATTCTGAGCAGCAGTGATTCCAGGGTCCGGGACCCCAGCTTTCAAGACTGGCACTTAACTTTCTGTCCAGCTTGTTCCATGCCCTTGGTCTCTGCTTCCCTGCAGCAGGGTTCAGCAGCCTGTGTGGATCAGAGGTACAGGGGAAGCCAGGGTGTGGGGAGCAGAGGGGGCCTTCCTTCGAGCATCTTCTTGTGCCTCCGAGCTTCGGGTGCAGCTGCAGTAGGAGAGGGATCTCTTTCTCTGGTCTGGCCAGACAGACAGGGCCTGCAGTGGTTTCTGGGCAGCCATTAGAAAGTTCCATCCTTTTTTTACTGACATGCCTGTATACTTCTCATTTTTAAGGGATGAACAGGCACATCTTAACACTGACAGCTGCTGCTGCTTCTCTGAGTACCTGCATTAACACAGTCACCACCAAACTGGTAAGCAGCTTGGCTGAGCAGTGCTGTGCTGTCTCTCTCATGCAGTGGCTTGGTGAAGAGCGATGGCTTTTATTACTGCTGATTGCGTAGCAGAAGGTAGAAAACCGTTTTCAATCAGTGATGGTGAGGGTTCTGTTTTCCTCCAGACTGGCTGCAGAGGCATTGCAGAAGTAGCAGCCTTGGAGCTTTTACCTCTTCCTTGGTTTCTCCCCTGATTACATCTTCATTTGAAGGAAAATCGAAACATTTAATCTCTAACTGAGGTGAATATTTAACAGGAGTGTGTCAGGTGCTAGTGTACTGGGCTGCAGTGGAAAGTGTTGGTCCCTTCATTAAATGCAAAGTTATTCCATGCTGACTCAAAAGATCCCAGTGGTTGAACAAATTGTCAATTCTCAAAGCTAATTACTGATTGGTTTTTTGTCAGACACAGAGAAAACTGCTAGCAGCATCTCTTTGCATCACTTCTGTAAGTGCCTCCCATGCAAAACTACCACACAAGACTGCTTAATCCCAGTGTGTGGTTTGGTGAAGGAATTGTGGGGAAAAATTTGTGTTGCTGTGCTAACCAGGAGGTTCAGATAGATCAAAGAAACTGATCTCTGACTTCACTGTATTGAGTAGTATTGACATAAGAAGCATTGCCTGAAGGGTTGAAGAAGACCAAGAGTACAGCCTAGAAAGCAATCATAATGAATTTACTCAACTAAACCAGATCAAGGCATTGTTTTGCAAAGAAATGAATGCCTGAGCCTGTGATGATTCCCTCTGCACTTGTCGTTTCATAACAGCTCTTGGACAAGAAGAGGAGTGTAGGACTTCTCTGCAGTGGATGGACACTTTTTCACTTTGCAGCTCCTAGTGTAGCTCTTACACAAATGGAGCAAATGTACATAAAAGGGCTAATTAAAAAAAAATCAAAGTTGAAGTCAACTTGAGGTCAAGAGAGAAGCATATGACCATTAGATTTAAAATTATGTACAATATTTTAAATAAAATTCCCACCTCTGGAGTGGTGGGGGAAGCAGGGCATTATGCCAAAGGTTGCATACACATTTATGAAGGTTTGTGGCAGCATTAAGGCACACTTCTAAAAAGAAACTCGGAAATATCTCCGTGAGGAAGTGCGAAAGTCCTATAAAGCAGTAAAATCATATGAATAATCAACACTGGAGCTCATTATCAGCATAACCTGGCAAACTCTTGAGTGTAAGAGAACTAGAAAAGAGAGAGAGGTGATGAGAGAGCAAAGGCATGGAATTAGAAGAGAGAAGGAGACATTAAACGATTTAGGACTTTGCACCTCGGAAGGAGGCCACTGGGAGGACAAAGGGAAGTAATAAAGCTTTATGAAAGGGTGACTGGTGTAGGAGGTGAGTGGAGAATAACCAGCATTTCTGAGACCATGAGGACTGTTGGGACGTCCAATAAAAATATAGCTATAAATCAGACAGATGGAAGATTTATTTTATACAGTGTTTTCGCAATATTAACCATTGCTAGAGAATGATGTAGAAGCCAAAAGCACTGAGAAGTCAAAGTTAGAAAAAGAAACTGAAGACAGGTGGCATTTATTGTACCAATAAACATACATTATCATAGTTAGCTCTGAGGAAACATGAAAAAAATCCTGTGGCACTAGGTGATAAAGCAGCATTTTAAATTCAGCAGAGTGAAGTAATGCAACTGGAGAACAGCCCCCACTGTATGTGTACAGTGATGAGCTCTGAATTGCTTTTCCAGTCAGAGGCAGAACTGGGGGTTATAATAGGCAGCTCTATCAAAATATTATCTCATTGCTTAGAAAAGCAAATTGAAGGTTAGATGCTTGTGGAAAAATAATAGTGATCAAACTAGGAAACAGTGGTGTGTAAGGTCACAGGGCAGCTGTGCTGTGAGGGCTGTGTGAGTTCTAGTCCCATGGCCCCCAGTGGAACTGGGAGAGGTTCTCAAAAGGCTGATGTGAATGATCAAAGGTGTGCAATGAGTTCCTTGTAAAGAATGATGAATAGATCAAAGCTCT
Organism: Promerops cafer; assembly: GCA_013398275.1. NCBI lineage: Eukaryota > Metazoa > Chordata > Aves > Passeriformes > Nectariniidae > Promerops > Promerops cafer. Next base: position 380,549 of record VZSE01008499.1, on the reverse strand, counting down.
TCAGTTTCAAAAAGACGTCTTTGAAGAGGATATGGTGGAAGCAGAGTTTTACCAGCATGGGATGTATGTGAACCCATTACTCACTGTCTCTTTTCATAAAAAGACTAAGACCACCAAATGGAAATAGTGGGTCGCAGGCTCAAAACAAAGTGAGATATGTCTAAAGTGGGAGCAGACCTTCTCCTTTCTTTGGCATGGAGTTTTTAATCTGCTGGAACAATTCCCTGGATTTAAGCTGATTTATTCTGCAGTTAACACTCCATCAGAACGCTGTTCATGGGGCTTTGTAAGCTTAGCTCTAGAGCTCTGTTCACAAGAGAAATCCTTTCAAACGGTGGAGTAGGTCTATCCAGCCTGGCAGGCTAAAGTGGCCCCTCTGATCAATTTTCATTGGAAAAATCAGTACAATTTCTCAACAAAATATTATAGTAGAACTACCTGTCTATATATATAGTCTAATACAGTTCCTGCAGCTTAGGACATACAGCCTTGCCTTGTGTCTGGTGTTTTCAGGTTGTGATTGGAGCATTAAAACTTCTATGACAGCAAGACCTAATATACCCTCTTTCTCTGACCATTAGCTGGGATGGTGGCATTTTCTTACGCTGTGGTGGTATTTCCAGCTGCATCTGCTACAGAAATAATACGACATTAAAATACCAACCGGTTGCAATAGTGTTGTTTTAGGATTGCTCCACAGGACTTAGAAAAGCAGGTGGTTTTGGATTCATGGAAACTGGATATGGTTTCAGTGTACGGGTACTATTTATTTGCGGTCTGTTACCTGTGCTTTGTTGTGTTTGCATATTTATTGGAAGAATTAATTTCTTGCAGTTTAGGCCAATTTTGCACCTTGCTAAAACATTTCTTTACTGAATTGTAAAGACAAACTTCCCTAACTTAAACTCATAAACTACTCAAGTGAACTGTGCTTCTGAGTTGTATTTAACATCTGCTCCTGACCTGCAGAAGGGCATCTGGTCACAGAAGCATGTCATTATTTCCAGTTCATTAAATAAAAGCTATGACCTTCATCTGCAAATCCTTGAGATACTTGGAGTTTGAAAGAGTAGGGAGTGGAGTGGTGGAGTCTGCTGGTATTGCTGAGCTAACCCCTCATGGTCAGTTGTGTGAGCACATCGTCTCAAGGACCTCGTGTCTCCCTGGGGACACCTTGCTCCTGAGCAGGGCACGGCTGTGCCCGACACTGACTCTGTCTCTTGAGGCGCTAAGGAAGTGTTTGGTGCTAAGGTGAGTTACTATCATTTTACTTTTAAAGTGCTGTTCTGATCCAGAGTAATTGTATTACTGAGGTTTCACGGATAACTAAATATCCTGTGCTCTGGGGGTGCTCGCAGACCTCTCCACCAGTCAGCTACAGCTCACTAGCTGAAATTGCTGTGGACAAGGCTCAAAAGAGTGTCCGTGCTTTGGTTCCCTCATGGTGGCTTAAACAAATATGATGTTCTTTACAATTGGGTTTAGTGCCTGATTGTACCACAACTCACCTGATTAGTACTGTCTTTCGTACATCTTGTGGCACGACTACCCTTCTTCAGAACATTTAAAATATTTTCTGACGACTTTTTTAGATACCACAACTATAGCATTGCAGTACTGCCTGGGGTATGTAATACAGCTGCCTTTTCCAAAAGGATATGGCAATGAAGCTTGGAAAGGGAGGGAAAAAGAGCAATGTTGGAATGAATAAAATCAATACAGAAGTAACTAGGGCTTTCATTTTATGTCTGAGATACCTGCATCAGCTTAAATTCTGCTTAAAGGTTAATATGGGAGAAATGTGAAAGTAATGTCACGGGAAAGAAATACTACACCTAGTAAAAGTATTTGGTAATTTCTCTCCAGGTGAGTGTTGGCAAGCCAACCTGTCTTTAGAGAAGATAGTGTCAGGCTTTTGTAGGGTTGAGGCTGGTGTTCTAATCCTTGCTGTTTCCCAAGGGCATTGAAAAGTTCCTTCTCTGGACAGCATGTGTGGGCAATGGGAGTTGTGACGGCTCAGAGCTGTTCAAATGGCTGTTAGTCAAAAAAAGTCTTTGGTAAAATCTCCAGGGTGTGTTACCTTATATTGCATATTTTGGGGGATTTTTGTAATAATGGGACGAGGGAATATTCTGTATATAATAGGTCAAGCTCTTCATAATTTTTGTGGCTCAAGGAAGGAGAGAAGCGCCAAGATTTCATGGGTGAGGCTGCCCTACTGTTTTCTTGCAGCACAAAGTGTGAGAATAAATAGCTTCTGTGTTCACAAGGAACAGCAGTGTTTCAGTGCACTGGGGAAGAAGCTTCTACAGGACTCAGGAGAGAAAGACGCTGCCTGAAGTACATGTGGATGTACAGGCAAAGGGGAATTATTGTCAGGTGCCATATCCTAGACATCTGCTCTTGAACTGAATCAGACTGGATGATGCACTACTCAGATCTTGTGCAATTCTTCACATGTTCTTTTTCTGGAAAGTATTGAACATTTTTCAGAGTCAGCAATCAATTTAATATTAAGCCTGTTATTTTGATATATTAACATCTGCCCTGAAAAATTTACCAGGAGTTGAATTTCTGCTCCAACTATGCCTTTAATGTGAAGTATCTGAGTTGACTCCTTATTCATTATAAAAAAGTTTTAGAAAGGGAATTTTTAAATTCTTCTGATGTGTTAATTTCATTTTTCTTTTTATTCTGGCCTGTGATATTTTCAGGTTAAGGAACTCATTGTTTATACCACGTGAGCAAGGGAGATTCCTGTTGGATAAAAGGAAATTACTTTTGCAGTGAGAATGGTATGTAATGCTAGAATCTACGTCCTTAGAGATTTTCAAAACTGTAAGGCCCTGGACAACTGGATCCAGTTTTGAAATTGCTCTTGCTTGCAGAGTAATCTCTCCTCCAGAAATCTCTTCCAGCCTACGTGGTTCTGCAATTGCATCCAGGTCCCATAAACAAACCTTGCCATGTTCCTGCTGTGCTGTCCTTACCTGCAAAAGAGGCTGTGAACAGACTTCTGAGAAACTTCCTCTTAACTCTTAATTGAGGAATTAGACTTCGGTGTAGTCAGCTTTTTCCTTGACTGTTGCTTTGGTGTGGTACATCCTCATCTCATGCTGATTTCTGGGGAATGAAATCAGGAACTGATCTGCTGTAACCAAGTCTTTCTAAACACAGAGGGTTAAACATGACACCCATGTAATGGTTCAGCTTTATTCAGGATTAGAGTATTAGAACTAAATCAGTTGTATTGAGATCTTCAGTTAGTTTTGAAACAAGTAAAATCTTTGTGTTTTAACATCCTCAGGGGTCTGTTCACAATAACTGTGTGTCCTAGTTGACAGTTGTCCTTGGGATCATGGATTTCCATCGTAAGATATGTGATGTGAAACTGAATTTCACTTAATAGGAGCCACCTTAACGTGCACTGTTATTTCTTAATGAAAACTAAACTCTGAGTTGATCTAACCCAGGGACTTTGGCATGGAGAAGTTTGGGTGAGGAAAAAAGAAGTTACTGCTTTTACCTGATAGATATTGCAAGCAAAAGCTATGCAGATTCAGCTTACGTTTCTAAAAACTGCTCTTTTTTTTGGTATAAGTTGTTTACCCAGTCCAGTTCACACAGTAGATCGCTTTGGTTTCTGATTTTAATCACTCAGATTTTAACAGGAATCAGTGTGGGGATGAATGAGGAAAGGGAGGGAAAGGAGGATGGAGAAAAAGGTAAACAGAAGTTCTGTTGGCATTCTAGGAAGGCAAGGGCTTAGATCTTACAAGTCTAGGAGGATCTGCAGATCTCAGGCAGTAATGACCAGAGCTTTTGCAGGAAGAGCTAAACTCAAAAGCAGCCAGAACCAAGAACACCCACTGGAAATCTGTAGAGAGCAAATTGAGTTTGGGTAAACATGGAACCTGGTGAGTCCATCAGTTTCCTCCTTAGGCCTATCTGACAAAATCTGGGAAGGCGTGTTTGGCACAGAGTGCTCTCTGCCTTTGGCTTCCAGCTGCTTGCAGAAAAGCATTCCTAATTTGATGAGAAACATCACTTGCCTTCTAATGATATTTTAGGTATTTGCTTTATATGTAGTTTTATAACTGACTTCAAACACAAGCCATTCTTATGAGTGATGTTTGGCTTAAGTGGCTGCTGTTTTCTGTCCTATGTCTCTGTTGTATTCATGCAGGAGTTTGCAAACAGCCCCTGTAATTTGTAAGGGAGGATGCTCACAGGGGCTGAAAGAAAATGTGGTCCATTGCTGCATCACAGAATCACAGACTGGTTTGGGTTGGAAGGGACCTCAAATGTCTCATTTCAACCCCTGTGCCATGGGCAGGGACACCTTCCACTGGACGAGGTTGTTCAAAGCCCCATTCAGCCTGGCCTTGGGCACTTCCAGGGGTCTTTCTACCCTCTCTGAAATAAGACATTATTACCTCTTTTATCCAAAGGCTTCTGTCCCTTTCAGAAACTTATAACATGAATGTCCATGCTGATGTGTACTCAGGTGTTCATTTATAGCCCTGATTACTTGTATCCACAGAGCACCATGAAGACTCTAGTGAGTTTGTGAGTCTATTTCCCTACCCTTTTGTATGTGATCCTCAGACTGCAGGATTTGGAGGCAGTTACAGAGGTCACTATGTCTGGTCCTCATTACATGAGTTGGTTCTAATGTTTATGTGACTTATGTGCATTACATCTGCTCATGTTGCAGTCAAGCATGCTGGACATTCCCCAAGACAGGGTTTGGGCCCTGGCTGCAAGGGGACGGAGCAAAGGACAGAGCTTAAGGGTCTGGGTTTTCTTTCAGAGGCTGTGAGGTGAAACGCTAGTTCCTCTATATGTCCTGAAATAATACCCTTCAACAAGGCACCTCAAATTAGCAAAATAAGACTTCTGTCCTATGTTCTGTATACACTCTATCTGGATGGATTAGATTTATCATACCCTGAAGCTAAGTGCAGGCCCCTGGCAGTGTCCTGAGCATGTTGATTATCTGCTCCCTGATTCAGCTGAAGAGCTAACACTGCCCATACACCTGGTTTCTTACAATCCAACCTCAAATTGAGATACTTGACAGATTGAGAAAAAAGGTGGTACACAAGGAGCCTTTTCATCAGCCAGTTCACTGATCCAAGAGAAACGTAGTCCTGGAAAAAACACTTGAGGGAGAGGGTAAGGAGATCTGATTTGCCATGTTACTGCATTATCATCAGCCTGGTGCAGGGAAAGGAGAGGAAGGAAGTTCTGTCTGGTGTAGGGAGGGAGGACAAGAACATCCCTTTTGGCAGAAACTCACAATTGTATTGAGTAATTGAAATGAGTAATGAAATTACCTCCTGAATTGGTCCTGAACTGTCACTCCTGTATCCATTACTGGTTTTAACTGTGCTAAGTGGAGTTGCCTGTCCTGGCCAGCTGCCTCAGGAGGGACATGCAATTCAGCCTGACACACACAAGGATGTTTTCTGCTTGGAAGCAAATTCACAGACTGGAAATTGTGGAAGGGACAGCTGTGTGGCAGTCGCAATGGCTCTGAAGTAATGGCACTGATACTTGAGAAGAGGTTGTCCATCAATGACACAGATTGGGCCAGAATGAAAGAGCTTATTCTGGGAAACTCAGGGAGCAGTCCTACATGTGTAAGAGGAATATTTCATTAATGAAGAAGAAGAGACAAAAAGCATATAATATAAATCTTATTTTAGCAATTTCTCATACAGTGTGTTCTTAAAATTTGTGTCAGTCCTGTGAATGCCCCTTTTGCAAGCAGCCTGCAGCTAGAGATCAAGACAGTGACACTGCATCCTGAGACTGACGTCTGTCTTCTATGTACTTTGATATTCTTATTAACCATCAGTATTTAATATCAAACAATATGTATTTGCTGTGATAAACTTACGGATTCTCCCATGTCCACCATGGTGGATAACTTGGAATTGGAGCTGTTGAAGTGTTTGATCAGCTTTTGCCTGAAGTGTGCTATTTTCTGATGGCCAAAATCAATTTTTTCAAGTTTGAGTGAAGAAGAAAAGCTTGGGGTTAGTCTGCAAAGACACTAGAAGTGATTTAGATGTGTATACATATACAGCACAGTGAAAGGCTCTTTACATGAACGAGCTGAACCAGAAGCATTTGTGTCTTCTTAGCTGCTGAGGAGCAGAACTGTTTGTTCTTCCTGAACTTTGCACATGTCTGTGATGATTTTTAAGTTTGGTTTATCCAGACTGCACATATATTTGTGTGTGTGTGTATATATATATACACACACACATATATATATATATATTACACTGTACATACCAAGAGATACCTTCACCAGAGAATAGGTTACTACGTTGGTTTTAGGTTGTACAGTTTATATATTTGAGTGAACACAAAGTTTAAATGAAAGTTACTCTACGGATTTTTTCTTATGCATTTGATTTCAATATTTTTCTTCTGTCCCAGTAGTACCCCACACAAATGAACTAAAAAATATCAATCAAAATTGCATTAGAACATAGGAAAACTGAGGTCTAACTAATTCTTTGTTTAGCTATACAATAACTTAAATACTGGTTCCTCACAGGCAGCAAGAAGGCTCAGTTTGGTGGAATGGTTATATTATGGAATGGTTTGGGTTGAAAGGGCCCTTAAAGGTCCACCTTCCACTAGACCAGGTTGTTCCAAGCCCCATCTAACCTGGCCTTAAGTTGCTGCAATTTAATGTTTAGTAACCAGTGAAAATGCAACTTTTTCAGTAAGATAAATAAAATGCAAAATCAGCATTAAATTTCAGTAAATTGAAATGTATTTAATGATAAAAATCATTGTTCAAATCTCATTTAAACAGATTCACTTTGCTCTGGAACGCTTTACTTAGCCCAATGCAATACGTATTCACATTTGATTAGTTTATTTTCACTTAAAGAGTGAAAACATGGTTAGGAGGGAGCATGGCTGAAATGAAGCAGAAACAAGCTTGGAAATAAAACTGCAGAGGAAACAGAAGGATCTGGTGGAAAGCAGTCAGATTTCATCATAAGCTGCTTAAGAGCATGTTCCTGCTGAAGACAGCATTCTCCCCGCTTGCCTGGTGTCGCATGGGTGGCTGTGTGCTGGAGAGCAGCTGAGGTCAGCTACGCATAGTGAGTGCTGAAGGGTGGGGACACAGGCCAGGGAGGGGGTGGCAGGAGGGGAAGGTGCTGGGTGGGGATGTGCTGATTGTTTTGGTTTGGACAAACATCTAGCCAAAACCCTCAAGAGCCCTCACCGGTGCCTGGGTGGGACCTCCTGAACTTCAGGGCTAGTGGAAGTAGGTGACTCAGTAGATGTGAAAGCGTCTTGGAGCAGATCCATCTGAACGTGTCCTTTACCATGAAACTGGCAAGAGGGGCTCTGTGGTTTAGTCTGAGCTCTGTGAGCTCTGACACTAGGTAACACAGGTGTTGCTTTCAAGTGATGCCACTGGGCAGGAACGGACACAGAACATCATGTGAGCAACGTGACTTGTCACAGCTACAGCTGGTCTGAAGCTGCCCAGAGAAATTTGGCCAGAAAGCCAATTTGGCTAGCCTAGTTCATTACAGAATACCCGTATAAGTCCCCGAGTTAGGCAGTGACAGGTTGGATTTGAACACGAGCCGGGGACCCAGCCAATCCCCTGCCATCCTGAATGCAGACATAGCGCTGGCCAGCGAGCTGGCGGGGTTGACATCTTGACCAGTCAGTTGTTCAAGCATGGGACTTTGGAACCCCCCATAAAAGGGGGCATCCATCAACAAACCTTGGCTGCTGTTGTGAGGCCTGTGGTGTATTCAGTCGTGTACCTGTCTCCAAAACTGCGACCCTGGAGTAATAATGACTGTTGGTAACAGTCACAGCTTATTTCATTTGCCTTGGGGAGAAGGGAAGTGCTGCAAAACCATTTGAAAGAGATACCGTGATCAGAAGAGATGCTTTCAAAGACAATAATTTGTACAATTTTCATCAGAGAAATTTATCTTTCCAGTTTATATCCTGGGTGTCATCACTCTAAAACTTCTTGGACTGTCCTATATAGGGTATCTCAGCATAGTTCAGTGTTTTCATGGGCACTGGGCCAGGTAATGTAAAACACTTAAAAGACTTCTGCAGCATTCTTGCTTAATCAGCCCTACAGTCGATGCCTGTTAATTCAGGCGATCAGCAGGGACAGTATCCTGCTTGCTGAGCTCAGTTACACCCGTGGCAGTATGACACTGCTTTTAATTAAAAGTGGATTCATCCAGAATTAATGGAAAGCTGGGCACAGACCTTTTCCTTACAAAACCATTGTTAAATGTTGGTCTTGTTTAAACGCCTTAGAAATTATATGCACCAGCTGACATTTCTGTCCTAGGTGTAGCTCACATTCCAGGGATGTAAAATCATGGTGGCTTAGGAAGCTGCTATTGCTTTGTTCAAGTGCAGTGATGCCTTAAAGAGCTAGAAATAAAACAACACACTTTTGAGACAATATTAGTTTAAGAGGTAATATAAAGGCTGGTCTTTATTGGGGGCCTCCAGGTGCAGATATGGAAAAAGGCCAACCTCCGCAAAGGGTGAATACACAGTTTTGTAAGTTTAGCAAATTAGCATAATTGACAAGAATCCCCAATTAGAAGCACAAGTGATGAGGTAATTCCTCCCTGGTTCTACCATTTTCTGAATTCTCACCCCCCCCTTAGATAGGAACTAAACTTGGTTTGTGAAAATGTGTCGTGAAGAGCTGGTTTCAACCTTGGCTCCCAGAGAGCCTAGCCTTGGGCCCCCAGGGCTTGGAGCCTCTGGAATGTGTTTTGTCTTTCTGCCTATCAGGGTAGGGAAAAGTACTGGAGTTAGCTAGGAACTATATAACTATGCAACAATAGTCTACAGAGCTATGAATATATATGAAGGAAATATAAAACCAAAAATCATTTTGGCAATAGCGGAAGCTGGGACTGCACTGGTGAAGCAGAACACAGTTTCTTTCTGTAGGCACACAGTTTGTCTTTGTAATAAATGAGATCTGATTCGTGCCAACAAAGTAGTAATTAAAAATTACAAATAAAGTTTTTTTAGAAAATTACCCTTATTACTTAAGGAGTAACTAAAGGTGTCATAAGACTACTATAGTGATGAGCTGAACCTTATATGGATATAAAAGCTGAAAGTGTGAGCTAAACATGAAGCCTTTGTGGTTAGCAATGGTAAGGATTGCAGAAGTTGTTTTAGACTAACAGTGTTAGCTTTTGTGGGTTTTTAAGCAATACGTGCCTGTGTAGTTGTAGTGAGTAGGGTAAAAGTCCTGAAGACGATGGGTGCCTTCCTCCCCAACGACCACCTGCGACCACTGCCCAAATACCAACGCATGCGCAGAGCTCAGAAGAACCAACAAGTCAGGATGAGTGGACAAAATGGAAGAATGAAGCAAGAACGGGAGGAACAAATTATGAAGCCCTGATGATTATGAAGACCTATTATATAAGCATTGTTTGGACTGTTTTGTTTGGTACTGGTGGTGGGGTTGAAGCCCACCCCATACCCTGGCCGGTCCGATCACCCGCTCGGTCATCCTTTTGCTTATGCCTTTATCGAAACCAGACTATGCTCAAATTTATTCCTGCTAATTTTTACTATTAAATTGCTGCTTTATTAAGCATACCTTGTTATCAGAGTTTGATTAGCAGCTGAGCATTCATAACATCTTGGAGGTGGAGAGCCATGTGGCACGGTCCCAAAAATAGATGAGCTGGAATGCAAAGTGAGTAACCTTGGAAAGTATTTTGAACTTAATTTGGGCCTTTTGCCTGTTTCTCTGGAAGTTTACCGTGTCAGCCAGCATTTTAGTATAAGAAAACAGAGTAGCCTGTGCAGGATTTGGGAAGCACACTGCTGTCCAGAGGCTTGCACAGGGCAGAGGAGCAACAGAACAGGAATGTCCAAGGGTCTCCAGGCCCGTAAAGGAAAATTAGCTGAGATCTATATGCCAAGACTGTGGTCTGCCCTGCCAGGCAGCTGGTTTTCCCATCTGTGGGTGAGCGACACAGGAGGCACAGAAGTAGGAATCCCCCTATAAGGAAGGGGAGAAGTTGCAGTGGAGAGCTACACAGCAACGTGGCTCAAGAAATAAATGCCTGAGCAGTAAACCTGCAGACCATGGGCAGTGTACTTTGGTTCTGGCATGGGTTGTAAACTGTGGGTTTGTTCCCATCTTCCTTTGCATGCCTGGGAGCAACACTTCTGCTTTCCATCTTACAAGATGTAGCTGGCTTGTCAGGGAGTGGTTACCCAGTGGTTCTCCGGGACCTTACCCAGATCATCATGGCTGTGAGTCCCTGGAGAGGAGCTTCTTCAGCTTGCCTCTGTTGATGCGAAATGAGGGAGCACATGTTTAGGTACATTTAATGCCTTGTTTTGTAGCATAGCTTGACAACTGATGGGTTGTCAATTTTGCCTCAGTGTGGTTAGCATACAAAGCAAAAGTGGCTATGGAGGTAACAAATTATAAGCTGTAGTCAAATTGAGGTGAAAAAACAAGAATTTTTAGCCTCTGAATGCAAGGTTTTGTTGCACTGAGCTCCTAAATAGTGTGGAGAGATTGTACCTCTGTAAGAAAACAGATTTGAATTCAAGATGCAGCTCTTGCAGCTCCTACCCCTGCAGGAAGCAGTTGTGCCAGAGCTTCAATGACGAGAAAGTGGAGCCTCAGAACCTACAGATACTGCAGTTCACACTCATGCTCTGGACTACTGAATTTAACTCCAGTTTCTTTCTTTGTGTATTGAAATGATGTAAATTGAGAGCAGCCTTGTCTTAGAGTAAACATGCAAACACGCATTTAAGATCCTATTTATAGGTAGATGGTTTCTTTCTGGGGCTTGCCTGCCTTGTTTTTTTGTAGCCTTCTGTCTTCTACCCTGATTCTAGTCTCTGTGCTTAATAATTCACCACATCGTTCCTGGATTCTTGTCTTACTGGTTTTCAAAGAGCACAAAATCTACTTCAGTCTTTCGGAAACCTTTGGAAAGGGATGGATAGTTTCAGTTGGGGGATTTGAGTGTATTTATAGTAATATATAAATAGAGGCAAGAGGAATACTTGCAAAGCGGGTAGTACTGGGCCATTTATAGAAAAAAATGTTTGATTTATACATGGATTGTTTCAGGCAAACCTTTTGCTTTGCCTGTGGCCTGTCTTCTACAAAAATCTTTTCACTGTTATGAATATTTATGCTGCTTTGTTGTGGTATTTTAAACTTGCTTTCAGCTTATAAAATGACATGTTTGTCTCTTTAAATAACAGGAGGAATGGAGGGAGAAAATTGTTTCCTGGGCAGACAAGTCTGCAGAGCTTTTACAAGGAGTCTTTGGCATGGTTGGAACAGGGGATAGCCCAGCTCACCAACACCCCACCCTTTCCTTTGCCTCTGCACTTGGAGATGTGCTCTACAAAGGTCTCTCTACTACAAAGCATTCTCTTTTGAGAATTTTTTGAGGCCTTTTTTGTTCAAATGTGCCCATTTGCCGTGTTACAAACCAAAACACATGTTGCTCTTGGCACAGCAGGGTGCTCAGGTGAAGTTGTGGCAAATAGTCATGTAGGGCTAGTAGATTTGATGCTGTAATGACAAATTACCCAGATTTAATCTAGGATGATCACATTGAGCTTGCTAAGACCTTGAGAGAAGTACGTGCATCTGCCAATGGAATATCCTCTGACCAGGTTAAAATGAAGTCCTGAGGCTGTGTCAGCCATTTTCTGGAGAGCTCCCTAGTGAGCGGATTGGGAAGAGCTGGTTCAGCAAGCTGAAGAAGCTGCTTGCAAGCAGTGATGGGGAGCCCCTGTGCCTTTTCCTTCAAAAAGCCTTCAAAAAACTTTACAAGCTAGGTGAATAGTTACAGAATCAACATGTTTAGGAAAAAATCCACCATCTGAGGCTGTGCAGCTTTAATCTTTCTGTGTGATTTTGCTCTCAGCTGAGCAGTTCGCAGTGACTTCTTGGCTCTCCTCAGTATTTGGTTCCCACTGGAGGGATCCTTCGTAGGTCTCACTTCTGGGTGAGAATGTGCTATGAGCTGAGGAGCTCCCCAGGCTGACTGTGCTGCAGACTCACTGCAGAGCAAGTCTCTTACTCTTCTGGGAACTTCCCTACAGAGGTTTTCACAGCTATTTGAACCCAGCTGGTGTTAAGGACGGTTGTCTCTTCTGTATCAATGAACTTTCACATAAATCTCAGCACCCAAATCAGCAGCCCTTTTTTGTTGCTATCCAGCTTGCTTTAAGGAAGGGGCAGCACATAGTGCACATTATGGCTAACAGCAGCTTTCCCTAGAGACCCCCCTTCCCTTGAGACAGCATTTGGAGCAATAGTGGACCAGGAAGATAAACATCGGATTAATTTCAGAGTTGTTTCAGTATTGTTTATTGTGTGCACTGTAGTTGCATCTAGAGACCAAGTATTAAATCAAAGTTGATGAGATAAATGCATTTGCTAATCCTTGCTTTGAACCCCTGCTAGGTTTTTATTCTTCTCATTTAACAAATGATTAACAATGTAGTGCATGGGTACAAAATGTGTGTCTCCCCTTCTCTAAACTTTGCACACCTCATGGCTGTGCTTGTATTGACAGCAAACAGTGTGCCTGGGCAAGTTTGTGTAGGATGCATCTCAGGCCTCTCTGGGACTTTGTATCGCTCAAGGGAAACTAGAAGAAATATCTGCAAGGCTGTAGCAAAAATTTCTTTGAGCAGTCTACTGCAGAGCAGTTGGTACTCTGAGGTGTTCTTTGGTCAGCCCCAGCTCAGTAGAGAGGAATTATTATATTGGTGCCCTCCTTCTCTGTAGACTCTGGTTTAGGCAAAAATGCAAGGTGTGAACCCAAGACTCAGGAAAACTCCCATGTGTATAAAAACCTGCAGAGAAAGGTGGTTGGTGTGTGCAGTTTTTTTAATTCCTTTGGGTAGAGTGGACAACTTCTTTGTCTCTTGGGTGACCCCAAGAATAAGCATGACCTTTTTGCCTGCCACCAGTGAGTGTCTTTTCAAAGGAGCATAAGAGAAGGGATATCCTCTCCAGCTAATAAGGGGAAGGTGGTCATTCTAGTACTTTATCACCTCTCTGCACCTTATCTGCAGATAAGCTTTGTGATGCTTGTTTGAAATTCCTTTTGTGTCTGTAACCTTGTGTGACGCTGTTTTGGAGAGAACCTGGTCGATGTTGAGCTCTTGATCAATCTTCCATCTTGATCTTGATCTTTGAGTGTATATGGAAGTTGTAATTCCTTAGTCGAAATATTTTTTTATTCCATAATATCTTAGCAGTATGACAGTAGCGAGCTTTCCTCTGGGGCTTACAGTGCACTACATTATGGCTCTTACTCCTCTTCTGAATAAAAATTCATTGTGGATTAAGGAGGTTGTTGCCTGTAGATTAAGTGATTTCTTGAAACTCTCACAACTGGTATGTTTTACAGAAAAAAAAAAGTCTGAAAAATAAAAATAATTGAGTTTCCCAAAGCAAAGGAGCTAAAAGAGACAGATGTTCCTATGGCTGATTTTCAGAGGGAAAGGCATTTTGCTTTTATTTGTTTTGTGATTGGCTTCAGCCCCACCAGTGTTAGTCCTGGCACAAAGGGTGCAGCTTTGCACAGCATTTGGGGTGAGGGGGACCCCTCCTCCCCAGCTGTGGTGGTTTTACATGGGAGGCACTCACAGAAGTGATGCAAAGAGAAGCTGCTAGCAGTTTCCCCCGTGTCTGACAAAATCCCAATCCGCTATTAGCTTTGATAATTGACAATCTGCTAAACCACTGAGAAAGCTGATAGGCCTCTGTGAACACCCGTGTAAAAAACGAAAAATCCCGGGAAATCCCTCTTTCTTTTCCAACCGGCAAAGAGGTTAACAGGGCCAGGGCCGGGGCCGGGCCGGGGCCAGGCCGGGCAGCCCCTGCCGTGAGGCCAGGCCCCAAACCCATTCTGGCTGCCGGGCAGGGGGCGGGGAGGCCGTGGCGGGCCGAGGCCGTGGCGGGCTGCGGCTGCGGCTGCTGACATCTTGCCGCTATGAAACCCTGTCCCCGCCGCCAGCCCGGGCCGAGCCAGGGTCCGCCGTGCCCCGGGAGCAGCCGGGGCTGGGCCAACTCGGCCAGGGTTCTACCACCGTTGAGATTCGCCCACAAGCACCGGGCAGGGGGAAGGAGAAGCCAGCGGCCCCCGCCGTGCTCCTGCCGTGTCCCAGCTTGGCTGCTGAGATCCTAACCCTCCCTGCAGCGCGGCCCATCCCGACACAGCCCCAGCGCAGCCGCCGCAGGAACCTCCAGCGTAAAACAGCCCCTGGCCCAAGCACCGAGCCTGCCGGGACACGCGACCATCTGCAGGCCCCGGGCAAGATACTAACTCTTTCAGTGCCTCCATCCTCCCTCAAGTGAGAGAAAAGGACAAGTGCAGGCACACAGAGGAGCAACATGAAGACACCGAGGTCAGTGAAGAGGAAGTCAAGTCTCAGATGGGAGGGATGAGGAGATGCCTTGACCTTGGGGCTCAAATCCTCTTGTAAAGGTATGGAGAAGAATTTAATTGATCCATCAGACCTTTTTGTCCCTATAACACATTGAAGAATTATGGGGGGATGAACTGTTCAAACCTGTGTTGAAGCAGGCAGATGTTGAAATAGCTGTGAATTTAATAAGAAGCTTGAACAGAGAGAGAGAAGAGTGATGAAGACCCTGTGCCCCCAGGGAGAGAAGAAGATGATCTCTGTTCCCAGAGATGAAGATGATCTCAGAGACAGATAAAGAGAAGTTTTGTTTTTGAACAGCTCATCCTTACTATAGTACCCCGTAACTTGACATGGCCCATAAACACAGCTGTGGGACAAGCTGTGGAAAATGGGAGGGATTTCACGATTGCAGATTTCTGGGCGGCTGCTATTCGTGGAAATTAGAAACCATAAGAGAACTGTTTTCTGGTGGAGCAGTTTCCATAAATTAACAAGAGGGACTTTTCTCTCTAAGTGAATTGAAGAAAGACTGTTCTAGACATGCTAAACTGATTGAATTGTTTCTGTGCATTGTCATTGGGAAGAAAAAGGTTGTAGGGGGAGGAGAAGTGTTCTGAAGGTTCTGATTGTTATTACTCTTTCTTTTAGTTACTGTTAATAAAGCTTTCTTTATAGCCTTTTAAGTTTTGAGCCTGCTTTGCCTTTCTCCTAATCCTATCTCAGCAGGAAATGAGTAAGTACATCCTAGTGAGTGCACTGGTGTTTGGCCAGCACTGAACCCACCACACTAATTGGTGTGTTGGCCGGGAAGTCTCTGATTGGCGAACCAAAACAACTACGCCAGTGCATGTTTGTGTTGAATTAAGGTGGATGGTGAACACAATTGTTCTTTTTCCACTCTTTTTCTTCTGTGGTTAGTAGCCTGTAATTCTTTAGACAAAGAATTTGATTTGTGACAGTGTTCAAAAGTATTTTCCTAGCATGCTCAGCTGATGCCCAGGAAGTCCACCACATACTTACTTCTGTTCTATCAAATGAAGTTGATGACTTCGTTTATTTCATCTGCAGTAATAGGAACCATTTTCCTGAACAGCCAGGTAGTCTGCACCATCAGGTGTGATCATCTCTTGCCAGAGCCCTTTTCATGTTGCTGCAGGTGCTTGCACTAGAAATTCTTCTGTCTAGAAACACTGCTAGGGTGTCTAGAGTAAAAATTAATGCCTTGTAAACTCAGCCATATTGCTCCTCCATCTTCATTGCTGTATTTATACTCGAAGATTTCTCCTCTGGGTCTGTGGCAGCAGCAATTTCCTATAGACATATGGCAGCTTCTTATACTGTTGATTACTTTTTTTCCTTTGCTGACTCTGCACCATCTGATAGAATGATGGTTTGGGCTGCCACGCTAATGGTGTTGTCTGCACATGTTCCACTGGACCAGCACTATCTAGGGTGATTTTTATATCTCACCTCTTACAGCAGGGGCTGCCCTGAGTTCTGGACTCTTATGTTCTGCCAGCAAGGAGCATGGATCTCCACAGCTCCGTCTCCTGTGTGTGGGTGTGGTTGTGGTTTTGGCTGTATGTCTCAGGGATACAGCACAGCCTTGCCTTTGGTGGCAGGATGCTGGGGTTTGGGTGTGTAGGGCATGGCAGGGGAAGTCAGTATTACTGCATACTAAACAGTTTTTCACTCTGCTGATCAAGTAATTTCCAGTTCATTTCCAGACAAGCTGTGGATGAAATACCAGCAATGCATGGAGGTAGATGCAGTTTTTCACTGGAAAGGCCTGAGCTTTCAGGGGCAGCTTTCAGTGGGCAGGGCAAGGGGTAACCAGACTGACACAGTGAGAGCAGCACTGGGTTTGCCTTCTGCACTTACAGGTGCTATTGTGTTGCATCAAAAACCGGCTTCTTGCAGGCTTAATTTGAAGCACAGACAAGTCTAATGAAAAATCTCTGTGTGTTCTTTGATTAGCATGTCTTGTAATACTGTTTCTAACAATATGCCTTTGTTTCAGAATCCCTATTTGCTGCTTTGAGGATTAATTGGCTCTACTTCCAGCACAATGGATGAACTGCAGGATGTTCAGCTGACAGAGATCAAACCACTCCTGAATGACAAGGTAATGCTGGCTGCTGCTTTGTCCTCACAGGTGCACTTGGGATGACTTTGTGTCTGGCAAGGGGCCCTAGTTGCCAGAGTCTGTCTACAGATTGAAGCACCTTAAGTACCAAACCCAGTAAATTCTTCCCCACTCTGGTAATCTACCACCACCCACTCTTCCAAGGTCTCAGGGAAAGACACATCACCACAATTCAGGTAATTTTGGAGTCCTGGCCAAACAGTACATCGTGCCTGTACTGGGGATTTGCAAAAGCTGGGCAGCAGTTGGAAAGGTGATCCCATTCCTGACCTGGTGTAGCTGTAGAACCTCTAATAAGTTTCTCCTTGTTAGAGAAGTGCTGTACTGTATCCTGTTTTTTGTTTGGTTGGTTTTGAGTTGTTGTTGTTTTGTTTTGTTGTTTGGTTTGGGTTTTTTTACTTTTTTTTGTCTTAAATGATCCTTTAGTGTTTTGACCCATAAAACAGCCCTGTTTCCCTGGATTTAGTAATGGAGAGTAATTTCCTTTTAATGTCTGCAGAGCCTACGTAGAGCAGTCCAGATTTATGCAATACTGGGACTTTGGAAAATCGTTGTATCGCAGTAGCTATTTAAGTCTTTGTCTTCTGTGGGCTGGGGAGGAGCCATCAGAGCTCACTGGATTCTGCCACAAGCTGTTGTTGAGAGTGCCTAAGTTCATTACAGGCATCCCAGCAAGATCTAGCATCTTGCACCTGCA
This sequence comes from Promerops cafer, assembly GCA_013398275.1. Lineage (NCBI taxonomy): Eukaryota > Metazoa > Chordata > Aves > Passeriformes > Nectariniidae > Promerops > Promerops cafer. The sequence goes on along the minus strand of VZSE01008499.1, from coordinate 363,222 downwards.
AACTGTGATTATGAGCAATGTGGTTTGGTCACTTTGCATAGCTCGGAGCCGAGTCTAATGGTGTGGGAAGGAGTTCCTAAGGCTTTGCTGTTTGATGGCTGATGATCAGGAACTGGCTTGTGCTGCCAAAGGGCTGTCTGGGGTGCTTTGTCCACTCACTGGGTGCTTGCAGCAGACTGCATTGTCCCCCACAAAATGGGTGAAATCTCTGGAATTCTGCGATGTTTTAATCCATACTGATTAGTTTTTGTTCATTTCTTTAGTGTTCTAGCATATCTGTTTAGTGTCTGGGAAAGCTAAAAACTCAGATGAAATCTGCAGTCCAGCTGCCTGTTCTGACAGACTAGTGCAGACTACTGGGCTTCCACCATTTTTTAAAAAAATGTTTCTTGGAAGGGTAAGTCTTGAAAGTTCAAAATCAGTGTAGACTAGCAAATAAAAATGCGGAATACAGGCTTTGAGGGCAGTTTTTAATTTCAAAACAAGAGATAAACATTTACAGAAGACAAGCTTCCTAAATGCAGTGGCCCAGATGTTGCTCATGATTCTCCTGGGATTTTCTGTGTTTGAATTCAGCTGGGAAGATTGCCCTTGCTTCAGTCAGCTGACCTAAGTAGGAGGCATTGAAGCATGCCAAATCAAAGTGGTTTGCACTTTATAAGTTCCCAGTTTTTCTGTCAGGTATTGCCTGGTCAGCCTCATCCAGTCCTTGCTGTAGTGTCCGTTGTGGTTCAAATGCAGAGTGCTCACCCAAACAGAGCACCAAATGGTGCTAACCGCGGTGCAGAAGGGCACAAAGGGTGTGATTACTTCTCTGCTTGACTCAGTGTTGAAGGTACAGGAGATATATAGTATCTCAGTAGGGAGAAATATGAAGGGTAGCTCCAGAACTATCCTCAGTACTGCATGGGAAGAGAAATACGCTGTGGCTGTCCTTTTCACACTTTAACAAAATGAGGGCCTCAGGGAGCAGCCACCTCCAAGGTCTGGCCCTTATTGCGGCTTTCAAGCTTGAGATAATACATGTGTACTTTCTAGACATAGCTTATGGAGCATGAGGGTGTGGTGCAATAACCTGCTGTTCTGTGCAACATATCAGAGTCCAAAATCTATTGAGCTGGCAGTTCACTAAGGTTTTTACTGACCAACCCACTTTAGATACAGGAGTTTGAGCCAGCATGGATTAATGGCCAGAAATAGTGCAGTAACACTCTTAAGGTGCTAATGAGTGAGTGCTCATGAACTCCTCAGACACAAAGGCTACTGTACACAGAGAAGGAGCTCTGGTGTCTCAAACTCTGAAACCAGTGGAATTACCAGTGGAAGTGGAAATGGGTTGTATCTTGTTCACCTGTCTGAACTGTAGGTAATGCTGCTGTGGACCACTGAGTCCTGGCTTTGTTCTGCCTCAAATCCGAAAAAAGTTACAAGCTTGACTTTTAAAGAATATAAACACTATTTTGTCTGTGTGTAACTGAAGCCTAATATCAAGTGCAGGGAAGTAAAATACATTATGTTTGTTCACCTCGTTCAGGCTCACTAAAATGCAGTGACTTTTTACTGGAGAAGCAAAGGAACTTCAGATGTTCCCATTTAGTTGAAAGAGAGCAAAAAAGAGGGTATTGCCTGATCAGAAAAACTGTCCCAGTGACACTTTATTATTCTGGCACCTTTGACTCCTGTTAATTCAGCCTCAGTGAAAAGTTACTGAGATGCCAGAGCCAGACTCAGGAAATGAAATGGGCAGCCCTTAGGCTGGGTTGAGTCAGCCCAGCCAGCTCTGTGCTTTGAGGTGCAGCCATGGCGTGTTCAGAGGCCTGAAAAGGTTGCCTTAAAGTTTCTCAAGTTAAGACAATTAATAAGTGGTTTAAAGTCAGATTTTCAGTGTGTTAAAATCAAGTATGTGGGAATCAGGGCATGTCAGCATGTCAGCTTCTTTTGTCTCATGGTACACCTTGACAACAAGCAGCACAATTCAGAGCCTCATTCCTTGCTTTGTGTCGTTTCCTCCCCACTCGCCTGGGGAATCCCAGACTTTTCTAAGTACAAATTCAGATCACCTTCTTTTTTACTTGGCATGCACCATCCAAATCCAGTGCTGTATACAGAAGTTTCTCACTTCTCCATAAAGAAATGGGTGACTGAAGTGACCTGCTTCACGAGCTGGTGATGGTGTCAGAAATCTCAATTTCAGGGTCTCAAACTGAAATAAGAGGAGACTGCTTTTTATTTTCTTTTCCCCAATACTCAGGATTTAGTGGGTTTTGCTATGTCCTGCTCAAAACAGTTCCATACTTAACACACAGGAGGAAAAGAGGGGAATGGATTCTTAAAACAGATTTGCAGATATCTCAACTTTAATGTCACGAAGTGTAGAATGCAGGTAGCAACCCTTGTTCTTACTGACAAGGCAAGGCTCTGTAGGGAGGAAAACACAGCCATGTGTTTACATATGGAGAGGAATGAGGGTGCTCAGCCAGAAGAAATGTTTGGAGTGTTTCTGTTGTCCATATGTGATCCTAGATTTCTCCCAGTAATTTTAGTAACTAAGGTGCCGTGTTGATTTAGCTTGGCCTGGTTTTTTGGTAGCGAGGGAGGGCCACAGGAGTAGCTTCTGTGAGAAGCTTTTGGAGCTTCCACCATGTCTGACAGAGCCTGTTGATGGCTCTGAAGGTGGACATGCTGCTGGCCCAATTAGAGAGGTTGGTAATGCTGCTGTGATGACATACTTAAGAAGAAAAATCAAAACAGCATGCGTGCAGTTCTTTCCAGGGGTGGCGAGGCACCGCAGCTGCTGCCATCCTGGTGAGCCTTGCCTGCCTGGCTGCCCCCAGCCAACCGTGCCACAGGAAGGAGGGCAGGGGCAGTGGCAGCAGCTTCTCCTTCCCAGGGCCCGCATGAAGAGAGGTGTCAAAAAGCGCCAGCGCTGTGGCGGCTGCCACTGCCTGCTTGGTGGTGGCAGGGCCGCGTGACTGGCGGCAGAAATAGGGTGAGAGACTCTCTGGTGCAGAACCTAGACAAGATCAACCTCTTGGAGCTGTGGGATCCTGCAGGAATCTTTGAATTAGCAGAACTTGTTATCAAAAGTACCTATGAGCAGCAGTTTTTCTTCTAGTCAGAGAAGAGGAGGAGGTGAGAACAAGTGAGGGAGATCAACAACGTAACACCATGGTCAGTGGAAAAAGAGAGGGAAGAGGTGCTCCAAGCATCAAAGCCAAGATTCCTCTGCAGGCCATGGTGAGCACCATGGTTAAGCAGCTGTGCCCCTGCAGCCCATGAGGTCCATGAGGGATGCAGAGATCCACCCACAGCCCATGGGAGAAGTGCTCACGCCAGAGCGGGCAGATGCCAGAGAAAGCTGTGATCCAGTGGGAGACCCAAATGGAGAGGGAGCCCCTGCTTCCAGAGAGAGAGAGGGCCTTTGCTTCCAAACTAGAGCAGCCTGTCCTTGGGCTGCCATGGACGAGTGACCTACGCTGCAGCAGTATTGGCAGGACTGCTGCTCGTGAGATTAGAGCCACGCTGGAGAAGTTCATGGAGAACTGTCTCCCGTGGGAGGGGCCCCATGGCATAGCAGAGAAAAGACTCTTGCTGAGTGAACAGAAGATCGTGAGTGATGAACTGACCAAACCCCCCTGCCCTGTCTCCTTGCGCTGTTGATGGGAAGGAAGAAGGGGCTAGGGGGAAAAACAAGGTGTTTTAAAGGCTTATTTTACTTCTCATTATCCTCCTCTGACTCTGTTAATAATAAATGTACTTTACACCTTTAAATTTGAACCTGCTTTGCCCTCAGAGTGTTTTCTCCCAGTCCTCATCTCAACTCATGAGCCCTTCATTAGTTTTTTTCCCTCTCCTCTGCCCAGATGAGAGCAAGAGAAGGTGAATGAATGGCTTTCGTGGGTGCCTGGCATTCGGCCAGTATCAAACCACAACAGGTGCTATGCCTAAAACACAGAAGCTGGAATGCCATCTCAAGTGGTTTGCTCAGCCTTTTGCTGACAGCTCTCAGTGATGTAACCTACTGTGCGGTCAGAGACAGTGCTTCACAAAGTACACAGGCACACAGACAGGTTCCTGCAGACCTTCCAACCTGCAGGATGCCACGGGGGTGCTCTACTGATTGTGTTCACCTGTATGCATGGGGTCACCCTCTGGGAAGAGTCAGTGCTGAGCTACTGTGCACAGTTCCCGTGCACTTGGGTTTCAGGAGCTTGCAGTGTCTGTTGTGAAACGATCCCGTACCTGCAGCAGTGGCTGACCAGGAGCTGACTGCATGGCTTGTGTTCTTGCCACTACTTCTTTCTCAGTACGTGAGATCCCAGGAGTAGTCCTTTAGGAGTTTTGCATCCAAATTGAAAATGGACACCAGGAGTAGACAAACCCCAGACCCATATGCAGCCCAGCTGTGGCCAGTGTCCTTCCTATGTGCATCTGTCCCTGCCTGAACACTCTCAGCTGTGCACACAGGTGCTCACTGCCCTTAGCTGGTTGCCTCCTTACAGCCCTATAACCCTGTTGTATAGGAATGGGCAGATCTTGCATGGAGTTTGCTTGTACAGGTCTTACATTTCACTGCTTACCTGACTGCAGCTAGTCTCAACTGTGCTATAACAGAGGTCTCTATGGGAAACTTTCATGATATTGTTGGAGGTGTTCTTTTGGGGGTATTGTGCTGATCGTTTTTCTTTTTTTTTTTCTTTTTTCCTGTATTTTTTAACAGAATGGAGCTCGCAACTTCCAGGACTTCGACTGTCAGGTAAGACCATGTGCAGGAGACAAGGATCAGTTGGTAACTCCCCATAACTCAGCAGTAATGTTGAGAGAGATGAAGAAAAACCTCTGTATTTTAATTTTAGCTCCTGTTAAGGTTTATTCAATAAGAACTGGAATATATCCAGTGACAGAAATTGCCCTTCACCCTTGCATGCCAAGCAGCATGAAAGTTCTGAGTCCTGAGGTGCAGACTGCTCTGCCAAGGCTACACAACATCTTGCAGGATGTCTGGTCTGCTGAAAAACAGTTTCTTGGAAAAATGCAGTATGCTGAAGAGCTGAAGCTCTTTCATGTCCTTTCTGGTTCACTGGCTGGGAAAGGAGGAGCTTGCATGTTTTCTACCTGTTTGTTTTGAGAGGAGATGGAAGTGAGAGAGCTGCCCCAGATACAGCACACTGCTTTTCTGGGCCTGTTTTGACACAGCCATGGTTGTTTACCAGGAGTTTATTGATGGTACAGAGGGGAGCCCAATGGCTCTGGTTGCCATAGGAATAACCCTTTCATAGAAGTGATTGCTCCACCAGCATGCTCTGTGATAGGCAGAGCAGAGCACTGAGATTCTGTGGGGCATTTTGTGGAGCACAGGCTCATTTCCCAGACCAGATTATCCTGCTGCCTTCTCACTGAGCATGTGGGTATGCAGCTAGTGGCTGTTGTTTCTCTCCAGCAGCTGGAGGCTGCTGTGTCTGTAGTGCTCTGCTCAGACAGGGCAGGTCATACAGCACTGCTGTAGCACATCAGGGGCTGGCAACATCATGTGATAAATTTAATAGAAGTCTGTTGATGTAGGTGATTCCAGAAAACCATTTGCAAGTCTATGCACAGCAGGAACGTAGTAAATACAGTCCTGTGAAGGTAGTCCATATTTTTTCCTTCTCTTAATATCAGACACTGATAGTGTCCATGCCATGTGGGCAGGTACACATCACTGTACTGCTTTAGCTCAATTAACTGTGAGTTTTGGTATCTTAAAGCTTCAAGTATAAAAATCACTAATCTTACCACATTATAACTTTAGTGTCTGATCTGGAAAGCAGCAATAGTGTTAAGCAATGGTTTTGCTTTTGAAATAAAGTTAGATAATGGGTTTAAAACACTTTCCTGTACTGTCATGTCTCCATCTATCTTCTCCATCTATCTTTTACTTTTAGAGGTAAAGTTTGCTTCCATGTCAGATGGGTAATGGGTAAAAATAGGTGCAATGCCTTTGAGTAAATGTAGACAGCAGAGGCACTTCCTGCTGAGGTCTGTGTGCCGGGATTGGGAAGAATGTGTTGCGGATTGGCCTCCACTGGTAGTCCTCCACTGAGCCACCAGAGCTGTGGGCGTGCCCGTGCCGTGCGGGGCTGTGAGTGGCATGGCCCGGGGAGCCGGAGCAGAGTGGGAGGGTGGGAAGGAGGCTGTGCCAGAGCTGTGTGCAGCTGCTGCCTTCTGGCTCTACGCCGTCCCTCAACAAGCAAAGTCTCTTTACACTTCTCTTTAAACAGAGCCCCAGGTCTGAAGCCGGGCAAGCCCCACAGAAACCTGGCAGTGCAGCCACCGACCTGCACACTCGGCGTGTTGCGGAGCTGTGGTTGTCCTCTCCAGGGCTGAGCTTTAGGAAAAGCTCAGTGGTCTGCGGCCAGGGAGTTGTGCTCTGAGGAGTACTGGGCCAGTAAGGACAGGCTTGTTGCTTCTGTACTTTACTGTAGATCACCAGTGAGCTGGTGGCCATGGCAACAGTTGGGCAGGAGGCAAGATGTTCTTTCCAGGAAACCATATAATTAATGTAGAATACCTTTTTTTTTTTAGCAAGATGTTAACACAGTGTCTCTCATGACTGTAAATATTGTCCCAGCCTCACCTTCCTCCAGCATCAAGGGGTAGTTTCAGGACACACCTGGCTTGATAGTCCCCCGTATCATACCTGGAAAGTACCCCAAGGGCTGGTTTAAGCCTCTGAAATCTGCCAGAGAGGATGGATCGTGTGTTGAATCCTTGGGTTTTCTGTCTCAGTTGCTAGTACCAGAACTGTGCTTACACTTGGAGACTGAGCTTGTGTCCTGTGAAAAATTACTGCTCCTTTTTAATCTAGCAAAGCACATCTAGCTGCCACATCCAGGCCTCTGAGAAACTCATGTGACTTTACCAGTGTCAGGGGAATTTGAAGTGAAGAATGTTGCCAGGGCTTTCAGAGGAAGGAAGATCCTCTTGTGTAGAGAAAGATTTAAAAGCACTTAGGCTGGGGCAGTGTTTTAATTTGTCCTGAGTTTCAGAGGGAAGAAGAGCCTTGGAGAGGATCTCAGTTTGATAAGAACAGGCACAAACTGGCCACAGATTGATGAAGGCTGATAACTGGAAGGTGGTTTCCAGTGACAGTGCAGTGAAGTTCTCAATCAGCTTCCAACAGCAGCAACATCTGCAAGGGACCTGGTGGATTTTAAGGCAAAACTTAAAGAATTTGTGAGATGGATTTTATTATCTGATATAGTGTAGTGTTTGCAATATGGGACCATGGCATCAGCGATGCGAGACCTTCATTTCAGACCTTTTTATTTTTCTAATAGTTTAAAACAGCTGTTTTAAATGGAGTTAAAGCTGTAGCTTTGACTGGGGCTGACCATATCCTGAGCTGTGTTTGGAGGGCTGCAGGCAGTGCAGTGAGGGAAGGGGGTGGTGAGGGAAAGATGAGCCTCTGTCAGCACTGTTGATAACCCTGTTGGCAGTGCAGGTCCAGTTTGAGCTCCCCAGTAAAAGACATTGACATATTGGAACAAGTCCTGTTTTATTTGTCTGTATTATTCTGTGCCCTTGGCCATGAAGTCATTTGCTGTGAGTCCATCCCAGAATTTCACAGAGTATGCTGAGTTGGGAGGGACCCACAAGGATCATGGGGTCCAACTCTTAAGGGAATGGCCCGTATTAAACCCAGCATCTCTGGTGTTACTAGCACCATGCTGTAACCAGCTGAACTAACCTCAGGATCCCAGCTCCTTCCAGGACTGACTGATATCCCTGCCCTAGCTTCTCCTTGGACACAGCTAGAGTAACAGCCTCAGTGTTAGTTCTGTGGTGCCTTTAGACTTCCCTCTGTCTGAAATCTGGAATTTCAAAATATTCTCTGCAGCTGGGCCATGCTTATGAAGGGGAGAAGTGTTTAATTTAATCCCATCTCAGGAACGTGTCGTTAGCACTGTCACTGACTCTGGGAGGTCTGTAGGTTCCAGGCACACACCAGGCACACAGGTTCCCCACACTGTTTTCTATATATTTGGCATGTGTTACTTTTCAATAGAACATGTATATTTAAGATTTGTAAGATCTCTCCTTTGGTGAAAACGGGTAATGCTGTTGTGAATTTTGATTCATTTCCCTGTATGTTTGGTTTTATTTTTGAGTAACTTGCCAGGATCAGATCTGGGCAAAGTCAACAACACAAGTTTCTGCTTCTTCCTACTGATGAAATTTGTTACTCTGGGGTGAATGTGTGAGAGGAAGCTTTTAGCTTTTCTGGTACAGCTGACTTCCACACACAGCTGTCCTGGTTTTCTTAAACTGTTCATGTGCAAGCAGCCACAGCTAACCCTGATACATAACAGATTGCCTGGGTGTCAGCTAAACAACCCCAGTAATCTGGTAACTGCAGTGGAGATGAAGTGGAGAGCTAGCATGGGGGCTTAGCAGTCTTTATCAATATGAATTTAGGTTCTTCTCAGAACTAAAAAGTATTAACCTACATCTGAGACCTACATTTTACTTGAAAGAGGTATGAGCCCTAATGAAGTCTAGGCTTGGCTTTTCCCAATATCCATGGGCAGATGGTCGAATAAATGATCTGGAATGCTGATGGACAGATGGTGTGGTGATCTGCACTGTTACTAGAGCTGTGCCTGTGCTTTTATTATTATCTGCAGACCCTCTGCAGCTTTCAGAAGTAGGTGTTCTCTCTCAGCCTACATCTCTCTCTTCTTTTCCAGAGGATTTGCTTTAAATAGAAATGAAGGAATATGCCGATGTATTTGTAAAACTATCCAACTAAACCTGTGTTATATTTCAGTCTAAAATAAGCTGGCATTTGATCTTATGAGTTGATTTGGTCATTTAAGCTGCCTCTGCTGCCTCCCAGCAACGGGAAGGCAGAGAAGTGTTTGTCTTTCAGGACACAGCATGCAGAAGGGGGCTTGGAGTGTGGAGGTGGTCTGGGATTTGGCTGAGTATTTGCAGAAAGCTCTCAAGGAGGAGGAGGTGGGAATAAGTAAGTCCAGGACATGCAGGGTTCATCTGAAACAGAAAGGACAAGGCATGCATAAACCCTTGGAGGAAAGAAATTGCCTGGTATAAAAATGTGCTCTCTTGCTGGCATTAATGGAAAATGTGGAGTTATTCAGTTGCTCGTGCCCAGAATAAAACACAGCACAATGTTTGCAGAGTTCATGTCAGACCTTGATGTGGAATTTTTTGCCACTTACTTTTACTGAAAGTGTCACTTTTCAATAAGCCCATGTTTATACTGATTCAGTTTTGGAGAAGTTCTTTTGCAAGAATGTAAACTTAAAAGCAGTTAGAAGCTTTTTTAATCTGCATTTTTAAAAGTTTGCTTGTCCTTGCCTAGTCTCTTTGCTTTATGTTTGCTTGCTCTGCTGTCAGAGCGGGCATGTGCTGCTGGGAGGTTATTGACATATTCCCTTGTGTGCATTTCCTGATGCTGGAGAGGTTCAGTGGAAACTGTGCTCATTTTTTGAAACTATGTTCATTTTTCATTTAAGTCAGCTTGTGAGTGCTACCCAGTGGCATTGAATACCAGATGTTTTAAGGTGCCTTCTGTTCACTGTGCTGAAATAGAATAGAATGTTAGCACTTCTGAGGAAGGGTTTGCTTTCTGTGTGTGAGTAATGGGAGCTGTTGTCACCTCTATTGAAACAGTTTGTCTGGGATATTGAGGACCATTTCACCTCTGATTTGTACGACGAGTTCTTTTGTTTAAAGTCATAGAGTGAAATTAATTAGAGCACATAAGCTGTTTTGATCTAGAAAGCAAGTCTATTTAATACCTACTAGATTAATGCTGCTCCTAATCTTATTAAAACTATCGTCATCACTAAAGTACTGGTTTTGACTTCTGACATCATAGCAAAAAACACTGTTAAGATAACCATTACTAAAATAAAATTTTATTTTGGCCTCCTTTTTTTGTATTATTTATGTTTCTTGGGAAGCTTTTCCTGTGATTCGTCCCATCTGGTTTTCTATCTAAAAGCTCACTTTTTTGTAAAACTGCAGTGTTGAGTTCTGGAAAGTTTTAGCTAGCCAGACTTGGACTGAAACATGACTCTTATTTCTAAGTGTATGTACACAGTCCTTCCCTGGGGCTTACAGAAACATTAGTTTTGCTTTCTGTATTCTATGACAGCAGTGTGCCGAAGGGGTGATTATGCATTTGTAATACTTGAAGTTCCTGTACTTTTTATGTTGTTGTGAGTTTTTAGAGCAAAGCAAATATATGTGCTTTAGGCCGAGCCATTTTCATCCATTATGCAACATCCATTAATGGTATTTCACAGCAATTAATGAGTAAGTGTACTACCAGGTTTAATTCAATGCAGTTCTAGTTCCCAGGGATGTGAAAAGTTTGGAGACACAGAACACAGCCCTGCATTCTCTTCTTCAAGAGATTTTTAAGATGTTCATTGTCTTCAGCAAAGTACTGAAATGCAGATTGGGACACCATATTAGGAGGACTGTCCTTGGCTAGAAACATGGCCCTTGGCTTACCTGCCAGGTTCCTTGAGGAGTGAGGGTGATCTGGGCTCTAGCAATCACACAAACTATTTCAGGCTCACCTGTATATTAGCACGTGCAGATCTCCCTTGTGCGGGCTCCAGGTTTGCAAAGGCAGTGTGTCTGCAGTAGTCCACTGGCGAGGGGATGGGAGAGCCAGGGCCTCTGTTCTGTTTGCAGCCCGTGGGGAAGGCTGCAGTCTGGCACTCAGCTATCTCCAAACAACAGTGCAGAGTGCCCCCCTGTCTTGGGCAGACCAGAGCTCAGCTGCCGTGGTTTAATTCACCCTGAACTATTAGAGATCTAGGCTGGTCCAGTTTCCTGCCTTAGGTCGGGAAGAGGGGGTCTACTCTCAGAGCAGGAGTAAGAAGCCCCACGTATTCCTCAGTCTGTGCTGGGTGCCTTGCTCTGAATACCTGACACTGGATACTTGACTGGAGTGCAAGAAAGTTGTGGTTTTAACTGCTTCTTGTAACACGTGGGCAGGACAGGAGGTGGAGAAGTGCATCTTTGTACATCTCAGACATGTTGTCATGAATTGCTTACTGGTCTCAGCATTGCGTGGTTGTAGGGGTTTGTGCTTTCTGCTGTGGGAGTGCAACCCAGCCCGTCAGCCATGCTCGTGCTGGAGCTCACTTGGCTGAGTTCCTTTAACTGCAGAGCCAGTGTCTGTCCTCTGGCAGGATCTGTGTTTGGAAGCAACTTGCCAGTTCTTGCTGGCTGAGCATTAGCAAGTGAGAGGTCACGGAGAGGCACTGTGTCCATCCTTCACCATCACCTGCCTTTGGAACAGGTGCTTGGAACTCTGTCTCCTGTTGCTTTTGAGTTTGTGTAAGCAGATTGCATATCTCATTCTTCTGCTGCTCTCAATTCTCACACAGAATTTCTCTTACTTAAGACTGAATCCAGTTACACAGAGTGCCAGAAACCATTGCTTGCCTGCACAGATCATATTGTGTTTTCTATTAGTAAGTTTCTGCTCTGTATGGAAATGAATAATTTACTTCAAGATGTTGTTTTAAATCTGATTTTGATTTGTTTCCCATGCAGCCATCTCCTTCAACTCTACTATTTCCAAAATAATTTTGCACTGAGAAGGAGCTGGGAAGCACCCAGCTGCCAGCTGCCTAAAGATTGGCAGTATTATAATGGGAGGAGTTACCAGGTGGTGATGTTTTACAGTCTTAACATATTTTTTTCTTATCTTACAGTCATAGTTTTTGGTGTTGTTTTAATAACGTGTAGAAATTTGAGGGCAGCTGTTGCTGAGAGCCAGACAGCGGAGTCTCTGCCTTAACCTCTCCATGGTTAGTAGCTGGGATAGGCTGCCCCAGGAGCATGATGTGGGTGTTTCTCACCTTTGCCAAGACTGGCAAAGATGATGTAAAGTAAATAGCTGCAGCCACAGAGTCAGTGAAAAAGGGGAAAGCCTGCTCTGAGTAATCTGCATCTCCTCCACCTTTCAGCAAGGCAGCAGAGGCGGTTTTCTTTGCCTTAGGTGAACCAGGAACTGAATGTCCTTAAGTTGAAAGGTTTTTTGGCGATGTTTCTAGCCCCATGTTAGTATAGATATTCAGCAAGCTTGAGCAGAGTGCAAGCAACAGATGCCTTGCTGCTCTGTGTTTGCCAGGTTTTCATGTTAAAATTTTTTTTTGAAGGGATTTCACAGATGTGTTCTTTACTGCCGGTCTCCAAATCAAATAAATTCCCAATTTTTCTAAGGAATTAATTTTGAACTTTGAGCAGCTTCACATTGGGAGTAAAACTCATCTGGTAATGCCAAAAAAGAAGCTTAATAAATTAGTCATGAAAAGCACTGATAATGTGAATTGTAGTCATTAATCATTCCCACTGTGCAACAAATGGTTTCTTCAACCTTTAATAACTTTTAAAACTTATGTACTGGATCACACTGTGACCTGGGTCTGTGGGAGCATGGCTGGAACTTGGACTGCTACCTCTGCTGCCTGTGAGTTCCTGGAGCTCAAGGCATTAGCACCTCTGGAGCTGCCGTTGGATGCCTCACTCCTTCACTCAGAATGTTTTTTCTCAATATGGGAAATTTTTGGTGGTGTTAAGGAAACTTTCCTGTCCAGCCCTCCCGGAGCTACTCTGGCAGTCACTGTCGCACCACCTGCACGGGGACCAAGCCCCTGGCAGCTCACATCCCACACTCAGTCACAGCAGCTTTCTTACTGGCTCTACCCCAGGTTTTCCATAGCAGAGTCAGACGTCCAGATCCCTCAGATAATTTAATCATGGTGCAACAACTAAATAGCAGAGCAACAAAATAAGAGCTTGAGCTGGTGCCTCCAAAGAGGGACCCCAAACAAAGGAGCCCCTGGGGTTTTATCCCTTCACAGTGCAGGGAATGTCTGAGGGTGCTTAGCTGCTGCAGTGTCCCTGAGTCTGGGTCCTCTCTCTGGGCCTCAGGTACTTGGGCCCTTTTCTGCAAAGGGTCTTCAGTTCCTGGCTTCTTGCTGCAGGCTTAGGCTCCTGTCCCTCCAGAGCTCAGCCTGCAGTTCCACTGCAGCTGCACCTGAAGCTACTGGCACTGATTGGATTCTTTAACAGGTGGCACCTGTCAGTGGCACTGTCACTGTTTCCCTCTCTGCTCAAAGGCAGAGGGTGGCACTCAGAAATGATTCCTACATTTGAACCTTTGGCCATGTGCCCACTTCTTTCCATAATCAATTCCACAGTAGATTTAGGATTTGACAGTCATAGTTGGGTGTGGGTTTTCCTGTTTAGTTTGAGAAGCATTCAGAAATGTTAAGGGCAAATAGAATAATGTCCTGGCCTTGTCTGACCTTCTCCAAATGCTCAGCAAGGAATGCCTTCCAGCAGTTCTTGTTTGAGTTTGATCTCAGGTATTTTAAAGCTTCTCTTGGGTTGTGCCCTATCACCTTCCAGTGTCTGAGCCACTGTGGTTCCCACACACTTCTGAAGTGCAGGGCTGTTTGATCAAGAGCAGGGATTCTCAGGAGCTGGCACCATGGAGATTATAGCAACACTCACAGGACAGTGAACCCAGCTCTGCACCCCCGCCTGCAGATTTCCATAAGGCCATCAGCTCGCCAGACATGGGATAGGAGAAGGACTCTTTCCAGTGGCACTTCATCATCAAGTCAGCATCGATTACATGGTAGCAACACTGCATTTTAGCCACAAACTTCTGTGGAGCAGCAGGTTAAGGAGCCCCAGAGCGTGAGAAGCCGCCACTTACATGATTCTGAGGGCAGAGAGATGAATTCTGTGCCTCCCAAGAGCTGCTCTGCGATGGGAACTGTAATGTATTCCAGATCTACATCCTTGGGGAAAAGGAAAAGAACTAACCAGCAAGCCATAGAAAACTTCACTGGTTTTGCACTCAAAGTTCAGAACAGAGCCTGCACAGAAACAGAGAAGATTGTTGAACATAAACTGAGCAGAGAGCAAATGACCACCATCCATCACAGCAGAGACAAAGAATGGTGCCAGAAAGCCAGCATGACTTAACAGAAGGGCAGGGAGGCTATTGTAAACAAAGCATTTTTTAAAAAGCTAGGGAAAATGGAAGAGGTTATAAACTCTGACAGATTAAATATATGAACAGAACAAAGCAGGCAGAGGGGTTTTTGAGAGATGATTTGCAAAGGGGAGAAACCCAACTGTCCTGTTTCAGATCTGTCAAAATGGAACCTTGGGAGGAAGGCTTAGGGCTAGTCATAGCAGAAGAATGAAACATAATTTTTTCTGCATACAGGCTTGGCACAGAGCAGCTCACAGAGAGTACTGTGCTGGAATGGTCTTTGTGCGGAGTCGGCGCAGATCCTGCCGTAACCCATAGTGCCTGCTACAGAGGCTCTACAAAAATAATATTTATGCATTTGTAGCAGGTTGCCAGAACTGGAAGTATCAACCCAAGAGTTTTAAATAAGTTTAAAGATTAAATAGTTGCAGTGCTAAGTGAGAGGTTATGCTCCTCTGTTGAAGCTGCCATGGTGCCCAATCTATCACTTTATAAGACAGATCAGAATTCAGAGGAATTCTGGGAACTTGCTGACCAGCTGTACCAGACAGACTGATAAAATTAGCAGAGTATAGTGGATCAATTACACTGATAAATATTAGGAAAGGGTAATGTAAGTTTTTAAATGGAAGAAGTCCCGCTCTGCAAAGCTATTGGAACTCTTCAAAAGAGTCAGTAGTGATATAAATAAAGATAATTCAGTCAATGCAGCCTACTTGGATTTCCAAGAGACAGGAGTCCAAAAGGAATCTTAAGACATATCTCTTAAGGGACTTAAGAGACCATGCAGTCAGAGGAGAAGTCCAGTGATGGATGAAATACTTATTTAAAAAATCCAGCATTTGTTTTCACAGTCAAGATCACTCTGGAGATCTGTACTGGGACCTGTGCTGCTTAAATATACTCTTTAGTGTTATGGAAAAAGTGATGGAGGGTGCAGTGACAAAACTTACCTGCCTTTGGGTAAACAAAGTATGCTACACATTGAGTCAAACCTTTCTAGAGTGGAAAATGAAAGCATGGGCTCAGGGCTGATGATAACCCAGAGGCGTAAGACCTTAACATTGCAAGGGGTGAGTGACAATGTCAGCACAGGGCTTGTGGCTTTCAGCAAAGCAAATCAATCCTTGTTCATCAGGAACAGAGAACAAAGCAGCCCCATTGTGCTGCTTCGTGTATCCACAGCATGTACCTGCATGCTTTTGACGTCCTGCCAGGCCCCTTGGCTCAGCAAGGACAGAGCTCCCTGGGGCAGCTTTGGAGGACAGCAGCATGGTCAGGGTCAGCTGCTGTACCAGGGCTGGCTGGATAGTCCCAAGCACATCAGCCCAGAAAGGGGAATGTGGGGGCCATGAGCTGGTAGGGTATCACTTCTGGGGAGTATGGAAATGGGGTCAGTTGCTCCCCAGCTTCCAAACCAAGGGCCAGGAGATCTCATGCAAAATCAGCAGATCCAAGATGGGGAATTACGTGGTTCTTTACCCCACGCGTTAATAAGGTTCAGCTGCTCTGGTCACAGGGGGAGAGAGGTACCAAAGGCACAAGTGTTTGTGGGTTTGCAGCCCCATCCTCAGAAAGCTGAAAAACAAACCTCCAGTTTCTGACCTACAGATTGTTGGAAGCTGGGAAAGTTGTGGGAAACTGTTACAAGATGCAAGTGTCTGAGAACTTGTATCGCTTTATTCTTTTTCACAAGCACAGGCTCCTGAAGTCATCCCAGCAGTCTACAGCCGCAGCTGGTCTTCATGCCTTCTGCTCCTCCTCCATCGTTGCTCTTCTCGTTCCTGAGCCCCAGGCACTGCTGGTGTTTGAAGCTGTGATTCCCAGCTGTGCTGAGTGGGTGGGTGGCAGCTGCCTGCCCAGCTCCAGTGCTGTGTCCCAGCAGCCAGCGTGGCGCAGCTGCCGGCTCTGGGAGCCGCGCTGCCTCTGCTACCCTCCTTGGATTCGCAGCAGCTGGGCTGCAGCTGCTGTTTATTTTTACCTACTCTGCAAATAAAGGCGAAAGATAAAAACATCTTCAGAAAAACTTCTGTTAAAGTTTTCAGTCCCTAAGAGAAAATTGAATTTTATCCAGCTCTTCAAAACACAACCTGTGGCTCATGAGCTTCTCTTGCATTCATCTACCTTATTTTAAAGACTGCAGGTTTGTAAAAGACTGGCTGTCTCCTGGACAGGTTTTCTACCTGCTATCTTGTATCACTGCTGCCCTGCACTAGACCAGATAAGCATTGGGACCTTAGCTGGAATGAGACACCTGCAAGGTAACAACCCATGAATCCCTTTTCAAACTACACTGATACAGTGTGTCATAGCTGGCCTGAGCAGAGAGCAGAAAGAATCTAAGCGTGCCAGAGTCTGGAAGTGTCTGTAACTTTCCAACACAACGCTTCTACACAAGCAAAGGGCAAATACCAGCAGAGAACATGACAGACTTGTGTTTTGGAACTGGGCAGCAGTTAGGGAAGCATTGATGCAGTGTGACACAGGCAGGACCTCTCACTAGGCAGCTGTGAAGGGTGTCTGCAAGAAGGACATGAAGAAAGTGTGTTTGTCAAGGACAGAGGGTGCAGCCTGCAAAGTTCCTGTTTTCTCACTGAGTGCTCTGGTACCCACTGTAAGTGGGTTATTCTGCTCCATATTTGAGAGAGTAATAAGCCAGTAATAATGTAACTAAATCATAACTTTTGGGGGGTGCAGTTCAAGGTAGCAGTTGTATTGTATAAGTGTGGAGACTGTTGTTGTCATCTAAAGCATAATACCTAAGCTCTGGTTTAAGCCTCCATCTCATGCTGTCCTGTGGCTTTGATACATAGGAGAGCTGTTATGGAGACAAACAGGTGATGGGGAATCATGGATGCTCTAATCGTGTGGCATCTGAAAATTATTTTGTTCTTTGCAGTGAGAGATTGAGATAAAAGCCCTAGAACTCCAGGGAAAGTTTCAGAGGAAATAAAGTTCACTGGAAAAACTGACATAGAATTACCACTAGGGAAGCTGGGGGTAAAACTCAGTCTTATTTCTCCAGATAATCTTGAAAAAGAGATCAGCATGATAGCCAATGTGCAGTTAAAAAAAATAAAGGTAGAAACCCTTATCTAGTTGTAGTGGCTGCTGCTCCCCTTGTAGAAAGGAGAAAGCTTTGGAAAAAGGCTGTAAGAAGTTAACACGCTTTATTCAGAGCAGAGGAGAGTAGCTGCTTCCCAGGAGGAGGATTTCCGCCTTGCCAGGAAACTAACAGGAGAAATAAGGAGTAGCCCTAAGCGCTCCCAGTCTGAGGTGTTGACGCTGTACAGGGCAGAGTAAGAAGTTTGCAGATTTAGCATCTTATATTTTTCAAGTGCTGCTTGCTGAGATTTGTTAAAAATTGAATTCCTTATGTTGCTGCCATGTTCAGTGTTGTCCTGGTTTGAAGGACAGGTATCTGCCAGAGAAGACAAGAACCTCCCTTGGAATGGAGAATATGACCCCCTTCCTTGCAAGTTACTGTAACTTTGAAATTAGGGGGCTTTCAGGCGGAGGTACGGGAGAAGGAGCAGCAGTTCTTTCCGTGTGCGTGCGCAGCGAGGCAAACAAGCAGCGAGCCCGGCGGCAGCAGCGAACAGACGCAGAGACCCAGCCCGGCCTCCTCCGGGCCGCGGCACCTTCCCCTCCGCTGCAGTTCCGGGCACGGCCGGCAGGGGCGCTGGCGGCTCCCGGCCGGGCCGGGCGGGGCGGGGCGCTGATTCCCCCGCGGCTGCAGGGGGCGCTGTGGGGCGAGCTCGGCCGCCTCTCTGCACACGGCGCTGGCGGGCGGGCTGGCGGCAGGGATGGAGAAGGGGCTTCCTTCATGAAGCCCCGGGACAGCCGGGCCCGCTGCACCTCCGGATGGTGAAATGGACTGCAGCAGGAACCTCGGAGCAGCAGCTGGAACGGCAGAGGCGGGCACACCCGGGGTGACAAATAAAATGTAAGGGAAAATTCCACGGCCTGAGCGGGAGCCGCGGGGGTCACACGGACACGGGGTTAGACCACAGCGAAAAAGCCGAGGCAGCGGCAGGAGGCAGCGGGGCTGGGCAGTGGCAGCCCGGTTTCTGCCCGCAGCTGCCACACGCAGCCGGGAAGACGCTCCTTCTGGCGAGGGGGAAGGGTTCGGAAGCCCGGGTTCTTCCCCTGAGGCAGCCGCGTGGATGGCGAGGGTCCTTTCCAGTCAGATCCGAGTTAACAAGGCCCCAGTTCACCAGCTGCTCTGACGAGCAGAGGTTCACCCACGGTAAGGAAGAAGCAGTGCCAGGCTGGACTCCGCAGTGGCAGTGACTCAACCGTTTCCCTCCGATCCCAAGAGCGAGAGAGCGAGTGAGGTGCTGAGCCCAGCCCCTCACCCCCAGCCAAAAATGTCACGGTATCTCTGCCCTTCCCAAGAGAAAAGCCCCCGGCTAAGAGGCTGCAGGCAGCTGCACTCCTTCCCCCTACCTCGGCCACTTCTTTGGTCTCTCTGAAGTACTGGTCATTATCATCTCTTAGGCAACAAATGGGACAAAACTCCCTGATAGAAAGGAAAAAAAAAAAGAAAAAATTCCTGACTTCTAACAAGTCTACATTCCCTGTATTTGAGTCACTAATGTGACTGAAGGAGTAGCAGTAGTCCCCTTTCCCCTAAATTGCAGTTTACACAGTCTGCAAAGTCAAAGTAAGCAGGAGACCAAGAATTGATTATTAGCTCAAGGAAACTTTTCCTTCCCCACTTGAGAGCTGCGATCCAAGCTCAGCTTTGGAAAACAGAACTGCAGGGTGCTGCAGTGTGAAACACAGTGAGGTGCTTGGCTAGAGGCTCTGAAGGGAAGTGGGTGTTTCTAGTACCTTGTCCTGTAGCTTACCTAGTAAAAGCATGTGTGACCTTAGCAGTAAGTTCAAATGTTATTACAGAAGAGACTAAGTTGCAGACATATTTCAGTATCATCAGCTCTTTTGTTGCTTTCTGTGCTTTTCTCATTGTTTCCTCAGTTTCGTGTTTGTGCTTCTGTTTGATGGTTGACCTTTTGCTACTGCCTGCAGACCCTCCCTCATCCCCTGCAGGTGTCTCCCCTTCATGAGCCCTGAGTCAGTTTAATTGATCTTGTGCTCAGGGCAAGGCTGTTCCTTCTGCCACCCCATGCACTGCCCTTGGTCTCTGAGCCAGAGCCAGCATTTGCCAGAACACTCTGTGAGCTTCTTAACTCACTGACCTGGCAGTAGTCTAACAAAGCAAGATTAATTTAAAAAAAAAAGGTAACTGAATAGTTTCCTACCAGCTTGATGAGTTCAAGCTGCTTATGGAAGAGCCTAGCAAGTGCCAGAGCTGGCAGAGACCTGCTCTTAGTGGCAGTCCTTAGTGCAGCCCTTAGGGGCGTAGGGAGCTGCAGGTGAGGGTCGCAGGCTCCGGACACTTTGGCACTTGCTGCACTCTCCATTGAGTTTGCTGTGTTTCACCCTTCCAGCCACCTGCACTGCCAGTTGCCTTCTCCCAAAGTGGCCACTTTATTTAAAGGACTTATTAACACCTGTGGGCTTGGAGAGCACTAAACTGGAGTCCAGTGCTATGGCTGCACAGCACATCCTTCAGAAGTACAGGACAGAGCTTTGCCCAGCTCAGCAGAGCAGCCCTGAGAGCTGAGACATAGGCAAGGGATAGAACCTGGAGGTTTGCTGGAGGCTGAGGAAGCAGGGACTGCACCCTGGGCTGCCTTGTGCAGCCTTGCTGTGAGGACAGGAATCCTGCCATGTGGACACATGCTCGCTTTGCACACAAAGACCAATCCTTTCCTACCTGCAGTGCCCTCCTAAGGAAAAGGGTGCCAGGTGAGCCTCAGATAAGGTAATGCCATCTGCAGATGGGTCTCTGCTGCTTTGTAGATAAGTACTCCAGCGTCTGCACGTGCCCAATGCAACAGCTGCGTGCAGGCAAAACCCAGCTCCATCCTGAGGACAAGGACAGCCGGGGGGTCTTGTCGTCCTTCAGACACAAACTCGAGAAGGTTTCAGGCTACCCCATGCGATTACCCACACTCCTGGGGCAAGGGGAGAGAGAGGCTTTGGAGTCCTTGGAAAGAAGCACAGCTGGGTGAAGGAGGGTCTTGCACTGCAAGAACTAAATCAGTCTGCCCCACAACCAGCCCTCAGAGTGCCCAGAAAGTGGGGTGAGGTGGATTTCTGATGTGCTGCAAGCCAGGTGCTCTCACCAGTCCTGTATTTGATTTAATGACTTTGAGGTTGCTCAAAATTACTGTTTAAAAAAATATTTCATGTACTTTACGTAAACTAGTAAAACATATTTCTGAGGTTGTGATGTCCTGTCTTCAAGCTGAACCATGAGGCTTTTTCCTAAGCAGATACTTTCTTAATATCAAGAAAATAATTGGTGCTTTTTACAGTTTCTGTAAGAGCATGTCTCTCCAATGATTTCTGTAGATGAGAGAAGGGACCTACAGGGGATGTTGCAAACCCAGTTTTCCTGACATCTCCACAGCTTTTCCAAAGTCCATAGTTATCCCAGAGATCTTGATCATGGGAAGATGCAGCCCCAGACCATTTGCACATCTGTACAAAAGCAAGCTGCTTTGGGCAGTGGTTGGACACAGAGATTGGATACAGAGGTTTGACAGGGTTGTGAATTGGCCAGTTTGGATGGGTCTTGGAGCAACCTGATAGAGTGGAAAGTATCCCTGCATGTGGCCAGGAGGTGGAATGAGATGGTGTTTAAGATCCCTTCCAACCCAAACCGTTCTGTCATTTCAAGAGCTGTACTGTGGGTGGGAGAGCAGTGTTAAAGTGGGAATGAGGCCC
Source organism: Promerops cafer (assembly GCA_013398275.1). Lineage (NCBI taxonomy): Eukaryota > Metazoa > Chordata > Aves > Passeriformes > Nectariniidae > Promerops > Promerops cafer. The sequence goes on along the minus strand of VZSE01008499.1, from coordinate 342,383 downwards.
TTGCTGCTGGCCCTCAGTTAGGGTTCCCTGTGAAGGCGGCGCATGTAACACTGGGGCTCCTTCTTCTCTCTCTGCAGGAACATGACATTGAGACAGCTTTCGGAGTGGTTCATGTCACCATGCGGGGCACACCCAAGGGGAACAGACCTGTCATCCTCACATACCATGACATTGGCCTCAACCGTAAGCCCTTGCATTGCCAGGACCCTGAAAAAGTGATTATTTGTGGTATTTGCTTTTGAGTGTGGGGAGTAGGCCTGGAGCTGAGATGAGGTCATTCCAAGGTGAAAAGATAAAGGTCTGCAGGAGAGAGAGCACGTGGCATGCCCCTGTCCATTCCAACAGCCCTTGAAAGGTAGGGCCAAGGTGGAAAGATGGAAATAGGTCCACCCAACACAGCGTAGTGCTCTAGCTGACTTGCTGCACTGTGTGATAGGGCATCCATTCCCTGGGTGCTGGACAGGTGAGCAAGTCCCTTCTACATGACTGCAGCAGTAGTGTAATGTTCTGGTGGGCTCAGTTGCTCTTTTGATGTCCTCCCACCCAAAATGTACTGTTACGTTCACACAGGGGCTGCTCTGTGAGTGCTTTGAGTAGCCAGGCTCTGCTTTCTGGGGCAGTGCAGGCTGAGTGTTGTTTGTCCGTGCCCTCCAGTCATGGCAGTTCCATTGCTGAGACTCACTGCTGCACTGCAGTTTTGAGGCACAGCACGTACACCATCCAGCACCCACTGCCCTATGGTCTCAGTGGGGACTTGAGCTCCTGCAGGTGTGTGCCGTGGTGTTTGGAGGGTGGCTTGCAATAAAACTTAAAGAAGTGTCTAATTTATTGTTGTTGTTGTTTCAGACAAATCCTGTTTTAACGCATTCTTTAACTTCGAAGACATGCAAGAGATCACCCATCATTTTGCCGTGTGCCATGTGGATGCACCAGGCCAACAGGAAGGAGCCCCCCCATTCCCATCTGGGTAAGAGCTCTGCAGAGAGCCATGTTGTTTAGTCTGGACTGAGATAGCACCCAGTTTAAGCCAGCTGGGACTGCCAGGCTGAGTGCAGTGGTAAGCAGGTGCCAGCAGCAGAGGAAATGGCAAGACGAGGAAGCTGCCCAAGGGGCATTCAGGGAACTCTCCAATGACTAAGACATGGGTAAAGCCCTCACTAGTGCTGAGTCTGGTACCACCTTTCTGACTTGAGCATGACCTCAGCACACTGCAGTCGAGCTGGAATTTCATCTGTCCATCTTGCCACAGAAGTCTGACTGCCCAAAAGACCACAGCTCTGTGTTAAGTCTTGCTCTGAGGGATGGGATCCACCCAGTTAACTGAAACATACAGTGTTGTTGCACATTAATAACCTGTGCACATGTCTGCCAGATGTTCTTTGTCCCTCCTACCTGGAGCAGAGCTGGAAGGTAACCTCTGTCGGGCTGTATTTGGAGGTGCTCTCTTGCTTTTCAGGTACCAGTATCCCAGTATGGATGAACTGGCTGAAATGTTACCTGCTGTTCTGACACACCTGAAGTAAGTCTCTGAAAGGAAATAGGGTGAGCCAGCTGGATTCCACTATTCCAGCACCCACTTCTGTCTCTGCTTGCCATGACTGATGTGCTCACTGAGGCGTCCCAAGAGGCACGGGCATCTCCCAACCAGTGTGACCCTGTCTAGTCTTGTGCTGGGGACACTGCCTGCTACGTGAGGCAGTTTATGGCTGCTGCATCATTGCTGCATTGTTTTGAAAACAAACCATGAGTGCGCAGCTGGATGCAGAGGGGAAAGGCTTTGCCTCTAGGGGTGCTTCAGCTGAGCTAGGTTAGTTGTGCTGACTGTGAAATGCCTGTATTTCAGCCTGAAAAGCTTCATTGGGATTGGCCTAGGAGCTGGTGCTTATGTCCTCAGCAGGTGTGCAGTAAGTATCTCTTAACTGCTTGTGACTCATGTGGGTTGTGGTCTTCCTTGATCGGACTGACTGTGTGGGGCACGGGCAAAGCAACAGTCAGTAATTACATCAGGGCTGTGGGGAGCCATGGGAGAGCTACCTCTAGCCAGATGGTTATGTTGGAGCAGGGTTACTCTGAAGCTGTGCCAGGCATGGAAACATTGTAATGTGATGCCTTTGAGTCAGCAGGGCCCATCCAGAGTGCTAGGAATAGCCAGTCTTGAGTCTTCACAGAGACCGGCTGCATTACTATATGCGGTGTCCACTGTTTGTGGCACCAAAGAATGGATGTGGTGATGCACTGCAAACTGGTTGATGAGGAATGTGCTTTGTCACTGGAAGGAAGCAGATTTTGCTCCCCCCTTACACAAGAGAGCTGCCTTGATTTCGTTACCTGCGTATACATTTCTCTCTAGTGTAGTGTTCATGTGAAATCAGTGGGTATCGTTTAGCAGTCCAGGAATTTGCCTGAATCTTTCAGAGTTAGTGTTAAAAAAACCAAGAAATCTGACATTTTCAGTAAAATTTGCTTCAGGTTGTTGGGTGCAGAGAGTTGCCAGTTGTTTAGGCCACTATCATTTCTTCAAGCCACTGTGCTGGGCAGCTGCCCCTCCTTAAACAAAGTTCTCTCTTTCCCATTCCCTACAGTCAGGAGTGAGCCAGGGCAGTGTGAGGCACTGCTGTTTCACTGTTCCTTGCCTTCTGTATCTTGCATTGTTTTCAGCCTCGCTAAAGAGGAGTTTGTGCAAATCAGCCTCAGTCCTCAGCGAAGTGCCACAAGGTGCTTGCCACGCTCCCTGGGCTGCAGGCAGTCTCCTGCTGAGGACAGAGGTGTTTCCTTCTCCTTCTCATCAGTGCAGGAGAGCAGGAGAGCTGCCTTAGAGTGAGCCCAAACTCAGCAGAGGCTGGTTGTCTCTGATTTTTTAGTTTGTTTGGTTTTGCAAGCAGTTCTCCTAAGTGCTTCATACCCGTGGTACCCAGGTACAGCCCGAGGTACACTGGAGGGTTTTGGCTTGCTGAATGGAGCAGGGGAAGGGGTGTCTGCAGGTGGGGGGCAGCAGGGGCGCTGCCTGGGGAGAGGGTGCCCCTGGAGCTCAAGCTTTCCATACTGCAGGGGCTTGGGGGCCTCAGCTCTAACTCCCCTGCCATTTGCCCCATTTCCACTGGGAAGACTGCCTCTTCCTTGAGGAGAATGAGGTGCTCTCCAGGCACAGGAGCTTATCCAGGTTCCTCACAGAGGAAGGTTGCTGCTCGCAGCCCTGTAACACGCAGGGCCTGAGCAGGACCTGCAGCTGTGCCAGGCACACAGGTTGCCAGAAGGCACTGCTTAGTCTGTAGGTGCTGTGGAGCACCTCAGTGCCACAGCTGAGTCGAGTCTGGTCTCGACTCAGCTGGGAGCTGGGAGCCAGTGGCTGCCTGGCACAGAGGAGCTCCCTACTTTGTCTGCATTTTACTTTGTCTTGCACCTTTTGCAGGAAGCTTTCCAGCTGCTGCACCAGCTGTTGACCATTGTGTGGGCTGAATCATCCATCTGAGTGTGCCTCTGCTCTCTCCCCACAGCTCAGCCACCCTGACCTGGTGGAGGGACTTGTTCTTATTAATGTTGATCCATGCGCAAAGGGATGGATTGACTGGGCAGCATCCAAGGTGAGATTCTGCTTTCCCACACATGTGCTCTCCACAGAACCTAATGAACAGTGTGTAGAGTAAAAAAAAAAAAAGGACAGAATACAGGAATTTTTCCATTTCTGGCAAAAACTGTACAATTTCATTTCTTGTCCCTGCTGCGTTCTTAGTCTGGGTATAGTATGGCCTCTGCCATAGGAGCAGGGGTGGGTGTGATCATGTGAATGAGAAGTGCAGATAAACTGCTTGGATCACTCAGCTTTCCTCTGATTTAGTACTTCTGTTTGCAGGCTTCATTTGATTGATATTGAATGGATCTCTTAATTATTCACTTATTCTGGTCCCTTGAAGTTATTTAAGGTTTCAAGTTTTTTGGAGAGCTGTGTTGTGTATACAGTTTCTTTGAAGCTTTGCATATCCATCCCAAGCTTCGGGCATTTGCTTCTTATATAATATGAATAGTTTCTTAATTGTTTTCTTTACTCCAAGTAGCTGTTTTGCAATGTGTGATGAAACTGCATTTTCCTGTTACTCTTCTCCTCATTCACGGTCACTCTTCAGTTTTCAGGCTGGACAACCAACATAGTGGATATTGTCTTGGCACATCATTTTGGCCATGTAAGTACCCAGCAGATGCTGATGTTGCCTGTGCAACTGTACATGGAGCTATAACTTCTGTCTGGTCCATCCAATAAAGGTTGCCACGGGTAGTACCATTTCTCTGGGTGTCAAGCTCACATCGGGGTTGGCATGCTGGGGGGCACACACATCCTCACTCTTGCCCTCATGTCTCCAGGCCATGCACTGGTGATAGAACTCCTTTGTGGTGCCCAGGACACTGTCCACAGAAACAAGTGGCAGCCAGTTCTCTGTAGCCAGCATGGAAGCCTTTGGACTGTGGGTAGAGCACAGGTCAGCTGGAAGCTAGCAGTGGGATCTTGTGTCTGTCCAGATGTTGAACTGCTGCATTCTGCTCTTCATCTTACCCTTCAGTTTCAACAGAGGCAAACCAGCCCCTCCTGAAAACTTGGAATACAGCAATGCTTTCTGTTTGGGATTAGCTGTCTCTCAACCAGCAGGCTTACTGGGCAGTGACAGGGATAGTGCCTCGTGCACAGCGTATCTTCTTCCAACACATCAGCACTGAAAGGAATGCTTCCTTCTCCAGCACTGCTTCGTCCTGTGCACATCCTGTTCTCTGCCTATTGTCAAGCCCCTTCTTTGTATGTAGTGCTTCCTTGCATTCTCTGCTCTCTCTGGCTCTCTCAGAATGTAGTTTTTTCTTAGAACTGGGTGCTGGAATTGGACTTTCCTTTGGTCACAGTCTTACAGCTTACATATATTTTTACTTTATTAAGCTTATTGGTATCATTACATACTTTGCCTCTTAAACATTAAGTGTAAGTGGAAGACCTGCCAAACACAGAGTGATTTGTATCTGTGTAAGCATTACTAAGGCTTGGGAGTTAACTCTTCCCATCTCAGGATACCTGTACTCTTGCAGCAGCTTGTGCACTGCCAGTTGTAGAAGTGTTGTCACATTACCAGAGCATGGCACGTACCAGCACATCACATAAACACCTCATGTCTCTGGGCTCCCTCTGCAGTCTGCAGATGCTGCCCTCTGTCACTGTTCACAGGGAATGACGTGTATGGGCGCCCTTTAATGCTTTGGCATTTTTATGACTATTGCTTCTTTACTTGTGAAAAGTACGTTTCCTGTTTTTCTATTCTTCTGCTTTTGTACAGGAGGAACTGCAGGCAAATCTAGATTTGATCCAAACATACAGGCTTCATATTGCACAGGACATTAACCAAGATAACCTTCAGCTGTTCCTCACCTCATACAACAGGTATAGGATACGTTTTTGCCTGACAGACAGCTCCCATAGCTTCCCTGCTCAGTAGATCTGCTGCCATATGTATTATCCTAGTGGGTATTCTGTCAGGGGAACCTTTGTCCTAAGCTTAGTCTTCAGTTGTTACCCTGAGCCAAACCTAGCCCTTGTGTCTGCCCCCAGCCCTGTCACACCTCAGCAGCTCCTCTCTGGGCACACAGCAATGCCATGAGAGGATGGATCCTGTTTTCTGGTGATGACTGCTGGGGCTCCTGCTCAGGGCATCACGCACGGAGTTGCCTGGGTGCTGGAGCCAGCACTCATGGTTGGATTTTGTGTGCCCCCATGATAATCAGTTTCCTCTGCAGATTTAATGGAGAATTGTTCTGTTTTGTCTTTCAGTCGTAAAGACCTGGAAATTGAGAGACCAGTTGTTGGTGTCAATGAAATGATTGCAAAAACACTCAAGTAAGTTGTCTGAATCAGCCTATCTCAGTTGCTGACTCTGCAGTCTCTTCAGCAGAAAAGATGTTGTTGCTTCTCAGCAAGAACTGCACCAAGCCCAAGCACTGGGAAGACTGTCCCAGACAGTCCCAGGCTGTGGCACAGGACTGTCAGCTGCAATGGGGCAGAGGTGTCTGGAAGTCCTCTCATAAGAACACACTGAGATTCTCCAGAAGGCAGGGTCGGAGGCACACGTGTGCAACAGCAGTGCCAGTTGGTGTGCATGGAGAGGACAGTCTGGGTGCATCTGCAAGCCCTGGAGAATGTTTTGGTACAACAAAATGCCAAGGTGATGGCAGACAGGGATTTTGCTGAGCCTGTTTTTGTTAACATTTCATGAGGGTGTTGGTTCACAGAGCTCAACCTTCTCAGAAACCCCTTTGATGCACTTGGAGTAACACCTCTGTTTTGGCTTTTGACTAGGTGCCCTGCCTTGCTTGTTGTTGGTGACAACTCACCTGCTGTGGAAGCAGTGGTATGTATCCATGAACTCTTTCCTCTTGTGACATTAGCCCCACAAGTCACTCAGCAACCTTGCAGTGCTTTCACCTTGCTCAGAATTAGTTACAGTGTTGTCCCAGGCTCTTTTTCAGTCCTCCAGCTACTCATGGGAGAGCCAAGGCTCAAGGGCCCTGCATGCCCTCAGGGCAACTCCAAGGTGAGGATGGCAGCATCTGAATGAGCACCCTTATCAACAGGTGATGCAGAGGACCCTGCTGAGGATCGTGCGTCCTTCCCCAAGCTCTGCCAGGCTACTGCCTGCAGTTTGGTTCAAATCTCCAGTTGGTGTTGTTTTGCTGTTACACTGGGCTACTTGGGGATTAAAAATAACTGAGTGTGACTCCAGTTCTTGTGGTGGGGAGTCATGTAGAGCTCTCTTAGAGCACTGCATCATCAGAAAGGCAGCACTTAGGAGCTGTTGTCTTCTGCAGACACCCATAACCCACTTCCCTCCCAGCGTAGCTATAAATGGGGCACGGCACAGGGTAGTGTGGTTATGGTGGATGTTGCTTTTCCCTGACAGCCAGGGATTGTGGGGAGACCAGGGGGTTGTGAACAAAAGCAGCTGTCTGAAACTGTGGAAGAGTATTGGAGTCTCCTGAGGCAGTAACTTGAACCTAGGCATGGATAGCATTTTCTAGCCATGGCCTGTTGCCTTGGTCTGTTTGATCTGGAAGTCTGACATTAAGTCTGCAAGTTTTGACTTTCCTAGAATATTATCCTTGAAGATTCCCATTGCTTACTGGCCACAGCACAGTACAGGTTAGGGTCTTCTGCATCTTAGTGTGCCTGTCTGGCTGCCCAGGTTCCCAGCCCAGTGTAACCTCCCCTGTTGAGGTTGCTTTTCCTATAGAGCACCTGCCTATTCCTTTTTTTCAGCAGTCTTACAGAGGAGAGGTGGTCGTGGCCTCCTTGTCTGGCCAGGGGACTGCCATTTATGGCAGTTCCATTATGCTGCATTGCACAGAAGTCTCCTTCCCTCCCAGTCTTGCTGTCAGAGCACAGAAGGTGCTCCAGGGTTTTATAGTGCATCCCAAAACTAGGGGATGATTTCAGTTGAAGTCATGACCTGTCATCACAAGGTCCCTTAGATGGAACATCTGCCATTCCTCCCTGGATCTTTTATTCATTGTTCACTTCCTAGACGATCTCTGCTTTCTTGCTCGGTCCTTCCTGGCTCCAGAGAGGCTCCCATTGCTGAAGACAGCCACTGCTTCTAGTGCAGCTACTCCACATTTTACGTCTGAGTCTTCAAGTTTTCTGTGTGACACCATGTCCCTCTCTCCTTTTTTCTAGGTTGAATGCAATTCACGTCTTGACCCAACCAAAACTACCCTTCTGAAGGCGAGTGCCACTCCAGAATCATTCCAGCCAGCATAAAGACACTATTTTTGCTCAGCTCCACTTAGGTTTTTACTTTCCATACATTTGGCTTTGGGAAGTGTGTGGACTGTCATTCAGGGCTGTGCTCTCTCCTCCATGGATCCGGAGCTGAGAGGGAAGAGTTTGTCAGGGAGTCCCCCAGTCCCTGCTTTATGGCCACCTTCAACTGTCAGGGAAGACCTGTGAGAGTTAGCAGAGATGCCCTGTCTCCACCCTGCTCTGTGCAGCAACAACATCCTTTTTCCTAGCTTTGTACTGGTCCTTCCCCCCCTCACCTGTGGCCCCGCAGTGTGCCAGACAGCAGCTGTGTGGAAGTGCAGAGTGGCCGGGGGAGAGGTGGCTGGGAAGGTGCTGGGCTTCCCGAGTGTGGCCTGAGATCTCTTGGTGACATGGCCTCCAAGGTGCAGGGTTCCCTCAGCAGCAGGTCCCTGAAGGTCTATCACCTTGGCCTTGCTCTGGCTGTAGAGGTGAGGTGGTGGAAACTGCAGTGTGGTGCTCTCAGTCCTCGTGGGTGGGTGGTGCTGACTTGGTGTGGGGTTGTACTCCTGGGCGGGAAGGACAGCTCAACCTGCCTTTTGTTTCCTGCTGCAGATGGCCGACTGCGGGGGCTTGCCCCAGGTGGTTCAGGTGAGACACACCTTGGCTCTCCCATGGCATTGGGGTGGTACCGAGCCCTTTGTTCTGCTTGCACTAAAGCTACCCTCTCTGTTTCCACAGCCTGGCAAGCTGACTGAAGCCTTCAAGTACTTTGTGCAGGGAATGGGCTACAGTAAGTGGCAAACACTGTTTTGTGGTTTGGAGCAGGGTTGTCGTGAAGAGAACTCAAGCTTTCTGGTCTGTCTGAGCCCACTGGCATCTGTGTCCCTACTGCTGAGCTAGTGTGGCTGCCAGGAGATCCATCCATGCTGGAAAATCAACTAATGTGCTGACACGCCTTAGCAAACTAGTGTTGCTCCCTGACGTGTGTTGGTGACTCCTTTCTGGTTGCTGGTGTTGGTAAAACCTTTTAAGTCCATCCTTGTGCCAGTCTAGAAAAATGTGTTCCCAAGAAGAGCAAATCTGTGCATACCTTCTCCAAAGGGGAAGGAGGTGGCAGTGCAGCCCCATGACTAGTCCGGGTATGAGAGCTCCTCCCTTTCTCCTCAGATGTTCCTGTTTCTCTCAGACTCACCAGGGTTAATCAGTACTCCAGAATAAATCCCTCTATTGGCAGAACAGGTTCCTGGGTGACTTCTGAGGCACCCAGGGAGCCCAGAGAGAGCTGTGCTGTGCACCAATGCATGTCCTGCCCTATGGCTTCCTCCCCATGCTTGGAGGCAGAAGACATTGTCACCTGAGTGTCTCAGACTAACAGCTGCTCAGCTCCCTGCCCTTGGTGTTCCTGAGGAATTGGAGGAGAGGGCCTTCTTTACTTCTTTATCTCCAAGAAGGGCTTTACTTCTCAGGAACATCAGGAGAAGGGCTTCTCAGTGTCCTACAGCAGTGCCCTACTGCAGCAGCTCTTTCTTGCCTGCTGGAGCCAGGAGTTCCCTTTTGTGGATGATGAGCCTTCAAAAGCTGGAGTTAGGGAAGGGGTTTTCTGTGACTGGCTGACCACTCAGCATGGCCACTGTGAGAGCTGGGACACTTGCAGTGGTCTCCTCACAGCTTTGCCAGCTCATAGTCAGGGCTTAGCAGAACCTGTCATTTTCCTCAGGGCTCTGCAGGTAACACAGACATGTAGGACTGCAATGTGTGCCAAAGGAACCTGATCCTGCAGAGGAAGATGCTGTGTGAGGAGGGTCCCTCAGCCTCACTGAGAGTGTTTCAGCGTTCATGTCTCTTGTGTTCCTGGTGTTAGTAAAGTCAGCAAGTGCTGTTGTCAGAGCAAGGGCTTCAGCAGCACTTCGGGGGTCAGCTCTCTTGTCAATAGGACATGCAGCACTGGAGAAGGACAGGCCAATTTTCTCCTTCCAGAATTAGTAGCTGGTCCCAGAAGAGTTTTCTCAGCTTTCATGGGCAAGACTGTGGGACACTGTGAAGCATGGTCAGTTCTCTTGGGGAGAACAAGGTAGAAGCAAAACACAGCTGGGCACTGCTAGAAATACAAAAACCAATTCTACAACAGCTGTTCCTGCCATGCTGTACGTGGGCTGAAGCAGCTGGATGTACTTGTGCTGACACTGCAGGTGGAAGGTAGCGGCCTTGAAGGAGACTTGTTGCAGGAGTCTGATGCTGTCATCCCAAAGACACAAATTTCTGTCCCATATCTGCAATTACACAGTATACCCCAGGGAAACAGTATTTCTGTTGAGCAGGTGTGGGGTGTGCAGGGGGGAGCTAATGTCACCAGGTACAGTGTGACTTTCAGCTAAAGGCATTGAAGACGTCTGGCCATGATGGGTTTTTAGGTGAGCTGGCAGCTCCCTGAGATGCTTATTAGCAGTTGTTCTTACAGATCCTGGGAGCTTTCGGTGCAGTGTACGAGCTGGGAACGGAAGGAAAGGTAGCTGGGGGTCCCAGGAGTAGTGCAGCCAACTAGTCACACACCACAACTAATTGCCTCTTTCCTGTATTCATCCCTTTCCTTGTCTCATGTTGCTTCCAGTCCCTTATGTGCAGCTCAGCCACCTAAGCACTGAGTCAGGTATCTCCAGCCGTGCATCCACCTCGGCCCCGGTCTGTGTGCTGAGTGGAATTGTTCTCTGGGTGCTTTGCTCTGTCTCAGCATGTCCTGCTGTGGGTGAGCTGATCATTGTACCATGTGTGCTATGGGTTTCCACCTTTCATTTGTATTTTGTTGATTGTTGCATGACTTCAGCTCTGTGGTTTTCTAGAGTGATGAGACTAACTTTCAAAAGGTCATCCATGCCACAGCTGCCTTGGTTTGCACAGACATTGGCCGTGGCTGCACTTGCAGAGGATCAGTTATGCTGCCGGCATTTGCTCACCTTGGACCTTTTGAAATTGGGCCTTAAACATATTGCTTTAGACATGCAGAGGCTTAATTTTGGCAGCGAAGAGTGAGTTTTCTTCTGAAGGGTACAGCTCTTTCTGTGCTTACCCAGTGACACATACCTGAGTGACTGTGGCCTTGGCTCCAGGAGTTGCCTCCTTGTCTGAGTCCCACATCTGTTCTCTCTTGCAGTGCCAGCAGCCAGCATGACCCGGTTGATGCGTTCCCGTAGCCACTCTTCCTCCAGCGTGGGCTCTGGCGAGAGCAGCCGCAGCCGGTCTCATGCCAGCACCCATGGGGAAGGGAGTGCTGGAACCCCAGAAGGAATTGACCTCCAGGCTGCACCTCAAACCATGGAAGTATCCTGTTAGGCAGGAGCCCCTCTTCTGGATTCAGACAGCACCACTCACCCCACTGAACCCACTCAGAATTTAGCATTTCATCCAACATGGCATTAACTGTTCTCTCTAACCTGTGCATGCCATCTGAGCAGCCACCTCCTTGGTAGTCTGTACTTGACATTACTTTGATCTTTTCTGTATCCCCTTGGCATCAGAGTCTCTTTAAAACTCGTTGACATTCCACAGTCTTAGTAAGTCCCATTACTGTACATGTTGATGCCATCTCCTGTCTGTGCTGTGTATCAATCCAGATGACAGCCGTTGTCTCCCCTCTTCATTTAAATATAATTTCTGTGGCTTTGTGAGGTTTAGAATTGCTTTCTAGTTGTGCTTCTGCTAAAGGACCCTTGTGATGCAGTTGGTATGTTCTTTGTGGGACGTGGGAAAGGAAGACCACGAGAATGTGACACTCCAGGCACTGGAGCAGGCAATGCAGTGTGGAGCTGTGCTGGGGATGCAGAACCCACTGGAAGATCTGTGTGTGTCCCCAGGGCTGTATCACATGCTGCACAGCCTGAGAAAGACAAATGGTCAGGAATAGTTTCTTGGTCTTACCTGTGTATGTGTGTTAAGAAGGAGCAGAGTGATTTCTTACCTGAGCCTCCTGAAAAAGCAAAGCAATTAACCAGTAAATTACACTAACAAGGTGCACTATTAACCCAGTACAAGGGATTAAACCCCAGCAGCCCTGGCTCTAGACCACTTCTGCCACCCTCTGCTGAGCTGGCAGAAGGGTGGGATGCAGTGACACATGGTCACTGTTCTGCCCTGGCACGGGTGAATCTTCAACGTTGAGCAGGTTGGGAAGCAGTGCCTCTTGCCAGGTGGAGATCCCAGAATGTCCTGCACTGCCATCTCTGTGTCCCACTGCTGCTGCCCCAGGCAGGATCTGCCCAGGGCATGGTTATGTGGGGGCAGGAAACAGCACTGAGTGTGGCAGCCAGCAGTCACACATTGCTGTGAGTCGGGTCAGAACGGGGAGCAGTGAACACCTCTGTGCAGGCAGTAGTTACTGCCTCTGTGGAATTCACAATTGTGCTACCTTTTTACACCTGGCTGGGTCACCAAGGGTGGACAGCAGATGCCTGCTACAGGCCAGGGTCTGGTGTTAATGGGAGAAAAGGGATGAGTGGTCAGGCTGCTGCAAGTCTCAACTGATAAGCAAAACATACTTTCCTCACTGCTGAGCAGGCCTGACCCACTGGGAACCAACTCCTCCCAGGGTCATGCTCACGTTCTGCTCCATTTCAGGTAGGGAATGGGACCAGGAGGCTCTGCCTGAGGGGGACTTTGTACGGGTTATTGAATAAAGCTATAACTGAGTTTCATTGTTACGCTATGTGCTCTTGGTGTTTCTCTTGGGAGGACCTGCACCCCTGGGGGTTTGGCAGCCCCTGTCTCCTGCTGCATGCAGCAAACTCGCCCCCAGGGCAGGGAGAGGACTGCACACCTCTGCACCAGAATAATGGGGTTGGCAGCCCTGTGGCCCCTGGCAAAAGGCTGTCCAAGGGCATTGGAGAGCTGGCCTCTGCCAAAATGCAACTAGAAAAGTCCAGAATGGAAACAGCAACAGGTTTGCAGCAGCACAGGCAAGAACCACCTCCCAACAGCCAGTGCTCAGAGCCACCTGCTGTCCCTGGAGCAGTGCTCTGCCCTGGCATGTTGCACAAGCATGGCACAGAGCTAACCTCTTGTCACAGCACAAGAGGACAGAGGGCACTTTGGGCAGCAGGGGGATGTCTGTTGCCTGAAGCCTTAGTCCTCCCCACGAGATCAAGGTGCACAAGATGGTGCATTTCTACTGCCCCAGGCTGGTGGGAAGAGAGGGCTCCTGGTCCCCTCCTGTGGACTGAGACATGTGTTGTGCTTTTGTTGTCCATGCACTATGCTTTTGCACCCCACAACCCCAAGAACCACAGTGGAGCTGCACCAGCACCAAGAGCAAATTATTCTTCTCCCAAACATCAACCACTCACAAAACAGCAGCTGAGCTCAGTGCAGGCTCAAGGGGGCCCTGAACCCCAACAGTGTCATAAGGCTCAAAAGCCCTGTTGAGCCCGAGTGCATTTCACACTACCAAGGTGGTTGTGATTGACCAGAAGCTTTCACCTTTCAGCACAGGATGTGCAAGGACAGCAGGGCTGCAGCAGGAGGGCTGTTCACACTGCAGGGGCACAGCAGGAAGTCGTGGGGAGACACACAGAGTTGCTCAGTTGGGCCATGAGTTCAGAAGCTGCCGAGAGCAAATACAAAGGACCTTCCTCAGGGCTGGATTGCAGGGGAAGGGCGCATGTGTACATCAGGGGGTTCTGACCTCAGGCGGGGGCCCTGGGCAGTGGGGGTGGGGGAGGGTGGATGGTGCTGGCTGAGACAAGCAGTATTTGCTTTGAAAAGTGAACCGTACACACGCACAGTTTGGGCAATAAATAGTCCCGCACCAGCAGCAGCTGCTGAGCCTGGATAGGGCTGAGGATGGAGATGGGACAGAGCTGGGGCTGCTCCCACTCATAACCCAACCCAGGCCAGGCATGGACGGGCTGGGCAGTGGTGGTGTGGGGCAGAGCTGATGTGGAGCAATGTGGGGTGTGAGGCTGTGCTGGCATGGGGCAGTGTTGGGTGCAGCACTGTGTTGGACAGGTCTGTGAGCATCACACCTCCCCACCCCTGCCCATCACATCCAGCACCATGCACCTGCTGAGGGCCCTGGTGCTGCTACAGCTGAGGAGGCACCCTGGGACACTCCCCCTTCACTGAGACCACCCTGGGGATGGCGCCTGTCCAGCCTCAGCCTAGGAGTCCTATCATGCCTGCTCCCATTTGCAAGTGCTACCCATCAATCCCACTTGTCCGCCCATAAATCCCCTGCGATGCCCACAGTGCCATGAGTGCTCTCAGGGATTTTGCTGGGCCTGGTGCTCATACCCAGGGCCCTCAGGGGCTCAGCTGGGTGACCTATTGTAAGAGACAGTCCGAGATTCCCTATCTTTGCCTCCCAGCCCTCATCACGGACAGAGACTGAGACCCCAAGGGGTTTTGCATAGGGGCCCTGGCCTGGCTGAGGCGGATGCTTGCCAAGGCTTGGTTTGCAGTGTGCTCACTGGGAGCTGATCAGACTGGTGAGGGCCGCATTCCTGAGGAAATTCCAAACAAGGACTCCTAACCACAGAGCAATTAGTACCTGCCTTCCACTGCAACCAGCCTATCTTTCCTCCCCTCTTGGCCAGCTACCCCCCTTGCTTCCTAAACACTATAAAAAGACACTCTAACCAGTTAACCAAACCGAGATCTCCCCACGGAAGGAAGACGCATCTTCAGAGCGGATGGTCCCGAGGATGGACTTGGTCTCTTCTGTGGTAGCTACATCCCCTCCCTATCTGTTATCTCCTGTCCTTTGCTCCTTTCTCTCCTTCTCTCGCATTACCGTGGTGTGGGCACTATAAAAAAGGTGCATTATTATTATTTTAAACTGAAGTTCCCCTGCCTGTTGATTTTTGCACTCTGAGATCGGGTAATGAACCATCACGACTGCTGCTCGTGCGAGTGGACCGTGGCACCTGTGAGTGAGGAAAGAAGAAATCCTCTCTAACGAGTGCACGTCACAGGATGCAGCAGGAACAGCAGCCCCAGCACCTCTCTGCCCTTCACAGCAGCACTGCCAGGAGCAGCCCCAGCACCAGGACCTGAACACGAACACCCAGCCCTAGAGCAGGGCCAAGGGCAAAGCAAGAGGGTCTGGCAGGGGCAGGGATTGCCACCCTGGGTGCCCTGAGGCCCCTCCATGCAGGGAGGGCAGAGCTGGCCAGTTGCTGCCCGGCCATGAGAGCACTCAGACAGTGGTGACAGTGGTGAGGGGCAGGGAAGTAGAGTTCACTTCTCCTGAAGGCAGGAAGGGGTTAGGGCAGAGGAGGAGAGGGGCTCAGCCTGGGACAGTTCACACAGCTCTGGGGGCAGATCTCCATGGTCAAGGAACTTAAAGAGTTGTTCCTGCAGCTGCTCAATCTCCATGGGGACCAGCAGCTTGGGATGTTGGGATGGGTGCCCCACATTCTGGAGGACATGAGGCTGGGGTGGGATGGCAACACTCGGGGTCAGCCTGGCTGGGGGCTCTCCACCATGTGGCTGCAGACATCCTGGGGAGTTCCCACACATGCTCTGTGGTGGTGAAGGGACAAGGGTTTCCTCGAAGTGCTCCCTGGGGAACTGCCTGCCAGGCTTAGCCACAGCCCAGAGCCCTGCCCTGGACCATGCTGGCATCACCCTGCAGCAATGCCCTGCCTGGGACACAGGGTGGGGAATCCTGGCCCAAGAACCACGTCCCTTCCAGACAGCAGCAGTACAGGCCAAGGCCCTTGGGGGCTGAACCTCAAGGCTGGGGCATCGGCCTAGCTGGGAGAAGCCACTGAGCATCCCAGCAGCACCTGCTGACACCTCAGGACCTCCACTGCCCATTCAGGCAGGTGAGTGCCCAGCAGCTCTGAGCTCATCCAACACCCCATGGACCTGGTTCCAGCCTGGTGCTGCCAAGGGAATGCTGAGCCCTCTTTCCTTTCCCCACAGTACCCAGGGCTTCCAGGCCCTGGCCCTCTGACTTCCCCTCCAGCGTGGGGGTGGCCACTGTCCTGAGCGTGGGGGAGCAGCTCCACATCCTCTCTAAGCCTCTGCACTCCTGACCAGTGTCCAGCCTGTGCAGCCACAGTGGTGGCATCCATCCTGTGTGTCTCTTCCCCCCATCCTGCAGCCTCAGTCCCTCAAGATGCCTCATCCCTGTTCCCCACAGGGATGGGGAGTGGTGGCTGGTGGCATCTGAGGTTTCTGGCAAGGAGTGCCACATCCCCAGCAGCTGTGTGGCCAAGATCAGGCACGAGTAAATCCTGAGAAGAATCTGTCCAAGGAGGGCCCTGGGGAATGTGGCTCTACCACAGAACCCGGCCAACCCTGAGGCCAGATTCTGGCCGCTGCTCTGGGGTGCCCTGCCCTGAGGAGTGCTGGGGCTTGGAGAGATATCATGGCATGCTGGAGTGTCCCCAGGACATGCCCTGGTTGGGGCAGGATGGACCCCAGGATGCTGGGTGTCCCTGGCAGCCAGGAGAGGCTCTGCCAGTGCCCGCTGTCTGCACTGGTGGCTGTACGAGGACCTCAGCTGGCGGGAGGCAGAGGAGCTGCTGCTCCATCCAGGGAACCACAGTGGATACTCCTGATACGGTAGAGCCAGAGCAGGCAAGGTGAGAGCCCTCAGAGCCATCTCCGTTCCTGTCCCATCCTCCCCAGTGGGGTGCCAAGGAGTGAAAGGGAGCAATCTTCTCTTGCTCACATCAACACAGCGGCCCTGCCCACAGGGCTGCTTCTGGCTGTTGCTGCTCCCCACTCTGTGCTGAGCCCCTGCCGTGGGGCCTCAAAAGAGCAAACCACCATCAGGAGGAGGCAGAGGCTGCACAGAGGAGCCCTGCCTGCCCCACAGGCTGCAATGGGGCCCCTAGCATCTGTACTCCCCCAGCAGCCGAGAGAGGATGGAAATGTTCCACAAACCAAATCCTGGCCCAGGTGGAGGAGCAGCCCAACCCCATTGGACCTCCCAAGTTCAAGCACAACTGGTTTAGGGGTGTGGGTGTCTGTGCTGGCCTGCAAGCAGCAGCCATAGACCATCAGAGTGCTCTCACTCCCAGAACTCACCACTCTGCTTGCTGGGACCAGCAGCCAGGGGCGAACCAGCCCTGGGCTGTGCCCAAAGCAGCTGATTTTTAAACTTTTTAACACATAGATCGTAAGTTCTATAAAATAGTGTTGCAGCCCAATAAATGGAAGAGGATGCTGAGGCAGGGATGCCTTGGGAAGAAACACCCCTTTAAGTTAGGGTGACACAAGAAGATGTTTTCCCACAACTCCTTCTGCCTTTATGTTAATAATCCAAGCTATGTCATCCCCTTCCCCCTCCCCGGTTCTAGAATGCTCCTACTTTCCTTATTGGCCTCCGTTCCTTGTGATTCCTCCCCTGAATTCCAGTGGGTTGTTATCCTTTAGCCCCACCTCTGTACTGCCCCTACGCCCTCCACCCATTGGCCCTCACACCCAATGCTCCACTGCCTTGTGTATAATCCTGGACCCTGCTTTGTTCTTGGTTCTTCGAACCTGGTTCCTTTCAGTGTGCTGTCCATAAATGCTATTATATTATACAACATATTATACAAAGAACTCCTCCTGCCTGCTTCTTCCCCGGCGACCTTCAGCCATCGGCATGGTGTGAGTGTCTGGGGCACTGAGCTACGCCCTCCTCGGGAAGGCTGCGGCTCCGGCAGCGCCGCCGCAAGACAGGATCCTGCTGGACGTGCAGCAGTAACCATCTGTTACCAATTAAAAGGCACCTCGTTCATAGCTGGGGCTTGGTGAACATACTGTGACGTGCCCACGGGGCCAGTTTCACTGCCACGGCCTGGGGGGATTTGCTCCTGCCATGACCCTCAGCCCCGGCTGGAGTGAGCAGGCAGCCACAAGCCAGTGCTGCTCCTCAGCCAACTCTGTTCAGGCAAAATTATGAGCCAATAGGTTTAAACATGTAATTTAACATGTACCACTGCTGTTCTAGGAACAATGGGGAAAGAAATGGGTCTGTGCCAGGAACAGGTTATTCAAAGAAGTAGAATGCAAATACTCACATACAGCCCCAGTCCCAGTGACACCACAGGGCTGAGGGGCCTGAACAGCAGCAGAAAGGCCTCAGTGCAGCCACACTTGTGAGCCTCTGCTTTCAACAGCCCTTCTCAGCAAAGCTGGAGCTTCCTCTGTGGCTAGAGGCGGTGCAGAAGCAATTTTGCTGCTTAGCACCACCACTCTCTTCCTTCCCTCTCTGTACGCTGTGCAGCAAGACCTCCCCCTAACCCAAAAGCTGCAGGTGTCCTGCTTGGACATGCTCTAATCCCTTCCTCATTTTCCTGTCTGATGAGCTCAGTCTTGCAACCTACCATCACTTTCTGGTTTCCTTCTCCACCCAGAGATTTCCAGACCTGCTCAGCCCCAGCCTCCAGCTCAGTTGGCCTCAGCACAGAACAGGCTGGGGTTTGTCGCAGGCCTGCTGCTGTTGTCACACTTGGGGCCCCAAGGTAACTCAGAGTTGTTTTGCATCCTTTATTTTTGCTATTGACCCATGTTGTGTGAACCCACGTGGCTCCTCCCTCCATCACCAACCTGCACCCAGGTTGTTGGATGCATTTACACAAAGGACCACAGTCAAGAGCCTGCTGCTCTGGCATTTGTAACCTGCAGCCAGGTAAACTGGGACACATGTGGCTGTAAAGGCTCTTCAAATCCTTCCCCATCACCAGCAGCCTCTGAGCCCTCCAACTTCCCTGTCCTGAAAATCTCCATATCCTGGGCACATGCCACTCATGCTGGGAAATGTCTGGCCTATTCCCTGCCTCTTATGGCTGGATGCTGCACTCTGAACACCACGGGCACGAAGCAGATTTTAACTATCTGGTGGCTGAAGCACAGAGTGGGTCCAACAGCTCCCACCAGCCAGAGGAGAGCAGAGCAGGAGTGCTAACCATGGGGCTGCTCTCCCAGGCAGTGCAGGACAAGGACACTGAAGGCTCTGGAGGGACAGAACAAGCCCCAGCGAGACCCACAAGTGCTGGGGCAGGGGAGGACCCAAAAGCTTCCCCAGCCACCCCAGTGAGGGCAGCTGTGAAGACACAGCAGGTCTTCCCAGGGGTGTTCTGAGTGCCCAGGACCCTCACAGGGAGAGGAGCTTCCCAGCTGCTCCCCAGTGTTCAGGGTACCTTGGGATTGTGACCCGTGGCCACTTTGGCCATGTCAGCCACACCGTGGGCAACACAAGGGCCACGTCACCACTTCCTCTGAGTGACAAGTGCCTTGTGTTACAAACTGGTCCCAGGAGATGGGAGTAACCCAGATTCCTGTTAATAGATCCCTTGAGGTGGATTAGAGTGAAGCAATACTGAAATGCCCAATGCGTATAAATACATGTACACAGGGTTTATTTTTGAACAATTTGGTTGCAAAGGAAAGCAGGTAAGTAGCCGTTTTGATTCTTATATACAGTAATATAACAATATTAAAAGCATTGTAAAATTGTCACCAAAACTGCAGGAATAAAAGAAATTCTCCATTACCATCTTTCAAGTGTTAGAGAATCAGGCATTACTTTATTCCAGACAGGGTGTGCAGCAGAAATCATTCCAGCTCACCTAGTTCCTTTCCAGACTTTTCACATATTTATACATTTAAAACTCAAAGAAATTCTCATTCATTGGGTTCTACATTATACAATTCTCAGTACTCAGTCTCCTTATTGGATCCCTTCACCTTCGATGCTAATTTTGGTTCTCATTCTTTGGTTCTCTTATCAATATTTTTCCAGACCAGATGACTCCAACCTAATGAAGGCATAATTCGTTAAAGTCTGTTTATCTTCTCCCTATCTTCCAACCTGTAGATGTTGATTTTTGTTGATTGAAGCCCATCAGGCCTCACTGAGTGAAATCAAAGCCCTCAGTGAATGGAGTCTTTTGGAGAGAAACCTCAATTCCATCCGCCCCCCTGCCCCCCTTTCCTCTTTGCCAGAGGCAAACACATGACCAAAGTTACTTCCAAAATTTGAAAAGTTACATCATTTCCAACAACATAAAACCTCAGAAATATCACCCAAGTACACTTATAAGGGAAAAGAAAAAGAAAAAGAAAAAGAAAAAGAAAAAGAAAAAGAAAAAGAAAAAGAAAAAGAAAAAGAAAAAGAAAAAGAAAAAGAAAAAGAAAAAGAAAAAGAAAAAGAGGGGAATGTGAAAATCTCACCACCCAGCTGGCCTTGGATGAGTCCTGACAGTTGCAGCTTAGCTGTCCTTGGATCATGGGAGTGATGGTCCGTCGGCAGTCGGAGGGGAAAGAAGCTCCTGGGTTGAGTTAAAATCCACTCAGGCCAGGAATGCCCAGGTACCTCCCCTTGTGTGCAGAGCTTTCAATCCTCTGGTGAAAAGCCTCAGAAATTAGTCTGGGGGCACTTTGGGAGTCCCTGATGGTTTATGACACCTTCTAAGGACATGACAGCTGCCTCTCAGCCAGCCAGGAATTTGAGCCTCGGATGCCCCATCAGACCTTCCCCTGAGGTAAGGCTCCATCCTGCCATGAGGTTTGTCTGTCACCTCACTCATAGCCCATCATTCAAGCAAGGCACCACAGTGCCTTCACAACTGAGGAAGGCTTTGAGTCATTAACCCATAGAAGTCCAGTCTCTCACACTGAGCCATGTCTGGATGAGTGACCCGGCCAGGCAAGACTATGCTCTGCCCCTCACCCACCTCAAACTAAACTGAGCATCCTTCCCTGCAGTATCATTTGCTGGGATCAAAGGGGAGCTGCAAAGCAGGCAAAGTGTCTTCAGCAGCTCAGAGCCTCTGTGCCAAGGACATGGCTGTGCCCCGA
The DNA here is from genome assembly GCA_013398275.1 of Promerops cafer. NCBI lineage: Eukaryota > Metazoa > Chordata > Aves > Passeriformes > Nectariniidae > Promerops > Promerops cafer. The sequence continues at coordinate 321,829 of VZSE01008499.1, read as the reverse complement.
GCCCAGCCCAGAGCAGCATCCACCCAACCCTCACCCCAACAGCCCCAAGGGCACAGAAACCATCCCTTCAGGAGCCTTCCCTTCCCTGTGTCCTTTGTCCTGTCTGTATTCAGGCTGTAGGGCTTACTCCCCAAGTCACCAGTCTGGAAGGCACTCACAGAAGGTACACACAGAGGGTACACACAGCTTCCACTGCCAAGCCCACACAGCCCCTCAGAATTAGGTACGGAGCACTGCAAGGCTCCATGGCCCCTTCCAGCCTCTCCTTTCAAACACTCCAATGGCACACAAGCACCACCAGCAAGAAAACTGCACAGCAGGACAGGATGAATCCCAGTTTTGCTGGTTTGTTCTCAGTTTTTCTGTCTGCTTCTATGTTGTAAAAGGAGAAAAAAAAAAAAGTGATACTTGCTGTTAACCTGTTTCAACGGGACCTCATTCTGTTACTCCCAACAGGTATGACCCAGACAAGAGCTGTTCAGAGTTTTTTTTCCCTTCTCAAGAACTGCTGTGCAACCTGAAGGATTAGCAGAAAGCTGTGAAACTGCTGAACAACTGCAATGGCCTGCAGTGCACCAGAACCCCACTGGGAAACCAGAGCAAGGACCTCCCACAAGCACTCCCACAGCTGGAAGGAGCAGCAGGGATGGTGCACTGGCCATCAGAACGGGCACGAACATGACCCACGGGCTGGACAATGGTCAACAGCAGATCCTGTAATTACAGGTGATGTTTTGGTCAAGTAACAGCAAGAATATGGTGACTCTACCCACATCAAGGCCTACTGCTGACTGAGAGCTGCCTTCTTCTCTGAGTCTCCATCCACAGATCAGCAAGTAAATAAATCAGAAGGCACATCAAAACATGACAAGCCACAGCAGACATCCCATTGAATTATTTCAAATTCAGACCACAACTTCAAAACCCGACTTTGATCTTTAAATGATCATCAAAGACCCGCATGATGACACTGAGCAGTGAGACACACTGGGATCTGCCATCAGGGCTCAAGTCTCTCCAGGCCTCACAGGCCAGGCTCCACCAGTGATGCACCCTCCAGACTTAAAATCCAGTTTCACAAGATTTTTTTGTTTTTTTTGAGAATGAAGTTAGAAAGGAAATTTGCTAGGACAAGGGAATACATCTGCTTTCCTCCCACCAGGGAAACTGAAAGGGAAAAGATGGAACCTGAAGGTTCATCAATGCCTGCCCCTGCCTTCAGGCACCCTGGGCCAGGTACACTGCTTCCCCAGCCCTCCCCAGCTTCCTCCTCTTCCCACGCATTTTCACTGCATGGATTGTTCAACGGCATCCAGAGCTCCCTGCTCCACACCACTGCTGACGCTGGTTCTCCTCTGCCTTGAGCTGCTGTGGCTGCCCCTGACAGGCTGCTCGTCCACACAGAACAAAAACTAGGGTCAGATCACACGTACTAGGTACAAATATGTTACATATATTAGGATTTGGGAACAAAACGTATGCGTTCCTCATTAAACAATATCCAACACACTATTAAGAATATTTCTGTAACACAGATCTGGAAAACAATTTCCAGACTTTAGCAACAGTTAAGAGATATCTATACCTGACAAACTACAGTACTTGCATTTCAAAGCGATGTGAAGGAAAGAATTCCAGAATTATTTTATTGAGTTATCATTAATTGAAACAAAGTTTACTAAGACTTAAACAACAAAAACCTATTTTTTATTTATTCCAAACACCAACATACAGAAGTTTTCAAGTTTTGCAAATATTGCTCCAAAACAAAACTCTATGTACAGCCCCTTGGTTCTAATAGTGCATCAACAAACACATGTGTACCCACAGTGCAATGTTTGCTCAGTTCATCAAGGCTCCACATTGCATTCACTTGCCAGTGATTTAAAGAAACAAAAAAGTGACCTGTCAGTCTGAACAGTTGGTCCAGACTAAAAATAACAATGAGGAAACTTGCAAAAAAAAGGGGACAGAAGTGAATCCAGGCAGAGCACAACGAAGAATCTTCCCTGAACACGAAAAGTACTACTCTATTTTAAATAAATATTTTCAGTCTTTATCTGCAAGGGCTTCCCCAGCACTACTGAAGGGATGCAAGTCTCCAGGATCTGCAACTTGATGTACCCATGAGAACTGCCTTTTCTTCCAAACATCCAGTACTGCCCTGAGCAAAACTAAACTGACAAGTGAAAATACACAATGAGCACACAAAAGCCACTGCTTGAGAAGAAATCCCCCTTTGGAGCAAGAAGCCAGCTCAGGGACTGAGTGCTTGAATGACCTCAGAGTCGGAGCACAACCAAGCTGCTCCCGTCAGCTGTGTCCTGCTTTACAGACTGTGACCAGGAACACCTTTTGTGCTCCTTTTCACCTGAAAATCACCAGCTGCCCGGGAGGCTCCTCTGATGCTGTTCTGGTTGTCTGGTCACCACCACCTCCTCTAGAGCTACACGAGCTCAGGCACCTGACAGGAATGAGTCAAAGTATAAGCATTGGTCTTATCTTCAGAGGGCCAAGTGATCCTTAAATACAATGTAAGCTTTATTCCAACTGTGTTACAGAAAAGAAAGTTTGTTCTTCTGCTGTATGTACATTGTATTCACTATATACCAACTTAGTACTATAGAACTGTGAGACAAATTATTCCCTGAACTGAATCTTGGCATGAAAGTCTTAGTTACTACCTAGAGCAGCCTAATTATTTTGTTTTCTGTAGGAAATAAAATATTCACCATGTAGAGACTGTAACTCCTACAATACTACTGGATATTTCAAGTTTTCATTATTCTTTGCAGAATAAACACATTACAGATATATATTCCAAATTAATAATCTGTACAGGTATGGGCATTTCCATTACAACTCTGTTTGAATGTTACCCTTTGGTAGTACTACTGCACACAATAAAATAAGGGTAACAAATCCAACTTTTTAAGGACACCCTCACTGCAAAACCAGCTCACTATGTTCCATCGGGACCTGAACTCGGAAACATCTGTGAAGGAAAACTAAAATTGCAGCCATTATTTGAGGAGTGGCAATCTGCAGCTGAAAGACTCTGAACCTCTCAAATGCTCACAATGTTCCAAAGGTTCTGTGTAATGACTGAACATCAGCAGCCTTGTCACCTTGCTATCACGAAGTAAATACAAACCGAAAATTAAAACTTAAGGTATAAAAAGGGACTTGTGAACACAGACCATTTAAGATAACAACCCACTCACTGTCTGCAAGGACAGCACCTCATGCATAGATCTTGAGGCTTTATTTACACAAAAACTGATTCCCAAAACCACACATTCATAGCAAGTCTTTACAATGAACACATCCAGAGTACTGAAAAAAAAAAAAAAAAAAAAAAATCTAGATTTCCAAATATAACCGGAATGGCAATTATTAACAAATGGGTAGAACACACATCACGTCCGTGGCAGACCGCGCTGCGGGCTGAACGCGGAGCGTGGCTCCGGTCCGTCCCCGGCGCGTCCCGTGCTCCTGCAGCACGGGCATCCCACCAGCAGCTGCCGCCCGCACTGAAGAGCGCAAGAACGCACCAACACCGTGTGCTGGGCTTCCCCAGCACCAAGTCACGTGTCAGCGACAGGATAAATATGCAAAACAATCATTTATTCTGAAAGTAAGTGCAATCCGCCTCTGACCTCCTGCTACATTATTTACTGTAACAGAAGTGTGGGTCAGGCCACTGTCACTTGAAAACCTCCACATAACACTTTATAGTCAAGAGATGGACATTCATACTTACTAAGTCTGAAACTGTTATAACATCTCCTAATGATTAAATACTGAGTGCTAGTATGCATAAACCAGAAGAAATAAAACATGACATGAGTCACTTAAACTATGCAAAGTTATTTACAACCCCTGTCAACCAAACCTTTTTGGCTCTTAGAACTCTGTTCTTCAGTGGCACAATTTTTAGTCAATTTAATGATGAGAAAGTCTACCGTTCTGATGAGCAACTTGTAAGGAGTGAAAATTTGAGTGTAACTTATCAACCAACAGGCAACCTTTGGAGACAAAAGTATGACCTTTTCCACAGCATTATAATCATCCAATAGACCTGAAATAACCTTTTTGCTCTTCTTTGAACAACACTTCTTCACAAGTCCTTGAAGTCAATCTGCATCCCATGCAACCAGCATGCTAGTTCCATTTACAGATTCAGATGTGCTCCCATCACACTCCAGTTTTGCATGCAGTCACAGCTCAGGGCTCTCCAGCCTCACGTGGAGCAGCACAGAGCGATCTGCTGCACTTTGCCCAAGTCTGTTATCAGCTGCTTTATGCAATGTTTGAGCTGGGGGAGTCGAGCCAGTGGTTCTGGGGGTTGCAGCTCTCCTGTGTAATCCAGCCAACTCTCCAGAACTGCAAAGAAAAAAACTGTCACTACTGCAGTTCTCAGCAAACAGCTCATCTGAAGTCAAAACAAGAATTCTTTAAATATTTTGTAAATCTTGAGAAAGCAGTGGGCAATATTTTTAACACTGTTATTTGAGAAATCATAAAACTGAACACCTCTCACCAGTCTCTGCAAGTAACTTTTGATACATAACCAAATAATTCACACGGGGATGGGGGAGAAGCTGCTGCTCCTAGGAAAAAGCAGGAAAGGAAAACTCTGGACCAGACATTGTGAAATCTCATGCTAAACTTCTTGTGATCTGTGTCAATTTCAGGGCAAGGACACTGTGGTACAGCAAATTTATGCCAACAAGAATGGGACTACCATAATGGAAGAAATCTGTCATCACTACAGAACACAACTGACCCAGACAGAACTGGGTAACACCAAATGGGGATGAAGATCAGAAGTACAAACCAGCAGAGTGCTACACAAGGAAAGTGAACTCCTGCTTTAAAAAGCCTCTCAGCGGGTAACAAGAAATCCCACTGAGCAGAAGACAAGTCCAGTGACAATGTAACACGCTCACAGGGAAGGTGGGCAGGTTGGACTGTGATGAGTTCTGGGGATGCTGACAGTATTGCAGATGGAGACTGAAACCTTGAAGACAGAATAAATACCTCTACCAAGAGCAGCTGCTGCCATCAACCAGATCCACAGGTGAATTTTACCCACAGGCAGCACCTGCTGCAGAACTAGCAGCTTCACTCGATACTGACACATCCCACCTTGGAGTAACAAAGTTCCTGCTCAAAGCAGCAACACACTGCACAGACCCCTGCTCAGCAGCAGGTACAAAAAGTCTAACTTCTGGGAACCAGAGCTTCTTTAGGCAGCACAGCCCTGACTGATCTTCATCACCTGAAACAGCCCTTTAGTTGTCCAACTTTTGAGTACCTTACTTACAAAGAGAGGGCTCTTACTTGGGCAGAAGTTAGATTCCCCTGCAAGTAAAGCTGCTGTTGTAACCACTACACAACCAATGGTCAGACTTAATAATGTAGAGAACTATCCTGAATCATTTAATGCAATACAAAGGGTTTATAAGTTTTCCATTACTACGAAAATCTTAGAAGACATTTAAGTGAAGAATTTGGAAGAGACAGGAAAGGATAAGAGCCCTGTGCACTGAAGAGACCACCCAGAATGGGCTAAACATAGCCAGCAAGGCCCTGAAGAACAGAGAAATGCAGACACACAGAAGAGTTTTGGAAAATGACAAAAGCCTAAACCCAAAAAGACACAAGGATGTTCCAGTACATCTGATGCAACTATTTAGAGATGACCTAATTAGAACTCGTTCTGTGAAATTCTGCTCTTTGTTTTAAAATCCACCCCCCACATCAGCAGCATGTCTGTTTTCTTTTAGGAAATGTGGTAATGACACATTCATCTCTTTGTAGGTCTGAAGAAGTAAAATTCTGGTTAATATGTTTTGAACAGGTACTTCAGTTTAAAAAAGGATTTTTGAACTAGAATAACACTACTTACCATCTAGCTCCTTCTCAATGAAATCCATTCTGTGTATGACTTCATCTTGCAGAGATTCCACGTGAGCTAAAAGATTGAGCTGCCACTGCAGTTGCGAGTTCACTACTCCTTCTTTGTCTTTTTCCAGCAATTTCATTTCAATAGCTTCCTCTGGAGAGACTTTCTTGGAGACAGACTCTCTCACCTAGCAGAAATATGCACATTAAATATTTGTTACAGTGAAACAGAACTGGGGAGCTGAACTGCCAGAGTCCTCCCAGTCCCCCCTAACTGCCCAACTCATCCTAGGCCAGTGAGCAAGAGAGACACAGACCATACACAGATACTAAACTGGTTAGGGCAAGAAGATCTAAATATAAACATATTTTTATAGGTATTTTGCTAAAAACTACTTGTACTTCACAAGCATCTGGTTTTCTGAAGGTAACATACACACGTGTAGTTATCTCCCTGACATTTTTCATCTGGAAGATCCTGCACTGAATCTGAGCATCTCAGGGAATGCTGAAGCTGTTCTTCACCTGACAATCATCAACTAAAGAGCAAACAATTCAGGAGTGAAAAGGGATTTTTTTCTTAAGGAATCTAAATTCTACTAAAACTTTCACTGAACTGTCTCCAAACAAGCATTACCACTCCTCCTTACAAAACTTGACTACAACATCAGCAGTGCTCATTCTACTCCCCTACTTTTCTCATCCTTCTGCTGAAATATGAGCCTTTAGAAAAAGGCTCTTTTAGGCTGAAGAACTAAAATATTTGCTTTTCTAGGAAACATAATCTCAACAGACTGATAGAGAAGTTAAAAGTAGCAAATTACAACTTAGATATGGATGAAATAAGAGCTAGCCTAACCTTTAATCTAAAAAAAGGGAGCTCAGTATTTCATGGAATCATAAAATTGTACAATAGTTTGAGTTGGAAGAGGCCTTTAAAGGTCATCTAGTTCCAACACCTGCCATGGCAGGGACACCTTCCACTGTCCCAGGGTGCTCCAAGCCCCATCCAGCGTGGCCTTGGGCACTGCCAGGGATCCAGGGGCAGCCACAGCTGCTCTGGGCACCCTGTGCCAGGGCCTGCCCACCCTCACAGGGAAGAATTTCTTCCCAGTATCCCATCTAAAATCTAGACTCCTTCATTTTAAGGCCATTCCCTGTGTCCTGTCCCTCCATCCCTTGTCCCCAGTCCCTCTCCAGCTCTCTTGGAGCCCCTTCAGGCCCTGCCAGGGGCTCTGAGCTCTACCTGGAGCCTTCTCCTCTCCAGGTGAGCACCCCCAGCTCTCCCAGCCTGGCTCCAGAGCAGAGGGGCTTCACTCATTTCCCAGAGGGTTTTCAACATTTCTCAGCCCACATTTCACAGGAACTGGTACTAACTAATAGAAGCAAAATTCTTGCACTGGGGAGCAGAAAGGCCTCTACTAGGCTGACAGAGCTGACAGTGAGAACCAAGCATTGAAAAGCTAAACCTGAAGTGCTCCAGTAGGAAGAAGATACAGGACTACTCCATGGTGATCAGTCTTAAAAAAAAAATCACTTCAGGCTGATACCTTTTTATTTCAATCTTGAAATGCTGCCTGAAGAACCTAAATTAATTTAGCTATTAGAAGGAACATGGAAACAAGATGGACAGAACTAGAAGCTGGCCTATAAGTGTATTTGGTAATATCATACATGCTTGGCCTGTTCTCTCTCTTTGCTAGTGTTTATTTTTCATTTAACACATGAAAGTAAGCAGCAATGAGCTACCAGTGGACCATAATGCCTGGTCCACACTTTTCAAACAACTTGAGGTCCAGAAGTCAACCTAGATTTTTAAATTATAATACAAAATGAAGGAGTTGATCACATTTATCATTTTAATTGTTACTGGCAACTTAAATTTAACAGTCTAACAAAAAAATAAACACAAACAGACCAAAAAGTATTAAAAAAGGCTGAGGTTTGCAGGTTGCCAGGCAAACACATGCTCTTTGCCAGAGAGGGCTATTTTAATAAAAATACCTTAGAGTAATTGTGTTTGGATTCATTTTCCATCTTGCATATTTCTTGGTCCAGATTCCAGCCAAACCTCTCTGAGAGGGTATCATCCCCATTTTCCCTTATCCTGTTTACTCCATCATCCATGGCTGAACCTCTTGTCTCCACAACCAGCCTCTGCTCTATGGCAGGGTAGTAGGCCCGAGGCTTCTGGTAACAGTGTTCACTCGTAATGTAAGATTCCTCCACAGAAGGAATTGTTGAGGTTTTCTCAACTGTCCCATTCCAAGTTCTGTAACTTGCTGTCTCCTCTTTACAACAGTTTTCCTCGAAGTGAATGATGTGTTTTGTATGGATTTTTTCATCCACCGTGATGTGCTTCCATGGATGACACCAAAGCTTTAAGTCAGGGTGTTCTTTATTTCTGTTCAAACATTAAAAAAATAAACCATCCAATTTAAAAGCCAAAGTGACTAAGCAAACTATCCTCTTACACAAAGAAAAAAAGTAAGAATAAATAAGCCAAAAAAGGCCAAGTGTTTGGATTAAGAAAAAACTTGAAGAATAAGTTGCAAATAGACACATACAACTTCTCACCAGTGTTGGTCCTTCATGGAACATTTTGCTTCAATATTTGCAATTTATTAACAGCAGAAATTAACTTTAACTGGGATATTTTTAGTAAGGTACGGTACACCAACATTGTAGTGGTGTTCCATAGTGGCCATCGCTCCTTTCATCTGTTCTTAGAAAAATTCTTATTTTAATTGTCCTCAAATTGACTAATATATTATTTATTCCAGCAGAAGGGACGACTGTAGATATCAGATTATTAGATATAACAAAAAAAATATTTAGAGTGAGCATTGTAACCCACGTTCTTCCTTGTGTCAGGCATCAAAACAGCAGTAAAAGGAGAGCAAAGCAGAATATTCTGCTATCTTCAAAGGGCTAACAGCTCATCTGCTACAGGCTGCAGGACACAGCAGAACAACTCCTGACCCTAAAGCACCTACTGCATTGGGCTGCACACAAAGCGGGGGGCTGCCCTCAAGCCTCCCTCTCTGCCTCCTTGCAAAGGTGGATGGACTTATTCTATTCAGCTGATCCAGCTTTTCTAGCTGTTCACCAAACCACTCAACAAAACACGGCCACTTTGGCAGTAACTGCTTTCTAACCCATCCTGCAGCAGCTCAGGTTTCTTCAGCGTCTCTCAGAGGAAACCAAAGTGAGAACAGCTGCCAAGGATGTGCTCAGACTATTTCACACAAGCATCTTTGCCTCCAGTGCTGGCACAGCAAGGATGTATCTCCCTGGTGAACCATCCTGAAGGCATGCCTGGAAAAGTGAAAGCCAGGTGTTCATTTACCAAAGCTTTCTGCTCGAGCTCCACTCATCTGCTACACCTAAAGAAACTATATTTTGCTCAGAACAGAGCAAGGAATAATTTTACAAAAGACAGAAAAATTTTCTGAAAAACGATGCACCAGTTACCTAAGGATAAAAATTCAAATGCCAATACTTGAATAACCTTTTAACTCCTGCCTGCTGAAGGTTCACCCTCCCACGGCAGTGCTGGGGTCACCTTGGGTCCTTTGCCACCTCCTTGAAACACTGAGCAACCTCCTTTGAAACACTGAGCAACTCCTTATCATTTCAGGCACCTGTGAAATCATCTTCTCTCTATCTCTTGATCTGCATCAACAATATAATAATTATTCAAATTCAACAATTTTTCAAATCCCTTCTGATTTGTATCATGACAAAGAAATCAGCAGCTGAAGCTTTTAACCAGATGATCCAAACAGGACTGCACCTCACCTTTAATTAAGCCAGGCCATCACACTGACTTCAGCATGGGAGAGAAAAGGAATAAAACTTGCAGCAACCATCACATACACGCCCAGTGCTCCTTACCTCAGTACTATGTAAATCTCAATTCACAACTGGAAAGCCTGAAACTCGAGTGTCTCTCTAACAAAAGGCTCCAGGAGTGGCCTTACAATGCTTATGTTTCAGTCTCCAAAAAGGAAAGAGATTACTTACAGCTCTAACTAAAGGATCCCATAATGGAAAAGCAAAAACCGTATGTTAAAATGGCTACTCTCTTGCTTTAAGCATTATTCCGTGTCAGTGGACCTCCTGCATCACCACAGATTAAGGGAAAGGGTCTAAAGAATGCCAAAATCACTTTGTTTTCCAAATAGCTGCTGCCGTGCAATTTATCAACTAATAAATTATAATTATGGCATTCAATAAATTTAGAACTGCTGGATTTGAGTTAATTTTTTTTTTTAGTCATTAGAACCCAAAGATGATTTTAAATAGAAAAATACACAGAAAAGTTGACTTGATAGAAAAATACCTTTTATATAAATAATTATGTTATTTTCTGTAGATATAGCTGAAATGACCTTTGTTCAGAAATGAAGTGCTGCAGGTTGCTGAGAATGCAACCACTCTCACACTGCACCAGAACAACACACTGTACCAAACAAAAAGATCTGATTCCCCCTGGACAAGTTATGATCAGATTTCCTGGAATGGAGAAAGCAAGTGCTGCAAAAATGTTGCCATGGGTTTTAAGTCTATCCTGTTCTTACTTAAAATCCATTTGGGTGTTTCTGGAAAAGCTGTCGTTATTAGTTTTATCAGTTTAACCCTTTCTATATACATTGTCTGTTTACACTCAACGCACTTAAACAGTTTTCAAGCAGCCGAGTCTTTTCCCAAGATCACATTAGCAATGCAAACTATGTTATAAATCCACAGAGCACAAATGCAAGTTTGAATTTCTGATTTTTATACTTGCAGTCTAGTTCCCGAGGAGAACATGCCAGCTGGTACTTAAATACTGCTTACTGTAATATGCTCATCTTCAGCTGCAGCCCGTGCAGGACTTCGATCACTCGCTGAACATCACCAAGCAGCTGGTGAGTGGCCACTATCTTCTTGGCATTCTGGTGGGAATAATTTTCTTCCAAAAATGCTAAGCCATGCATGTGACCATTACTTAACCACTCCTTTTCATACCAGTACTTTAAGCTGGACCTCTGACCTAAAGTGACAGTAATGAATGAGTTAAAATGAAATGTTGACATTGCTGGTAGTAACTGATTATCTCTAGGTACCGCAACAGCTTATTTGTTCTTATCAAGAGAACCAAAGAAGATCCTGTAACAGCAGACATAACCAATGAAGAAGTGAAGAACCTGTAAACCAGGAACCTGCCCAACTGTAAAAGCATTCAGACCCCAGCTTCCACCAAAGGACATCCACAACAGGCAGTTACAGGTGAGGCTGAGAAAGGTGTATTTTTAGCAGGATATCACACTGTCTAGTCTAACCATGGTTATGACAGAAGTTAGTCTGAATGCAGCTCTCTGCAGACAGAAAAATGCAGAAAAAGGCAATCAGCTTCCCATTGGTCCTGTTTTTAACATCCACATATATTAGTACAGTTGGGCAAAAGTACATTTTGAAGGAATCAAGGATGAGGTTCCGATAGAAAACTTGCCTAAGTCAAGCTATTAATAATGATAATTCTATCTTAAGAGATATCAGTATTATGTCTTGATACTGAATATCAACAACAGATGAAATGAAATGGCGTTAAATGTGATGAATGCATCAATAGAAATAACTTAAATTTCCAAACAAATGGTATTACAAGGAAAGATGCTTGCTAAATCACAAACACACACAAAAAACCTTCATGCTAAATACCTAACAAAAGCTCCCCCACACCCTGTAAAATACAATTTACTACAGATGTTCTCAATGGACAGCTCAGCACCCAGAGAAATAACCTCATCAGCCACAGCCTATGTACAGCCCAGGCAGCAAGCCCACAAAACCAGAGATAAAAACGGAGCACAGAGCGAGAACCATATTTGCAAAAAGGTCTCCAGTATAAGCAGGTTAATATCGACTAGTGGAGAAGCAAAAAAAAAAAAAAGGGGAGTTACTAGGCATCAGAGTAAGACTGAGGCTGCCACTACGTAGAAATCCATGGGTATTAGGTGGCATCAGAGATCATGACAGTGTAAAAAAAGAATTTTGAAAGCTGTACCAGCTCAACCTTCCAGGCAGATACACTGTATCAAACAGGAAGGTAAGCAGAATTTTTGGTATGGTCAGAACCACATTGGAGACACTCCTGGCCACCCCCATTAGCCCCCCCTCATTCATTTCTGCATTAGAGAAGCTGACAGAAAGTGGAGTTCAGTCCACAAGAATAAAACAGTGACTTTGAGAACTTCATGGTTACCTGAACAACTGAGGTGATGTGCACCCCAAGATTAAAAAGTACTCCTTTTGAAGTATATAACCTTAAGAGGAGACACCAGACTACACCCACAAGCAATTCTGCTACATAATCATCTTGATCACGTTTAAGCAAGGGTAAATGTTAACAAATCTCTTAAAAATCCAACCTGACTCAAAAAGACCTGAGTAAAATAGCAGTTAGTACAGTTTTTAGACAAAATTACACTAAATTGATTTTTTATTTCTAATAGAATGAGTGGTGCTGTTCCAAGTTCCAGTTTAGACTGGGGAAAGCTCCTAAGTAAGAGTTTGCTGAATAGCCATGCCCAGTTTAAAAAGCCACTTCTCTGTAGATTCATACAGCCTATTAGCTCACTCCAAGCCAAAACCAGAGTCACTGAAAAGCCATCTTTGCAGTTAAAAAGTTGGATATGTTTTACTTTTTCAAGACAGAGGTAAAAATTAAGCCCCCTCCAATGTGAATTTCAGAATCTTCAAAGGAATAGTTAATGATGAATTAAATGAAGCTTTAATCAGCTTCTGCACAAAAGCACTCATATTCAAGTGTGATGACAACTTCAGTTTGCATGTGCATTTTCTTTTCATTTAAAACTACCTTCAATTGACATAAAGCAAAATATCTTTAACAGAAGGTTAAAATCCTAGAAGCAAGATACTCTAAAAATAACCTTGAATATATTGCTGCCTCTGTAGTAAAAGGTTAAATTTTAAGTGTAGCATGTCTTCATTGCTGAGAGTACAAACAACAGCAGTAAACATACTACACAAATCTATGAGTTAGAGTACAAAAGAGTTGGTAGCTTTCAACAGCCAAAAAACCCTGAGATCACAATCCAAATACGTATATAAACCAAAAAAGTCTTTTAATCAGGTGAACAGAGATCCATTTTCTTGCCATTTACAGCCATGGACTCAAGCCCAAAACTCATCTATTTTCACTTTCTGCAAGGCTTTGTAATAAATACAGTAGAAAGTCAGAAAATATTTCCCTAAGTATAATTTTACCTGCTGTGTAAGATGGTATAAGACATTTCAAAATATCTGCTAAGGAGAAGAGAGCGTATTGCTTAATCAACTCTTCCTGTGTTACCCCAGGTAAATACCAATATACAGGTTATTGTAGGTGTGTTGGTTTTGCTAGTGGTGGCGGGGGGGGGCAGGTGCACGTTGGTGGCCACAGCGGTGGCTTCTGTGGAAGCTTCTGGAAGCTTCCACCATGTCTGGCAGAGCCAATTCTGATGGCTCTGAAGATGGACATGCTGCTGGCCAAAGCTGGCCTAATTTGAGAGGCTGGTAATGCCTCTGTGATAACAGATTTAAGAAGAAAGTCAAAACAAAGGTGCATTGTTTTTTCTTTTAGTCCAAGAAGAGGAGGAGGTGAGAACACGTGAGGGAAACAACATGGTGGCACCAAGGTCATTGGAGAAGGAGGGCGAGGAGGTGCTCCAGGAGCTGGAGGCAAGATTCCTCTGCAGGCTGTGGTGAGGACCATGGGGAAGCAGCTGTGCCCCTGCAGCCCATGGGGATCCACGGGGGATGCAGAGATCCACCCACAGCCCATGGGGATCCACGGGGATGCAGAGATCCCCCCACAGCCCCTGGGGATGCATGGGGGATGCAGAGATCCCCCCACAGCCCCTGGGGATGGATCCACGGGGGATGCAGAGATCCACCCACAGCCCATGGGGATCCACAGGAGATGCAGAGATCCACCCACAGCCCATGGGGATCCATGGGGATGCAGAGATCCACCCACAGCCCGTGGGGATCCACGGGGATGCAGAGATCCACCCACAGCCCGTGGGGATCCACGGGGATGCAGAGATCCACCCACAGCCCGTGGGGATCCACAGGAGATGCAGAGATCCCCCCGCAGCCCGTGGGGGAGGCGCTCACGCTGGAGTGGGTGGATGCCTGGAGGAGGCTGTGATCCAGTGGGAGAAGACCCCATGGACATAGAGGGCCCTGCTCCCAGGCTGCAGCAGCCTGTCCTTGGAGGACTGCACCCCGTGGACGAGTGACCCACGCTGCAGCAGTTTGGGAGGACTGTGTGCCCGTGGGAGGGGCTCACGTTGCAGCAGTTTTGGGCAGACTGCTGCTCATGAGACTGGGAAGCCACGCTGGAGAAGTTCACAGAGAACTGTCTCCCGTGGGAGGAAACCCACGATCTCACAGGGGAACAACTTCTCTCCCTGAGCAGTGGAAGAAAACTTCCAGTGATGAACTGGCCATGCCCTGTCTCCCTGCACTGCTGGTGGGAAAGAGGGAGGGGCTGGGGGAGAAAAGGTGTTTTTAAGGGCTCATTTTATTTCTCACTATCCTCCTCTGATTTTGTTGGTAATAAACTCATTTAGTATCTCTAAGTTGAGCCTGTTTTGCCCTTGAAGTGTTTTCTCCCGGTCTCAAATCACAAACCCTTCATTAATTTTTTTCTCTCCTCTGCCCAGCTGTGGCAGGGAGGGTGAGCCAGCAGCTTTTGTGAGTGCCTGGTGCTGGGCCAGGGTCAAACCACGGCAGCAGGTAATGCAGCAACAAGAGCCACTGCTGAGCAGAGCTGGGAGCCTTGTGCTGAAAGAACGCAAAAGCCTGCTTTGATGGGGGAGAGCTGCAGCCATGTCCCCTGAGATGGGCCCACAGGGAGTCTGCTTGAGCCTCCTGGCTGTTTTCTACACTCAGTTACCACAGTCAGACAGTACAACCCTTATTATGGCAAATATGTGACAGATGGTCATCACAGTGAAAACATTCTTTTCCATTTCTGTCCTTTTGTAATTCCATTATATTGACTCATGGACATTCACATGAATTAAACTTTCTGAAACATACCTACAGTGACAGACACAGGCGGGGGGAAAAAATAGTGTAATTTTTCAGAGACACAGATATAGATACAGACTAGATATAGATAAACTAGCAGATTTACTACATATAGAACAAGGGTCTGTAACCTTAAATTTCCGTACCTGGAGGATCTTGGCAAATATAGCAGGTATATTTCTCAGGTATATTATCTTCCAGTAAGCCCATACAGACTCCATGCTGCCAGCACAGACACTCTTCACACTGTTCAAAGTCAACAAGTGCACATTAATAGAAGTGAAGGCTAGAGGAGCTCAATACCATTATGCCAATTAAGAAACACAGGATCTACATATTTTAAGACAAAAAGGTCTATTAATACTCACACCCCACCTTCCACTTACAAGCAAATACATTACAGAATCAGACTATAATAAAATGTGAGCCCTCCCCACACATTTTTCAGGTATGTTTCTGGAGAATGACAATTAAAAAGTAGAAGCAGAGATCCTGAAAGGTACAAAAATACTCCCTTTGGAAATGAAATTCTTTCATGCAAGTACACTTAACCAGGATATGCAAGTACACTTAACCAGGACAGCCAACAGACCAGTCAAGCTTTTTTCACCAGAACAGATCATTTTTCCTGAATTCAAAAGCTTTCCCCTCAAATGGTAAACCACATTCAATTACCAGATCCCAGAGATATTTATGTCACACATGAGTAGCCAATATTATGCTTTACTGATTCTTGTACCTCCAGCATTTTATCTATTTCAAAGGTAGCACAGCTCTACTAACACAAACCTGCAGTGCAGTTGCACCAGCTTTAAAAGCTTCCAACATCCTTCCAAGGCAGGACAATCATTCTGGCAATGACTGAATATAATTTGGATCTCTTTAGCACAGTTACACTATTTAAAATGCCATCACCGTTCCTAAAGCCACGCTGTTCTAGAGCAGGAAAAAAAACTATTCACGTTTTGTTATTTTCTCCCCTCATCAGTATTTTAATGAGACAAAATTCTGATTGTAGACTACAGACCACTGAAACATGGACCAAAACCCCACATAAGAATATTAAGTCTATTTTGATTGGAAACTGATGTCAGTTAAAAGTTACTATTATCCCCAGCAGTGAGACAAGAGATCATATACCCTTTATTTCTCACAGCATAAACCAAAAGCAGAAATGTTGTCAATGCTGGTACAGGACTGCAATATGAGCTAAACCAAACCCTAGCAGCAACTGCAAGGAATCTCATATGTTGCTCTTCATTGACCAAAGCTGCCAACTTGCTAAACATTTTGTCTGTGTTCAACACAACTTTAATTAATGCTCTTATCTCCTGCCCTTCCTCAAGCTAGGAGGGACAGAAAAGCACAACCAGACTTTGAATATTTTGAATACTGCATTAAATGAGCGGTCTAGGTGTGGAGGAAATAAAAGCTCTGGGAATGGAAAATGTAAAAGGTCAGAAAGAAACAGTTTTCCGAAGGATGGGACCAACAATGCTTTGCCTTCCAAAACAGGTAAACAGTCCTAACCTAGTTAGGAGATGTTTTCAAAAAAGGCAGAGACAATCCTCCTTTCACAAATCAGAGCCAGAAAAAGGTGTTCTAAAACAAAGAAAACAAAGATTAAGAGAAACAGGCTGTGCTAAAAATAAGAAGGGAGCTCCTGGATCTAGTTACAGCTGCATCCTATGAATCATGCCATATTGCACAGAGCTGCACTCAGTGTTTTTCCAGGCAATTTTGCCCAGAACTCTACAAGTGGAGTTGTAACCAAACTGCATTCTACTCATATCTACATTATTCCCGATGAAGTGTAAATAGTGGGTTGTTTGCAAGAGCTGCACAGTGCACACTGGCCCCCCAGGCTGCAAGTGTTAGCTAAGGGAAAGAGGCAACCCCCCCCAGGTACATCAGGGTAGTGTTTCTGTGTCTTCACAAACTGACTCACCTGTGGTAACTACATCCAGCCTAAGGGGGTCATCTCTGACAGTGGGCCATAATGCCCCAATGGGCAGCTGTAACGACCTAGGCCATCAAGGACCCCCCAAAAGATCCTATGTCTCATAGGATTACATCATTCCATTATGAAATTCCCCGCCCTGGGGGAGATACTGAGCATTCCTGCCTGTATCTGACCATAAATAATCTGGGTGCTTTGCGGACTTGGGACACCACGACTACTGGACAGATCCAGAGGAGGACCTGAACTTCCACAGGAGGACTAGACCTCCCACAGGACCACTGCTCTCAACTTCAACCATCACTGCAACAGGACTGCTTGCACTATTTGACAGGTCTGAGACCACCACCCTGACCAACAGGGTACCAGGCTGTAGTCTGACTTTAAGTCATTTTTTGTGTATTGTTGCATTTACTGTAATCTTTCTAAAGACATTGTAACTCTGACCTGAAATCTCTCTCAAGTTATTTGTGTGGGGTTCACTTCTCCTGCTGGTTTACTTTCAAACCAGCACAAGCATCCCAACTTTTTAAAATTTTACTCAACTGATATTTAAATATCCACCCCTTCAGGGCACAGGTCCATTCTTTAACTTGCAGGTTCTACTGCACACTGTGGCTGCCAGGCTACAGGATACTGCTCTGGCACATGCTCCTGGGAAACTACTCTGTGCCCAGGTGGTAGTAGGGAGGTTCAAAGCATGCCAAGCAGGAGATTTAGAACAGAAAAAAAACATTTAAATTGAAATTCAAGTCACAAAAAAAAAAACCAAACAAACCCAAAAGATGTGTATTTTAAGCAGTTTTTCACCTTCCAGAACAAAAATATCTCAAGTCTGTTTACATCTATCACCTCTGAGGCCATCAAATCCAGCCCCAGAATTTTCTGCATCATACACAAATTCACCAGTGTTTAGGTATAAAAACTAAAAAGAAGGCACAATGATAGTCTGTCTGGATTTCTTTGGGCCTCACCACAAAAACTGAGTGCTGTGCCTCCAGAAGGAACACAGGGCAATACTACACTGCTGCTTTACACCAGATCCATAAATGAAGTTTAGTAACCTTCCTGCAGAGTTATAGAGACTGGAACAAAACAGCACTAACCAATACACTATTTTTCTGTACTTCTTTTTCCAGATTTAACTTCTACTAACTGAAGCAGATACTTCTATAAATGCAAACTCAGATTTCTGCATCCCGGTGCAATGAATGACATTCTTAATGCACAAATTGCTCAAGACAATTAATTTAAGGCAAGTACAGGTCAAAGAATATTTTTTATAAAATCTTCTGAATGTGGGGGAAAATTATTCGTTTAGATACCTAAAGGCACAAACTTCCATTTTAACTGTGTATGAGTTGCATTAAACCTTAGTGGTCCCCAATCTTTTACGGACAAGAAGGTGCCGATGTTTTTAAAATTAACTTTTTTTTAGTAACGATTTAATAACAAATATTTCTAAATTTGGCACATTCATGGCAATGAACACAGCTGAAAGAGAATGCTTAGCATTCGCCCTCTTGTAAGAGAGGAGGGGATACATGTATACTGGGAGCAATGAACCTCCAGCCAGATCCATGAAGAAACTGCCCTGGCTCCTCATTCCGGTATCAAGATGGGTACACAGCAAACCCAAGCAAGTAGCCCAGGTGCCAGCATATTTGCTATTACCTCAATCCCCATAATACTGCAGGTACTCACAATACTGCTGATCTGTATCTCTTTGTTCCAGAGACCAATTCTTTCACAAAACAGTTGAAGTGTTTAAAAGTCTGCAATATGCTAAAAAAACCCGCCAAAACTAGTTCACCCTAGCAAGTCGATCTTCGAAGCAGTCCATGAAACTTCAAAGGAAAGGCATCCTCCACAGGCTGTGTCCTGAGCCAGTTCCCTGCATTCTGCAATCCTCACCTAGTGCTGAACTTCCTTTTGCCAGTTACACTCCAGGCTATTTCTTTGTGTTTTTCTGTAAGCCATCTCCTCAGAGGACATCTACCCCCTTTAGTCACCACTGTCAGACTCAGTTTTTCTCCAGTACAGTCTGGTGCTGTTTACTTATACTTGACCCCTGCCCATCACTCCAGCCTCCTCTACTAATTCATAAGGTACCTTTTGCCCTGCATTGTCAGGATCCAACACTAAAACAAATGTGTGCCAGGTGAACTCACCACTAAGAGAAAAAGCATCATACCTTCCACAGCAAGGCTCCATGAAATAGCATGGAAATGAAATAGCACGGAAACTCAAAGAAAATTAATTAGAGTAAAAAATTATGAAGAAATTGAATTGATCTTTTTGACTTCACCTCTTGAAATTAATAGGAACTGGGTGGGATGGTTCAAAGCAGCTATGCAGGGGAATGATTTCCTGATAAATTAACAAGCATCTCAAAGTAAATAGGCAGGTAACTTCTAAGGAGGTTTATATCAACAGTTTTGAGCAGGAGAGATAACAGAAGCCTCTCCAAGTTTTCTGTGGACCTGGTTTAAAAAGAGCAAATACATGTGGAATGGACAGATGGCCTTAGGCAGATCAGGAACTTTGAATTTGCAGAGTACTGCAGAATGGACAAATGCAGTTCTGCTTTAAAGCGAAACACTCAAGTAAATTTTTTTTTCTGTTTTCCTTCCTGTTCTTTTCTTTTTTTTTTTTTTTTTTTTTTTGTTCAGCCTGTCTGGAGAATTGTATGTGTAACTCAAGCTTCTTTCCAGAGCAGAGGAATGGGAGGTACACTACTATCTCATGGCAATGTTCTGAACAGGCTTTAAATTAGAGGGAGCCCAAAAAGTCACTCTTGCATGATATGAATTCTCATAATCAATGAAGTCTTCTATTTTTAGAAAAATTCACCAATGACAAACCAACCATTTATGACTTGGAGTGAATTTTTCCTCTTTCCTTCAATTAAAAATCCCAAACTGTACTATGAAGCAGAACTTAACTATTGTAGCAGTTACCCTGACAGATTACCTCAAAAAATGTTATGACTTTGGAAGACAACAACAGTTTATTATCTCATGTACAAAAAAAAAAGTTTCTCCACTAACACCTTCCAGAGCATTCACTGAAACGTGCATTCACCCTCCACTTCATACCTGAATCATGAAGTCATTTTCTTCTTTTACTTCACAAACACACCGAACAACCTCAAAATCACTTTCTTCAACTTCTTCATCAGGGTTGGTGGTTATGTCAACATCCTGACTGCAGTCATCATCACTCCAAGGCAAGCTATCCATAGATGACTCACTCAGGGTGTCCTCCTCTGTACAAGAAGTATTTATATAAAATCCTGAGTAATTACAAAAAAGGTCCCTCAAAACCTCATCCCAAGTATGCAGACATACATTCCTAAAAGCATGAGTTCACAGTGTAATTTAAGGAATACCACAATTTTAACAGCTTATTGAAGGTTACTATATAATGAAGTTTTATAGTCTCATTAATGGCTCCTTCAAAATATTCCATCTTAATAGCTTCTGTCATTAAAACTGTACTGTCAGCGTACAGTGTCTCAAACCAAAGGCACGAAGTCTCTTCAGACAGAACTATAAACAACAAAACCAGGCTTGTACATTCAAATAGGATTCATGCTAGTTGCTGCAATTTGTACAGAATTGTGACTTGGCACTTCTAGTGTAGAGCTCTCAAAGAGGCAAGAGGGTTCTGTTTTATGAACCATTAAAGCTCACAAAGTGATGCTTCCATGACAGAAATACTGAGTCCAATACAGAATTTAATCCTGCTTCAGAAGTTATTATTTTCATTTAGTCTTCTAGGATGCATTTATAAACTCAGTGCACAAGGTATTCTTCCAGAATGCACCCACACTACTTAGCTAAAGCATTAGTGCATCCTATTTCAAATAAAACTGCCAAGACGACTTTAATTGAACAGCATGCTAAATTGAGAATCTTACCTCAACGGTATTAAAAGCAATGTCTGCATCTCCCTTGGGGATAGAATGGGAAGGTCAGAGGAAGATGAGGTATTTTAATTATTCGAAAATAATTTAATGAGTTAGAAGGGAGTGGAAGGTAAAAATTTTAGTCTTAAGCACGATGGTGGGGTCTCACCTGCAGTGGGTATAACTACTTTCATCATTTAGCTCATAGAATCATAAAATGCAAAAACAGAACCACCAGTCTGTAGCATAAATTATATCTTTCAGAGGAACATCTGTTGTTAAATTAGAAGGGATGAGAACCCAACACAATAGTTTATTTCCATGTTTAGAAGTTCTATTCCACCTCTGAACTAGGACACTCTTTCTTACAGTACTGTGGAAGTGACAGGTTAGGCACACTACACTTCCATATTACACAGAAGTTTCACTTTTATTTACACCAGATCTTGTTTATCTAGGCACAAGTTCTGCAGATGCAAAAAGCCACAAAACAATTCTAAAAAGGATGGAATAATTTCTGGTATTTTCCACCACCTTCAGTATCTATGGAATGATCAAAAGAAATCTGAGCAATTGATGGCCAAGTTACTAAGCCATATGTCCTGTGGTTGATATACTCCAGAAACACAACTGCTCAGACCTGCAAAACATGTTTCAGGACATTACACCATCTGCACTTCAGCAGTTTTTCACGTTTGGCCTATAAAGGGGAATTTAACTGAAGCTAAATTTTACTTTTGTCTAATAACAAACAAAGTTATGCCAAAAAAAAAAATCAAATGGTTCTCAACAGTGTATCTGTACAAAAAGGAATTTATGGTTCTTGTATATAATCAAGCTGTCATATATTTTCTATTTCCTTCAAATCTGTGAGTTTTAAGAACAAGAGAAAAAACAAATGTTTATCTTTTTTATTGTCCCAGCTTATATCAGTAAGTAGTAACATGGACACCAAGATATTAAGAATTATGAAAGCTGGTACACAGCAGCCAGATTTTTATGGGTTCTGTGTATGAAGTACTATGAAGACACCAATAAACAGCTGCTCAAAAGCTTCTCATTATGAAGCTCAGAAAGTCATTATAACCATATATCATTCTGTACCTATACAACTACACACCACCACACCCAGTGGTGTCTCGAACACAGCAAGCTTGCAAAGCACCCATTTTTAACTCCAAAGGAGTTCTTACTTTGTAGAAACCTTTGGAAATATGAAAAATTTAATTATCAAGTTGGAACATAGTTATTTCAGGAGTTAACAAGGCACTAAAAAAAACCAAAAAATGAGTTTGATTTCTGAAATAAGGGCAACAATCTTGAAGTGTATATAAAAGTAAAATCAAAGTAAAAAGCAGCAACATCAAACTCTGGCAGATGAACAGGGTCCAGTCTTGTCAAGCAGGGGGAAGCAAATACACACAGCCCTGAGTAAGAATAGCCAAATTTACACAATAAGAACCAGTTTTCAAGTACATTAGTGCTGCTCACATATTTACTGGCAATGAAAGACAGAACCAGAAAGCCATGGAGGAGAGTCATCTCACCATTTGCTTTTGATTTTCCCTTGTGCTGTCCAGAATCAGTGCAGTGAAGCAGTGTACTTGGGTGAGCAGATGATTTATTTGAAGAATTAGATTTTGTGACAACTGATTTTTCAGGTGAAAGCTCTTGCGAGATATCTGTGTTCTCCCCAATGCCCGAATACCCTGTAAAATTGTAGTAAATGTTATCATGTTATTAAAAATGTATGTTATTATGTTATTAAATGTTATTAAAAATGTTATTAAAAATCTATGGTCAAAAAAAGTTGACAGAAGAAACAGCACCATGCATGCCCACAGCAGGAATGAGTAATTCACTGAGCAAGCTCCCAGTATGCTGGAGCTCTGGGACTGCACGATGCTGCTGCAAGATGTGCAAGCTTTCTAGAGGCAGGGAAGGTATTGTCTGAACAGACAATTTGATGCTGCTCCATCACTGTTTACTGCTGACAGAAGTGACAAAGTGACCAGCCTTTCCAGGCCTACAATTCTTCAAGCTGAGTAGGTGTACAAATTGCTTTTGCTTTACAGGCACTTCCACACAAGCGCCGCTAGCTGGAGATTTCCCCTCACATCCCACTGTCACACTGGCTACACGTATTCCCCAGCCTCAGACTTCAAAGGAGACAGAAAACACTCGTTTTCCTAGTCTGTGTATGGCACAGAATGCACAGGTGGACAAGCCCAAATGAGGAGTGTGTGAAGAAAACACCTTGAATGGTTCCTCTGTGAGGCTTACACTGGATATAAATCAAGGCTGGCTGAAGTTACAAGTAGCACTCTCCAGTTATCTGGAAAAAAGTTCCTGGATTGAATTACCATAAGGTCAACATCAAAAAAAGGCAGGCAACATCTTAAAACCCAAGGACACACTGACAAGCAGCTCATGGGGACTTGGTGCATAAATACACTAATTATATTTTGCACATTATCATTATACTTGTGAGCACCATACAATCAGAAACTCATTAAAATGATTTGTTTCAGTACAATTCTAAGTAATTTGGCCTATGGTGCTTTCCATCCACTCTCTTGATAGCTTGCCCTATTCATGGCAGCAATCAGAAAAGTAAGGTATTTTCTGTCTCAGAAATTCCTCCTTGGGGAGATGTAGTTTCACAAATTATGCCTAGCAGATTGAAGCACGCTGCATGCCCATCAATAGCAGAGAAAGTTGTCACACTTGATCCTTAAACGTTTCACCAAAGGAACTTTCCAGAATCAGCTGAGTTTTCAGCAGTGAAGAATCCATCACCTCTAACACCTGGGCCTCTACTTCAAGTTCAAAGCCTGAAGTGGCCCCAGGAGAGCATTCCCAGGCCTCCATGGATGAAACCAACAGAGAAGACAAGTTGCTACTATAGCCACTTTAATGTAGCGCAGCAGCATGTTACCAGACATGAAAGAGGGACACAGCTTGAGTATAGATTTTAAATCAGCCTTTTACTTAATCTCTCCAGAAAAAATATTAATTTCTTTAAGAAAGAAATTAAGGCTATGACAGGTTTAATTGGGCTCATTGTTACAGCCCCCTCCCCACCAAAGTGAAGGTGTAAGAAATAACAAGGTTAACAGCAGAAAAAGAGACTCAATGTTTCCAAACCCCAGCAATCATAAAAGCAGTCCCAGACTAACATAACTGAGAACAGCCTGGACACAGGGCATCTGCACTCTCTTAACTGGGCAAAGCCTGCATAGAAGCACACTGATTAAGGAAAAGCCCAACTTATTTAGGAGTGACATTTATTCTGTGCCATTACAAGCACTGCTACAAGCCACTGCCCAGCATTAACGAAGAAGCTTAACCAGGAAATAGATTATCTTGACAATCACAATTTAAAAATCAATAAACTTAGTAAAATAAAAGCTTAATAATAAAAGCTTTTACTTAATAAAATAAAAGCTAAGTGAAGAAATAAGGCTGAACTGCAATGCCTGCTCATAAGTGACCTTAAGTGAATTTTTTGAGGTGGCGAAACAAAATAATGAAGCCAGTTTCATCTACAGAAGAAAAACAAACTTTACCAGGCTTAGACCTCTTTTTCTTTTTTTTCTTTTTCTTTGACTTGGATCTTCCATAGTCTTTGGATTTTTTTTCTTTGTTCTTCTCATGTCCTTTAACAGCTGAAATTAGACAAAATTCCAAATTAGTTTAAAAAATATATATATACATTTATTCTACTTCATAATTTTCTTAAAACCCTCCAGTTTCTTTGAACAATCAAGGCCAGTTCACTGCAANTTAAAAAAAAAAAAATTTAAAAAAAAAAAAAAAAAAAAACAACAACAACAACAACAACAACAACAAACCAAAAAACACCACAACAAAAAAAAAACAAGAAGAAAACTTATTTGTAAGAATTCCCCAGCTCTCAATTGGAATGATCTACTTTAAGTCCTAATGTGACTGTCCCATAATAAAATATGAGTATCATGTGGGAGAAATCAAATGTACAGCAGTGCCCGTTTATTATTCACATGCTTCAGAGATCATAAAAAAGACTAAGGGATTTGTTACATCTACTTTCTAAATTATTATGACTGGACATTTCACTAGCATTGTAATAGAACAAAACCCCAACACGCCAAAATTCAGTTCAGTTCCCCAAATATTTTATTGATATTGAAACTGGAGTAACTGGTTCAGCTGGCTTTAACTACTATTTTCTCAACATCTATCTCCATCCTATTTTTATGGGATTAAAAACACACCATAATTTTTGAATGACTGACAGCTGTCACTCAATCCTCAAAGCATGCTTCCAGAGCATGCACAGCTCAGTACAGCCCTGTTTAAAGGTCATGTACACAAATCTCTGCTTTCCAGACCCCAGTGTTTGGTTTCATCCTGTCTTTCAGATTTAGGTCTCAGCAGCAGAATTTCTAGATACTTATGCAGTAGATTATCCTGCCTCAAGAGATGTAATCAGCATCTATTATGGAAAGATGCCTTGTATCTCTAAAGGGCTCTGCTCTCAGAGTGCTTGGCTGATTGAGCCACTCACCATTCCATTCAGAAACCTATTTCAATGCCAGATGACAGAGATCTGAATAAGCACTTGAAGACACTTTATACTGTAAGAAATCTCCACTTGCACAAACCATTTGAGAACCCTAGGTTGTCTGTAACAATTTATGAAGCAAACCAGCAATACCAACGTATTATGTCAACCTCTTTCATACGTGCCAACAGAAAACTCCCCAGTTCATCAGCTGAGTATTTACGGCACAAACAGTTCACTGAGAAACTGCAAACTGCACTCACGCTTAATCAGCTCTGGTAAGCATGCAGGACAAGCTCAATAGCTTGTCCTCAGGAGACTCTTCAGCTCTGCACCTCCCCAGCCCTCTCAGTCCTCAAAAATTTCCTGCTACTTTGCCACTTCGGAGCCCCTCTTAGTGTGAGGTTAGCAAAGGCACCTCGGTGTGCTCACCCACATGGCCACACCAGTCACCTGGCCTTCAAAGGCAGCAGCACTGGCAGCACAAAAGTCACCTTCTTCCACCTCTCCGTGGGTGTCGAGGGGGGTTAAAAAAAAAAAAGCCAAAATAAAAAACAGGAAAAGAAAAGGTGCATATTTAAGAGTCGAACACCGTGCTTCCAACTTCTTCTTACTTTCCTCTGTCCTCATCTCCTGTTCTCCCTGTGGTCAGGAGCCTCTTGGTACCATTCCCCTCTCCCTGCTCACAGGGACTCAAGGAAGTTCTAACATTTTATTCTTCCAGAAGGGCAAAGAGAGAATAACTGAGCTCAACAGAGGGAGGAAAACTTTGGTTCTTTTCATTTGAAAACTCAAATTCACATAATCAGATTGCTGGATTTATCTGAAGATATCCAAGGACACAAGGTAAGCTTCCTCAACCACTATGAACACATCCAAGATAAATATGAAAGAAATTGTCACTTTATCCACTTTGTCTTCTTAAGCTTCCCCACGTGTCTAAAAATCTGAAAAAAAATCTAAGCGTTTGCAAATTTCTTTGTGCAGATATCTTCTGAAATACATTTCCATGAAAAAAAAATCTTCAAAGAACAAGTATTCAATTATTATACTAGAATCTTCCAAAAAACCAGGAACTGAACAATCTTGTTGTCTAAAGCTGTTTCTTCTAACTGCTCTGAAATGTAATGTATTTTCACTGACATAAGACCAGATAAAGAGACTTGTCTAGGTTAGGAGCATCCTCATAGATTCACATGATCAAACAGAAAGATTAACTGAAAAACATAATCCTAAAAATTAAGCACAAAACAACTACATTTTAAAATGGTTTGGTTTGGGTTTTTTCTAAAAAAACTAAGGATTTCAACTTCCTTGAATGGCAGAGACTTGAAAGAAGTGGGATGAGTGCTCACCATCCTCCATCACATCACCACTGTGAAAGTTCACTATAATCTCTAAATGCCACACTTGCACATAGGACACATCCCACTGAGTGAGGAACAGTGAGGAGATACTGATGGATCTAATTCAGACCCTCCTACAAGGGAGGGCAGTGAGGGATTCCCAAGAATAAACAAGATCCTAAGTACTGTCTGTCTGCTATGATCAACAGAACAACACAGAGGCAGGCAGCTAAGGAAGTGATCTCCAGGACACAGAGCATATGTCATAGATACAACAGTCTAACCTCAGACTTTGTGTTTTCCTTATCACTGTGACTCAAGTTCTTACCAACACGTGAAGAAAAGTGGTGATGTAGCAATCTAGAAGTATGCTGGAAATTATTTATATATTATTTCTATACATACAAAGTATTAAAAATATATGTATTGTTTCTATGAGCATCTGCATGTGTGTATACATACATCCCCCCAGCCCATTTGGCTGCTACCCACCTATACTGCAGGAGATTTCAGTATAAACAGAGTTCACACAATACCACTAAACAGTCAAAGTTGTGAAGTTCTTCAGAGATGTCTAGTAGCAATTGCTGACTACCAGAAGTGGTCAAGTTCTATTGAAAAAAAAACCCTACAAAATAAACCACCCTAGGTCATCGTGCCTCGTGCCCACCCCCATCCCCCTCTTTTAAGTTTAGGTATCTCAGTAAGTGCAAGATTACTTAAAATATTTAATGATTTGGACAGACAGGCATTTAACAGAATTGAGACCTACAACCTTTTAACGACCTTTAACACTTCAGTACTTTTTACATCTTATAAATATTACCAAGTGACTGGGAAGAATAAACCCCAGTGCAGATAGCATGAAAACTTACAAAATGACAGTGAAAAAACACTGCTTCCATTTTATGCCACACATTTATACAAAATTACTCTCTCTAAATGAAGGTGTACAGAATATTATCAGTTCCTTACAATGTTCAAGACTTTCCCAAGACTTTTTCCACGTTTAACTTTCCATGTTAAACCAAAAGCCGTACCATGTTGAACTCTTTCTCTTTCCCGAGGCCTCCGCAGTGCTCTTGCTATGTGGTTCCTGGTTTGGTCTCTAATAGAATGTCGGTGACTATTTAATGCACTTACAGGAGTTGAAGTTCTTCTCTTTTCTACTTTTTCATCTCTATATGGGGTACTCCTGAGGGTTATGTGTAGAGGAGCATCTATAAACAAAACAAAGACCAAGTCCAAGCTTTAAATACTTTCCAAAGTCAGTCTATTTCAGCAGCAGCAGCAGCAGCTCCGGCAGACCACGTGGAATGTTTTTGATCAGACATTGCTCAACTCAGTCCTAGCCCTGACGAAAAGGCTAAAACCTCCAATGCTTTTGTTGAATTGGCTGAGGGGCTTTTCTTTCAAGAAGAAACAGGGGATGTTCATGCATTCCCCAAAGCTCTATTCTTCCAGAAAAACTCTGACTTCAAGAAAAGATGAAAAGAGAAACAGTTCAGTTTGGCAGAGATATAGGTTGGGTAATTTTTATTAGTTTCTCCAAGAGAAAAAGTGTCCAGTTGATTTAATTAGAGGAGCCACAGCCAGTTCTCAAAAGTATGCTTTGTAACACACACAGAAGTGGCATAAAGCAGCTCTGCACCTATTAAGGAAGAACAGTTTTTAAATAAATAACAGTGTTTCAATCAAGCGTTACATGCAAGAATTCAGGATTACTACCTAAAATTCATAAAAATCGTAAGATGCACACATGGCTTCACTTGAGATTACATTTTTTATTTAAGTCAAACAGTTCCATCCTCATAACTGCAAGTAGCAACTCCTCCTGAAAGACTCCTGGACACAGAAAAAGAGCAGTGAAGGTGAAAAGAGCTAAAGCTGCATGGCAGATAGGACAGCAGACTAAACAAGACTAGTGTTGGCATCCTCTGCTACTGCAACAAACAGGATGGGAACTGCTTGGCAATGTAGTCTTAGAACCTTTATTCTGTCATCTTATCTCATACAATGTAAAGCAAGAGATAGAGGAAGATGACAAGTTTATGCACACCACAGCAGAACAAAGCTTAGCTCTGGTACAGGGTATTTCAATGTTTTCTTAGCCAGTAGCGAACTGTGAAAGCTTAACAGGCATTTTGCTCCAGCAAATCATTAAAGAGCACACGTGGGCTTGCTTTTAACAATACTCACTTGTATGGCCTAAGAAACAATACACAAAAATCCATTATTAAGCTTAAAACTTTCTCCTATTTTGCTAAGCATAATTTTCTACTTTTCCACATCCTGACTCTGCTAGACTTAAAAACCCAGTTATTGGTCTTGCCCTTGTGGCAACCATCATTGTATTCATTTGCTTCCTGACTCACAGGGCAAAGTTTTGGGACTCTCAGCTCTCCTCACCTTCCTGAGATCCTTTACTTTTTTACATTTCCCACAGACCAGTTGCCATTTTGGAGTATTACATCAAGTATCTTGGTCAATGAGACCCAGTAGCCAAGGTGACAGGTTGCTGACATTTATCAAAAATGTCCAGTTCTATCATCATATGCATCTCAGAAGTTCAGAGGGTAAGAAAGGCAACTTCTTTCTAGTCTGAAGATTAACATGCTGCACTTAGACACCTTTAATAAAACAACTGTAAGCAGAACCTGAGAGTGACTGAAAAGGGAAGGGAAAGAGTCCCAGAGAGCACACTTAGGAGAAGAAACTGGATTAAGCACCCTGCCCTGATCAACATTTCAAGTTGAAGAAATAACAAGGCACATTTAAGAGATGTCATTGTAGAGCTTTCAGAATCACATGGATCTCTTCAGCCAAAAGAAACTCCAAGATGCAGATATCTGATGACATTTTCCCTGGTCCTCTCTCTCTAGGAAGTTAAAACTTACAGGAAAAAAAAATTCCAAAGCCACTTGCAACTATTTCCACAACCAAACTTAGTTTCTAGTCACCTGCCCAAGTGCTCTACAGCATCCACCAAAGACAGAAATTAAACCAAAACCCAATTACCACACAAGACTCTCTACAAGATGCCTTTTCTCCAGACAGGCAACTCACTGCTGCCTTTCACTGGGTGCGTATTTCCCTCAAGAAAGTAGGTTTCAACCACAAAGAATTACTAAGACAGAAGATACTCCTTGATAAAACACCATGGTATATGTATGACCTTCCATTTGCAACATAACTAAGTTCTCTTGCAGGAGTAAATAGAAAGAGGTTTTGTGGTAATTTTTTTGTTTGGTTGGGTTTTTTGGTGCTATCTTTATTTATTTGTTTGTTTTTAAGTCAGGCGTATTTTGACCTCCTGCTCCTCTGAGGACTTCCATGACTAAGGGTCAAGATATCATCAGTTCAGATGACAAAAACAGAAGAAGAAAAGTTTTAGAAGTAAACTTTTTCCCATGGTACACAAGTAGCTGAGAAATAAGATTCAGGTACTACATAATCTCTTTGGGAACACCAGTACTCTAACAAAGTTTATCAAATGCAAATGGTATATTTCAGTACAGGGTGAAAAGTCACATAAACAATCTTTTCTGCAGCTTTTCTGACTGTCTGCCACTCTGCAGTAACTTTCTGAAATATTTACAGAACACCATGTCAGTGAAACTCAAAACTGCAAGACAAAAACCCATACAAACCCCAAAACCCCACGGCCTTTATTCAGGCCTCCTAACTGTCCCTTCTCCCAACAGCACAACTCAGACTCATGAATTAACATTTAACACCACCACAGCCACCGTGATCCCAGCAGTTTGCCACAGCACAAGGCCTCAGCTTCCTGTGGGCTGACACAGATGCACACACGCCCTTGGTGGAACAAAATTGTATTTCATGGCCACTGGGCTTTTCTGGCTTTGTGAGACCTAATTTCAAAGAGATTTTTGCCAAGAATACATCCTGCCTTTTATGACACACAGGTTAATATATAAGATTTCTCAGCTAACCATAATATTGTCTTGGGGGAGGGGCCAAGGTATTCTATCATACACTGGATGCATTTTTTTCCTAGTAACTGACACAAACACGCTAGGTTTTGAAACATCTTTGTTTCATTGACAGGAAAGTTTAGAAGGTTTACAAGATCCCTGAGCACTCTGAAATATATTTTAGAAGTTGTGATTAAATTTGAGAAGATGAGATTAAAAACCTGTAAACTTACCCTAAACTTTTGGGACAGCAAATATTAAAACTGATGCCATGGAGATGCAAACTTACAAGCCTTCCACACTAAAGTGTCCTTTTTCCTCTTTACTTTAAAGTATAACTCAGACAGGTCAGTTTATAAAATCATTCCCTAAAGAACAATTACTCATAACAACTACAACTAAGACTTATATTTAGGCATGTGGCTTTAAAATCTGCGCATTTCTCACATTTGGATTTTCTGCATTAGTACCACCTGCAGAGTGTGCCACCTGTTTCCATTCTCTGGTGTCCCCAAGCCAACCTTAACCCCCAGAAGGTTTCCTACTCCTCTGCCCCCACCCAGTCACAGGAGGATTGGGTTGTGAGGCTGCAGCGACAGCCGGACCACGCCCAGAGAGTTCTGTGAGGAGTACACAGGGGATCCCTACGTGTTTCCTAAAGCTGCTTGTGCAGACTCCATGAAGACACATACACCTGTGTCCCACCTCAGGGAAACCACAAAAGGCACAAAAAGCCTCCTGACACCCTGGGCAATGACACATGCATTGTCCTTGAACAGTCATGTTGAGATTAAACATCAGAGTAGATTAATTTCCAGCTCAGATGACACTGAATACCACTACCAGGAACAGGAGGTATGTTCACAAGAAACTGGAGATGAACAGGACTGCTAATTACCTGCCTCCAGCCTTCTTCCATGGAGTTCTTTCAGGCCTCTCTCGCCTAAGCCTGGAAGAAGTACTCTGTCATATGAAGAGCTGACCCAGAAGCTGTGAAGGATCTCAGAAACTAACACATACAGATACAAAATTACCTCAACCATGCAGAAACCACACAGAGAGAGCTTTGGAGAACTTACTACTAAGCACACTGAGGTTCAGTGACAGACAAGGCAGCAGCTTTCTGTCCCCTGATGTAGGACCACAGGTAAGAAGATAACTCAGCATTCACAGGAAGCAGAGACTGAATCCCCAAGTATGTGAATCAGACAAAGTTACCATATCCACAGCTGTGAGATCATTTGCTGAGAACTTCCAGTGATATTTTCAAGAACTGAAAGACCATGTTTCATCTTGACTTACAGCCACCCCCAGAAACCAAATGCAGTAGTGTCATAAGCCAAATACAATTGGCAATTCTGCAAACACAGAGGGTGTTTATGCAGATCTTCCCCTGCTTCAAGGAAAAAACCCACATTTGTAGATCACCATGCACATCCCACTGCCTAGCAAAGAGGCACTGGTCAGCCAGAATCAAGAGGAAACAGGAAAATTTCCCAAAGGATTAACCCGACAACCACTACACAACAGGCCAGAGGTTTGCCTGTGAACCCCTGCTAGTGACAACCAGATGCCTGAGATGTTTTAAGATGTTAAAACAAGTTTGCCAACCCCACCCACACACAGTTCAGCTCTCATCAGTAACACAAGTAAGGACAAAATACCTACTTTGTTTACATGCGTTCATGTAAAGAATTCATGCACGGAGTTGTTTATACACTAACAGGACATACTGTAATTAACTCTGAGTAGGCAAAATTTTCTAAAAATAAGTCTACATTAAAAAGCTTAAACCTACTGACAAAACTTTTTTTTCCGTCTTGAAGTGCTTTATAAGGACTCCACAGCTGGGACAGATTTTTTCCAGTAGCCAAACTACAAATTGCAGGTCTGTTCCTTTATTTTCTTCCTCATGGCAAGGAACATAGGAGAGCCAAGAGTGGCAGCAACTTGCCAGACTGAGGCTACTGAAGGACACCCACACCCCAAACTGAAGCCTAATACTCTACAGTGTTTTTTAAGTCCCAAAACTGAGTTTAGCTTCCATTATTACCAAAACTCCCGAGAAGAGCTAAACTATGTCCTAGGGGTCAATGGGTATCAACTCACGAGGTCGCTGTCAGTACAACTGTGCTGACAGCAGCACTAATGAGTTATTAGGAGCATTAAAAGCACACTAATCACCTCAGATGGCACTTCCCTTATTGACTCCCCTACTTGTTCACGATGTTTGTGTCTCCTGAGAAACCTTCAGCCTCCAGCAAGTACAGAGCTTCGCCAGGCTATGATGTGGGGGCACATCAGGTGTGCAAGCACTCAAGTCTTGACTTTCAGATTTCAGAAAATATGTTCAGCTCAAAGGCATGACCTACACGTTAGCAAATCTCCAAATGAATAGATTTTACTGAAAAGATGAAAGTCACCAATACAGAAAAACTCCAAGTCAAGATGTCAAAATTATGACTTGTAGGTAACAAAGAAAGAAATGAAGCTATTCTATGCCTCATGGCCTTGGAGTGGTCTAGGTCAGGAAAAAACAATTTTTATAAGTCACAAAACAACAATCTTTTTCAAGAATAACCTTCCGTAGGCACTTTATATAAAATAACATGGACAGACAGACATCTGAAAGAGGAAACTGGTACCTTCAGAGAAAATTGTTTACAATGTCTGCAGGGCACAAGTCACAGTATGGGATGATATATTTCAACAGTAAACTAAGGGGTTCTGCAGCAAAAGAGAAAGGACCACAAATAAAAAGCCTGTCTTAAGGTTAATGCACATGGGCACAGAATCCAGTTCTACTTAAGAGCTGGACTAGATGATCCTTGCGGGTCCCTTCCAACTAAGAATATTCTGTGCATCTGTACTCCATTTTTTTGTTACAGCAATCAGTAAGTAACTGACAAATTTTCACAGATACTGTACCACATTTAATTTCCAAGCAATTATTCTGACAGAACATCTCTATTTGAACTAGCACAAAATCTAAGCAACTCTTTCATCTAAGACCAACACTGAAGTCATCTGCAGCCCAGACTCAAAAAGGCTCTTTTAGGCTCATGCATCCACATACATCTGTGCAGATGTGGATTCTCCTAAGACAGGCCTGCAGCTGGCTCTGCAGTGCACCTGCTGAGGTGTAATGCAACCTGAGAGCTGAGGGGCAGGCATACCTGCACCTCCCCTACCCCAGGGGGACACATCAACTGCCTTCTTCTGTGTAAGGACAATTCTGTCTGGACGACCACAGTAGCAGCAACTCAAGGAGGTTAAGTGTTTTAACATGCACTTCGGGCAAGAGCTGCTTCATCATAATGATCTCATACTGCTTCCTGATAAATTTAAGAAAGGTATTGCCTGAATACATCCAGTAGCCATGAAGTCCTAGTCATTCTGTTTAGGCATATTCTGTAAGGCAAATGTAAAATACAAGCTGCAGGCAATGGCAGTTCCTTCCTCTCTGTTCAGAGCAACTACAGAATTTAGAGACCTATCTGTCAAGTTTGCCATTGCAAAGGCAAGATCCTTCTTTGGAAAAAGGGGAGACAGCTAAAATCATCCCACATTAACCTTTCCAGCTCACTCAAGCTTCGATTCCAATGTCAAGTATCACAATTTACATATCAGAAATTTTAATTTCATAGTCTCCACTTTAGTGCAAAGCAACTATATTTGAATTGTTCTTTCCCAAATCTCACAACATGGTCACTGAAGACCACTTACATCAATCTTCCATTCTATGTGTTAAAATTTCAATTTTAAGCACTGCAAAGAAAAGGTTTTGCTACTGTTTTGAATATTCCATATTTTCCTACAACTTTAGAAGCAATAAAACGTTATTTTCACTTTAAATCCAGCACCAGACAACCCTCACCATTTATTTTATGTGTAGCAGAAAGGGTAAGGAGTTCCAGAAGTCTAAAATAAAACTTGTGAGATAACTGTGACAAAGCTTCTAAAGCAAGAGCATCTTCAAGTTTATGGAATAACAAAAATCATAACTGCTGAAAGTTTTATCTGTTAGAAATTGCCACCTTTTCTTAAGCACTAAAATCTACCTAATATGGCGAAGTACAAGAAAAGGACATTTGTACCAAAAGGTAAAATTATTTAAATATATTCTTTTCAAACAGGAGAATTTTTGCTCACAGAAGGATTGTAAAGATGAAAGTACACCCACCACGCACCAGACTGAATTATGGATTCAAAAGCTTTCACTCTAAGCAGTGCCTCCTGAAAAGCTTTTTGAAAAGGTAGCGTAAGTGTTCAGTAGACAGAAAGTCTTGCCGAAAAGACTGGCTTTCTTTACGTGCCATTAAGACAGAAGAACAGAACTTCAAATACTACAGTAGGAGCTCATGAACCTCATTAACACCGTATAGCACCACCAAACAAAAATTAGGGAAATTAAGAACACACTGAGCTAGAAAACAATGGTATCAGATGTATAACTAATACACAATGACATTGCTTTTCCTCATCAAGAAAAAATGTACTACAGCTCCACAACAGCAGGCTTCAACTGTGAAGGTGCCCTGAGAACTTTACAGCCCCCACTTCACCCTGATGCAGTGCTGAGCAGCTGTGAGCACACCCCAGGTGCTCTGTGCAGAGAGCCGCTATGGAGCGCATCATGGAAATGATCCAGGTGGCAAGTGTCCACCCATAAACGGGCAATTAGAGGGGTGGGGGTTTAAAACAAGCAAATACAGCTACATCTCAGCTCCACAAGGAATTACCTGCCAGTGATGATAGTGCATCTGACTGCATGCACTAGGAGGAAAGGATAAATGGAAGGGTCAAGATCCTGAGTCACTGGTCATTGCATTCAAGAAAATCACAACAAAACAACTTCTCAAATCAAAATAATTACACAGTTCGAAAGAGCCAAACAGAAATCTGGTTATTGAAAAGCCCTTGACATGCATAAAATCCTGTTTTGATCACTTTGCAGCTGTCAGCAGCCAGTCTTCTCACCATGCTTATCTCAGGTACGTTCCTCCAGGCAACACTTGGGTTCAATTAAGCTGCATGCAGAGAACAATACATACAAATCATTACATCCTGATGAATTTAAAGAGAACTCTTTCCCTACCTAATCCAAGCTTATGCCTTTGCATTAGTTAAAGATACAGAAGTATTTGGGGTTTACATGTAGTTACAGTACATAAATTCAGAGCTATCTTGTTAGGAACAAGCAATAGCACCTCAAATGAAATGTCATTTTTTGGACTCTTTAGGAAAAGCAGCCATGAAGCAAAGTAAGGCAGGATATATCCTGCTGTAGTAAGCTGGAGCTCTGTGAGCAACTTGCAAGACTTTGTAATTCCTAAAGTATTAATGAAAGATCAACTGCAAAGACAAAAGACGTCAGGGAATTCAGCAAGGAGAAAGATGGATTTTATAAAAAAGGCTCAATGAAAAGACAGAAGACATGACTAGTTTTATGGACTTGCAGTACACAAAGACAAGAGCCAAGTCTGGACAGATTATCAACAACCACTGCAGTTCACACTAGACCTAGACTGACACTCTGGTGTCACGCCAGGCAGAGAGTGCTTCAGACAATGAGTGAGGGTGAAGCAGAAGTGAATGTGATTTTGCAGACTGCAAAGCAGTTAGAACTTACTTTTTTTGGATAAACAATAACTTTTTATCCCTTTCCACTGACCATCTGTTGTGTGAAGATCTTTTTCAAGCACACCTGAAACAACTGCACTTGTTAAATACTAGGATTTTTTTATCCCACAGAACAGTAAATACTGCAGAAACTGGTACTGGATTTCCAGCCAGGTATGTGCTTGAAGGCAGTAAAGCACAGATAAGTAAAGTCAAAACCTAAAGACATGGAAGAAATAGGAGAGAACTGGAGGTACCCAAACTGTTCCCTAATACAGAAAAGGACAGAAGTCTCCAACCAGTACTATTTGTAAGCCAGGAGAAAAATAAAAAACAAGTCAGAAACTCAGGGAACTGTGGTTTTGAAAAGAGAACAGAGGTTTAATATGCAACTGAGCTACTACAGAAAAATAAGAGAAGCTGCATAGTGGGACCTTTGCCAGAACATGATCTTGGAATTCTAGAAGGAACATCTTCATACCTTTCTACAACATGATGTACACACATATTACGCTTCTTCTCCACACAGAAATATGCTAAGACACAGCCCTGAAAGAGACTCCTTCAGCCCAAAAGAAAATTGATTTCTGATATTTTCTGCCTGTCCTGCCTGCTGCTGTTTAAAAAAAGAAAGAGATCAGCACCATACTTACACAGTGAACCAGCTGTGGATCGTCCTCTTTTTGACCTTTCTTGATTAGCTTTTTCAGAAGCCAAAGAAGCTCTGGTTTGAATATTTCTTTTTACAGGGTTCTGCTGTGATTCTGCAGCCTTCTCCACTCCATGAAAGTATTTCATGTGATAATGCAATAACTTGGCTTTGCGGAAGGATTTTGAACAGTCCAAGAACTTGCATCTAAACTTGTGATCTTGGTCAACAGTTGCAGCTTTTTTTGATGCAAGAAAATCTGTTCTCCTACAAGGTTTTGTTACTGTAAGAACAAAACAGATAAATTGCCCCGTGCATATACTATATTTACCAAACGGTTTCCTAAACTTAAACAGCAAAAAGATGTTAAGTAAGCATGCATTCACACATATTAGCTATGAAATGCTAAAAATAAAATGTTAGTGCCTTACCTGCCTTTAAGGTTAGTAACTTTAAAGGGAAAACTCTACCCTACACTGCTCATAAAAACTGGTTGTCACGACACCACTGTTTTTATGAGTAAGTTACAACATTTTGCTTCCCTGATATCAGCCCAAGAGCCAATATCACTGTATAGGGCTCCTAAGGATAGAAGACTGAATCACACCAAGATGACATCCCTAAGTCCGAACACTGAAGATTATTTG
Source organism: Promerops cafer (assembly GCA_013398275.1). Taxonomy (NCBI): domain Eukaryota; kingdom Metazoa; phylum Chordata; class Aves; order Passeriformes; family Nectariniidae; genus Promerops; species Promerops cafer. Next base: position 284,214 of record VZSE01008499.1, on the reverse strand, counting down.
TTTGCAACTATTTACACTTTTGGTGAAAGCAAGAAAACAGTTCTGCTTCTCTGCTTACAGTTATTTTGCTACCTGCTTTCTGGGTGCACAGCCCCACCACCAAAGCCTGGTTACTTCCAAAGACAATAGAAGCAGCATGTCAGAACTTTTTACAAGTAAAATTGAAATTTATTTCAATTTTTAAGCAACAATGAAAAACAAAATTGCTTGCATCTGTTACAAAATGTTCTCTATGAGCTATACTTACTTAGTTTCTCAAAAAAGCAAGGAAAGTCTAAAGATTCAAATGTAAAAACATTTTAAGGCACCTATTCCACAGAGCACTACTGTGCAACCCAGGGCTCTATCTATCATGAATTTCAGGAACTTTTAGTTCATGTTTTTGCTAAGAAACATACAAAAGAAACATTTTGAACTGAATCAGATTACTGTCACCAGTATCTGTACTCAATACAATACACAAGAGGTAAAAATGAGGAAACAGATCTAAATAGATCTACGCAATTATCCATCACTAATACACACACAGCATCAAAAACCCCTCTCCAGCTAGAAGACAATGGAAAGGAGGTATAATTTAAAAAAAAACAGCTTCCAAATATAATTTGCAATTTGCTTTGCCAGTACTAAAGTGTTATTTCCGTATTTACAAGAGTTTTCGACTTTCAGGATTAAGAAAGAAGTGTTTAACTGCAAGACCCAACCCTAGCAACAGTGACTAAAACTGAAGGGATGCAGCACATGAATGAAAATTAAGACACTGTTATTGGAAGTAGCTGTAAGCAAGGGACAAAAGGACCCAGAAACATTATGAACAAGAATAAGATTTTCTGTAAGTGCAGTAAGGCTTTGAACAGGACAGTTAAAGGCAGTGTCAGCATGATGTGGAGTAAAAACACAGTACAGCCTGTTTCCAAGTTTTTAGCATGCAGCAACAAAAATGGTGTTACTGAGCAGCAGACTTAAAGGCTGCCACCGTGCAGAGAAGCATCCCAGACAGCTCTGAGGCACACCCAGCCGTTAAGTACCGTGTACAAACACATCTTTTAACACTGAGGAAACACAAGTAACTGTACCCTGATGCGTAGGGAAAGATTAAGTCATATGCAACACCAAGCTAGTTAAAAGAAAAAATATGCAGTGAAATTGGAGAAGGAAATAGTATAAAGAAAGACACTAGTGTTGGGTGTTTCACAGTGGTAATGACCAGGAGGAAGACACAGTGGCATAGCCACATTAAGAACATGCTGACAGAACATCAGTAAGATTGCAGCAAAGCCAGACTCACACTTGCTGAATGAGGAAGTTTGCCAATACCAAAATCAAAATATACTGCAGACCATCAAAAGCTGCATTCAGGAAGAATGAAAAAGTATTTCAGGAAGGCTCAGTGCAATGGCCTGTGGGTTTAGCGAAAGCAAACACAGAAAGGTTCTCTTGACTGAAAAGAAAAAAAACAGCACTTGGGAGTACAGATGCTGAGAACTTGTTACTATTTAATAGTAATGCTGGAAACATAATGCTGGAAAACAACTGCAGAAGGCAGCAATGGGGTCCAAAGACTTAAAAAAACATTACAAAGATGACAAGGGAAACTATTACACAATCACACAACTGTCAGGATGAGTCCCTGCATCCAAGCTCAGAGCACTTCCCCTCCACCGAGCTGGACAGATTCTGGAGAAGATACAGGGAATGGCTTCTAACTGATCAGCTACAAGTCAGAAAAGGAAAGGACTGCATTAGCTGAAGTTAGAAATAGGGATAACAAAGACATGGGGCAAAGGGAAAGGAAGCAGACAGAAAACTTACTGCAACGTGCAAAAGGAACGTATCCAGAGTAATAAAAATACAGACGATCCCACAAAATTTGAAACAAAGCTTCAATCATTCCCATCGCTACATTTTCCTTCTTTCCAAGTAGCACAATAGAACTCCCTGTCACAGCACGAAACTGAGCCAACTCTGCCACCCAGGGGAGCCTCTGGAGAGCCCTTGCTCCATGCACTCTGCAAATGACATCCTACACCAGCACCTAAAGGGGCAGCTACCATCCTTACACACAGAATTTTTGCTCACAACACATGGCACTAAAATTGGTTTCTAGAGAAACAGGTTTTGTATATTGTCTTCAGATTTTCAGGCACTTGTCTTTACAGAGGAGCTTGGTAGGTATTTTCTGTAAGTACAGAGGAAAATGAATGATAAATTGACACCTGCTATTTCTTGCATGATTATAATCAAAATTCAAACTCCTCATCTGCTTTTCAGTCAGCCATTACAACATTAAGCACAGACACTCATGGCAAATATCAGTGTGTCCCTTAAGTTTCACTATAGAGAAAAACATTCCTTCAGTGTTCCAGTCAGCAACACTTCCCACTGGGCTGAATTATCCAAAGGTCAAGCTGTGACTTGTAAGCAGTAAGTTCACTGTCAAATGCACAGTGTGAAGCTTCCAAGTCCCCCAGAGGTGTTTTTACCCCATCACCAATTTTCTCTTTGACATGACTCCTGCTGGGAGAGGAATATTTGGCAGCACCATGGTACCTTGACTGAAGGTCTGCCATCCTGTGGCATCTCCTTCAACACCCTGGTAAACAACCCAAGAAGCCAGCAGTGCACAGAACTCCTCCCACTTTCCCCCACTTTAAGATGGCTTTACTGCAGTTTTGAGCCATTAGACCTTCACACACAATTGCTGGCTAACTGAGGAGACCTTCACTCTTTATTTCCTGGTCTCCAAAGAAATATTAAGTGAAGACCAAATTATTTCTCCACTTGCTGTTAAATTAAACACATTGAAACTCTCGAAAACTCATGTTCTCTGGCACATTATCTTCATGATAGGTCATGGTAACAAACATGCTTGAGCTGACAGTTTTTACATTGTGCTTTGGACCACTTCACACCACTGGGCCAGTGTCCTCACTAATTACTTATTTAATTCAACTTATTTCTTCTGAGATCTTGTGTTGTTTTCCCTGAGCTCACCAAGTGTTTCATCATTTCAGCTCTCAAACTCCATTTCTTCCTTTATTTTCAAAAACCTTCTCTTTCAATATCTCAGTTGCAAAACAAAAACCATCCTGCTTAATTGCTCTTCTCAAGCTAATTTAGGTAAGGACAGCATCTAAGAATTTCCAGAGCATCCAGAACCCACAGAAGGAAATGCCTGGTGTAAGAAATATGTAAGAGCATCAATAATCACTGATCATTACATATTTATAAACTTGTGGGGTTTTGAGCTGTAACATTACTTGGCATTGCAAGAACTACTCAAGACAGTATTTCCTATGGCACTCCACTCACCAGCTGCCCCTGTGCTGGAAATAAACTGGTACCAATAAAAGCAGCCTGAACTGGGCAGTAGAGCATGGGAGCCTTGCACTGCACCAGTCACACCTCAAGGTACCTCTGGAGGGGCCAGGTGGGGGGGATGTAAAGGCTTTACCTGCACTTTGACCTGCAACTGAAACACTGTGACCAGACTGTGGTGCCTCACCCTAGGGAGCTTTAAGTGAGCAAGGCAGTATGGACTTATTTACCTACCATATATTGTCAGGCTCAAAAATACAACTTTCACACTACCTTGAAAGGATTAAAGCCTACGGAGGCGAGCTGCAGAAGAAACAGCAGCTTTCTCAAACTGATGAAAAGGTCTTATGCTTCTCCTTAACTGGAACCCAAAGCTAACAGAACAAAATTAGAAAAGCAGGTGTAAGTATAAGGCAAATAGAATCCCTGAGGCATGTCTATGTAAATAAATAAGTAATTTCAAGAGTGCTAGCAAATACAAATGCAAACATGATAGCAGATCTGTGCAAAGCAAAGGCAGCTCATCTTTAAAGTAAAAGGAATTTTTAAGAGTAAACTCACGTGAATAGCTATGGAATGCTTCTAAGTCTGTTTTCAGATATATGCAGAGCTTTAACTGGCTGCAAGAATTTGCCAACAGACTGTCACGTATTTTTTGGAAAGACAGCTTGATTTAGCTAAATTCTGATGACCACTTCTGGTCCCTTGTCATCAAAGGTGCTAAAAGCCAGCAGAACAGGATTCTAATCCTTCAGTACATGTTATTATTCAGAATTTTTTGAAACTTTTTAAAAAGGAACTTCAGTTTTGACAAGCAATGCTATATTGCCCTTTTACAGTTTAAAACATCTCAGTCATAGGAAGACTCCAGACTGTGTTTGCTGTTTCAAATGTCTGCAACCACTATGAATCTTCAATCATCTACCAACCAGCGACTAGAAAAACACCCTTTAAAAGGAGTGCTCATGTCCTTAAAAATTCCTGATATTCAAATGCTATAAAAATAATGTTCTTCCTAAACATCATGCAAGGTAAAATTTGTACTACCAGAATGCATTACTCAACAATGTCAAAATGACACTAACATATCACACTGAGGAAAATATAGGTTTTACAGTATTTTCCTACAGGAAGAGAATTCATTCCCAGTAAGTGACTAGAATTAAAGTCTACAGACAAATAATAAAGTTAATACTGGGTTACAATATTGCCTTTGTTCTAGGTATGAAAAGTTACCAATGACTTCCATGCCCTACTTGGTGGGAATCTCACGTGCAACAGACACCCTCTTCTCCCACACACACCACCTTCTCTCCAACAATGTATGTGGCCCCCTTCCCAAGCCCCAAATCTCTTTAAAACACACAGCAGACTGAGAACATAATGAAGATAACTGTCTGACACACAGTTATTCTATCTGGAGCATCTCTGTTCCCTTGATAATCTTCCATAAATGAGTTAATTCAGCTCCCAGTCTCCAACACCAGCTATTTTTAGGACAGCATGCCTGGGCTCTGCAACATATCTACCCCTCCACAAGAGCAGAAGCTCCTGGCAATTTTCAGAGGCATTTTCAGATCCCACCTAGAGGCACCTGTCACTGTCATGACACATACATGTGTATGTGTGCTACATACATGCACCACTACCAGGTAAAAGACTAAGCCCTGCTGTTCCCCCATCAGGCAGCTCATCAGAACTGAGGTGTACTGCTACAATCCCATAACCAAGACAGAGCACAGAGAGGGAAACACACATCCACTTTTAACTATAAAGGATTTATCTGTGATAGAATCTATGAATTTTCATAGAAATATTGATAGAATCTATGAATTTTCATCTAAAACTGCTCATTAATAACATTTTTAATGTTGGTTAAGTATGGAAATGTAGATTTTTGTACTTGGATTTCAGTTGACAGCATTTACTCCAAGACCCTGCATACCTTTTATCACCAATTCTTAAGAATGCTCTACAATAAAAACACCTGATCGCCACATCTGGTTGTCCACTGAGGTGCATGTCTGATTTCTAACGTTAACTGAAAACAACTTTCAATTAAGTAAAATAAAATCCACGCTCAGAAGTGTACCACCAGTACCACCAGTGTTGTACTTCAGGTCAGAATTCCACATGAGTTAATATTCCCAAATTAACTTTAATTTCGCTTGCTCAAGTTCTGACAGAAGAGCCAGGAACAAGAGTGCACAAACTTTATCAGAGCCTTTGGGTAGGTGTTAGCCAAGACCTGTTCCCACAGCTTTGCTGCTTGTATCTAATCAAGCAAGCTCAGGCCACATCCCACACATTCCATTTGTGTGAATGACAGTACACACACAAATATTACACATTCAGTTGGAATTATCCTGAGTTTAAACCCAAATTACAAATGCTCAGCAATAGCTGAAGGAGATCAATATCAGAAGAACTCGAATTTCTAAATAGCAGAAGACCATTTACAAATCCAACCTGAGCAAAGGGAAGAGGTCAGTTCGCTCCTGCACTGAGGGTGCCCATTAGTGGAAAGGGAGAGGACAGGTCACTCGAACAGTTACACCAGAGTGAGTGAAAGAAGATATGTGCAAGCAAGAGGGAAATTTAAAATAACCAACATACAACACACACAGATTACTCCAGCAATGCTGAGAAACTGTAAATCTCTCCAAGTGCTCTGTTACACTTAAAACTAAACTTGTTTAATAGAGCATAAACTAGGAAATATGTACTTCAAATTTCCCCAGTTAGGTGTAGATCCAAAGAATAAAGTTATGAGAAATAATCACAGGACAGCACCATGTTTCGACAGTCTACAATCTGCATAGGAAATTTTAATTTGAAAAGGCAAGATAAGAACACTCCCCAGATAAAATAGAGTATTACATATTAAGACAGACACTGAAATGTTTGCACTATTTCATAAATTTCCCCTAAAGCCTTCAAGTCTAAATATAAGGATATAAAAATGCACAATCAGGATTCTCAAACAGCAGTAACAGTACTATTACCACATACTCGCAGCACATTAAGGAGAAAAGAACCTGACCTTTTATGGTGTTAAGTTCAATTTAATCCAGAATTCCAAACACTGAAAACAAGCATTTGTTAACTTCATCACTCATGCTGAAAATATTACACCCAGTCATTTAAAAATTACAATTTCCATTTTTAAGATCGCTGTCCAACTTGAAAGCATAAGATTAAAACTGAGCCCACAAGGAATAAAAATATGCATTTTTTACCAAGGTTAACATTGCAAGAATGCACTGTTTTAACACTTGCACAAGTACAAACCACCTGGTGTCAGCTGCCTTAAGAAATGCATCAACATTAAATATGAAAAACCTGAACCTGTAGCAGCAGAAGGTTCTGGAGTTCTGACAGGAACAGAAGAAGACTCAGTGTCTTCAGCTTTTTCTTCCTGAAGAGTGGCGTCTGTACGGAGCACTGTGCTACGCAACGTGTTTTCAGGTGATCCTTGTTCACCGAAACTTTGGTCAGACTCAACAGGAATTTCTAACTGGACTAGAATGAGAAAAAAATTTCCACTGAGTAAAATGCAAACAAAAGCATACTGCAGAACACTGGGGGGGAGGGGGAATCTTCATCACATTATAATGGAGAAAAATACCCATCCATGCTCTTGACTGCTTGCTCTGTGTGGCAAAATTTTTGCCACACAACTAACTCGTAGCACCCCTCTAAACTTGCAGCTGCTTAGAAACACACAAACTAAATGTTTATAGCCCAGAACAGGACAGATCTCCTCAAACCACTACAAGAGCTCCCTCAAAAGGGAAAGGCAGTGAAGCACAAGGCAGAAAAGGGAGTGTTATCTCCACCCTGTTTAAGCATAAAGGCATCCCATTTGATGCTTTCAGTGTTCAACAACAGGATTAAACTGTAAGAACTTTGAGTTCAGTACCAGGGCTGTTACTTTTACAATCTGAGAGTGTTAAAACTTTGAAATTACCTCATCTTCACAATCAGAACCTGCATTCCCTACAAAAGAAAACCAATCAACCAAAAAACCCCAAACCAAACTATTTTCTTGGATATTTTTACAGCCTGTGGAGCTCTCCTTTGCTGGAAAAGCTTCCACCACCCAAGGGAAATGCTAAGGTTAGTGACAGAATGGGAATCAAAAACCAAAAGCAATCAGGGCAGCAGAGCAATAGAAACTTCCCAGTTGTTTTCCCTGCACTGCTGATGCAAACAGGTTTTAATGGCAGATACAGAGCCTGCAGGTTAAGCAACTGAAATATAGAGCTTGCAACAACTACATGACACCTCATTACAAAAATCCAGGGTATGCTGTGAAGGCACTTACCCTTCTCAGATTCATTCTGGTTAGATACTGCATCTTTCCAAGTCTGAATTTCCGTGGAAGTTGTGACAAGATCTGTATTTAAAATCTCATGGCTAATACTGGATGAGAGTCTTGAAGATCGCCTCCTGATCTGGTCTCTCTCAGCATTATCTGAAGAGTTCTTAAATTTTTCCTGAGCTGGAACAGTTGTATTTAATGGTACCATGCAGTTACAGGACTACAAACAGATCATAAGCAAACTTTCAAGTTCTTCCTTCCTTGTGACTCCCTTGAAAGTGTATTTTTTTAGGATTAAGGCTAACAGTAAAAGCTAAAAAGCCTGGATAATTAGGCCTCTGTAAAAGCTACAATTTTAAGTTACAAATAAGCATCAAAATACAGCAAAAGCTCTCAACTTTTTTCTTCTAGTAACAGATCTGAAGTATGAATACAGATCAGTATCTTACTAGTTTCTTACTGAGAAAAAATATTCCACTGGTCAAAATGCACACAGAAGCATACTGCAGAGCAGTGGGGGTGTGTCTGTCGCACTACAGTGGAGCTGGTCTAAACAAGCTGTTCCACAGATGAAAGTAATATCAGGAGTCAGGTGAGACAATTCAGACACACAAACAGCCATGACTGAGCTGGATAACCTACACACACTGCAGTTTAAGACTGTGGTATTAAGGAAAGGAAAGAGCTTTCTGTAGATGTTCATCTCCTTGGCCATGACACTACAGAGAATATACTACAGAGAATATAATTTCCTTTCTTCATCAACACACTCAAGTTCTTCATCCTCCAAACAAAGCACACGAAGATAAAGTAGAAGCTATTCCACTGCAGTGGCAGGAATATTTATGTAGTATTAAAGTGCCCTTGCTTTAATCCTCCATCTAGTAACTGAAGAGTTTCTACAAGTTCTAAGGCTTCTATAGCCTTCTATATATTGGAGGCAATATAATAACTGCCACCCCTACATCTATGAACTTTTTCATCACAACTCACAACTTATGCCTCCTTTATCTAAAACCAACTTCCAAGATTTAGGGGGGAATTCCAGCATGATGATGCCAGATATGAATAGCAAATTTAAGTAAAACAGGTGCTGTATTTCAGTCAATGCATCTATCAGAGTTCAAGATTAATACCACACCTGTTTTATCCCTCCCCCACCCATTAAGCTTGAAGAACTTCTGCATTTATACACACACACACACACAGTGTGAGACCTGAACACCAAAAAACTCACACAAGGTTTTTTCAATCCTGGGACGCTTCAGTGGAACATCGCCTCCTTTAGGTATTTTCCGACGTCTTAACTCCAAAGTTATGGGCTGCAGTGTCTGAGAACTTGGCTCTGCATATTTAGATGACAGAAGAAAAATCAATTGAATACAAAGCTGTGAAACACTAACACAAATTCCCAAGCCTCACAATCTAAAATACTGGACTTGCATAAATACAGTTTCATCCGGCCGTCTAAAACCCACATAGGATTTAACCCTCCTACAGGTATGCTTCATATTAATGATGGTTACTTGCCTAAATCTCTAACCTCTAATCTCTGACCAAACCACCAAGGCTCCAAACTTCAGTATGTTCTTGGCTGTCCTGAATAAAGATGAACTTAAAAATTTTTAAGAGTTTCTAGAGATTTAGGCTGTGAAAAAGCAGCTTCTTATTCCTTTAGCTAAGTTTAGAAGCGTTCTGGTACATGCCTAAACATTTAAGCTTGGCTACATACCCGTGGGAGGTGTTATTGGTGGTCTGCCACGCTTTCGCTTAGTTTCTTTCGCATTTTCCTGTGGACTCTTTACCTTGTCATTCTCAGGCTTCTTCTCAACTTGTGTATCTACTGAATATTCCATATCATTCTCTGATATATTCTCTTTATCTTCTTTTCCATTCTTAGATACGTTCTTTTCTGAGATCTTGCCTTTTTCTGAGATGACTATAAATTTTCCCTCTTTATCGGGTTGTTTAACTCGTTTCTCAGTCTTTAATGTCTTTTCATCTTCGTCTTTCTTTGCATTACCTGTTGCTTTCCTCTGCTCTTTAAATTTCTCCTGGTTTTCAGGAGATGACGGAATTTCATTACCTCTTTCCTTAGGCTTAGCATCACCCACAATATTCTAGAATAAAAGGAATGACAGGAAAATCAACTCATTGTAGTCTAAAAGCCACCCCTCCCCTTTGTACTTAGCAGACCTGCATCTTTGTCCAGTTTTTCAAGTGATGAAAGTACACGTGCTATTACAACCCACAGTTTAAAACTTAGAGGCACCTGAACTGGTGAAGGACCTGTGCAATGTGAACAGGGCAAGAAATCCATTCTTCACCAAGTAATGGCAGAAGAGATTTGCTGTTTCTTTGTTCCCAGAAGCAGGCTGGGTCCCTACTAGCTTGTGCAGTACTACATAAAACCTACTTGGGACACTGCAGAAGGAGTGGGAGCCAGGAGCAGACAAAACAGCAAACAGCTCCATCACTTGGGTGTGCAAACTCTCTTCCTTTCACAGAAGAGTCTCATTCACAACAGACATGCAGTGTGCTTGCACTAATCATTGCTGCTCATATTGCTAGGCAGAGTCATGCAAAGCAACTGCAATCAGCAAAGTCATCAGGAACCATGTGATGTTAGAATTAAAATATTTCAATTTAAAAACAAAACATGTTTCTGTAATTTGTGTTCAGCATGAGAGGACATGAAAATCCTTGAGCCTCCAGCCAGCTCGCTGCTGAGGCAACTTTCAACTGCCCAGCCCAGCCCAGGGTTCTTATTGGGTAACACCAGGCCTGAAAGAACACTCTGTATCGACAGTTCCCTGCTATCCACCTCCTTCCCCTTTTGCAATCAGGCTTTATATTACACCACTGGGAAGGGACAGGGAGGATGATATGTGCTGATTATGTTTTTTTCCCCTTCCAGTGATCCTGCTACAGGCTATGCCAGATGAACAGAAATCTTCTATAACTTTGCAGATGGATTAGTAATTTATGTTTGGTCACGTGTCAACACTGCCTTTAGTTCAACTAGCTTCTCTCTTCCTGTTGCCTAATTGAAGCATTAAAGAGCAACCATGCTCCTTCCCAGACACAGTTCTACAGGGCACAAGAATCTTCAACTCTGACCCAGGATCAGAGGACAGGAAAAGCTAAATACCTCAACACCTTCTTGGGAAAAGAAAGTGGAACAGGTGATTTGAGCTCTATGAGTATCTGAGAATCCACTTAAGACTCACTATTTCCTTGTACTGCATTAGATCTTGCCTCGTCCCACCCCGATGTTCCTGTCTGTATGTGGCTTACATGAACTGATACCTTTTAAGGTATTTTCAGACCACAGCCTTAAGAAATAATACTGCTGCACTAAAATGGTAAACATGCAATCTGCTCAACCCTCTATGATATTATTTCAACCAGAAATAATTTGGTACAGATGTGATTAAAAAAAAAAAAGTCACTGTTTAAAAGCATGAAATCAAATTGCTGTGTATTTAATGAAAACAGCCATGTCAATGGGAAGGAATTCTTTCACATGTCTGAGCACCCACCCCTTTTACCAGATATCCTGTAAGTTAGTATTCTGTAAATTCCTTATGGGAGAAGCTTCAGCAGCAACTCAAACATCAGGGGAAAACAAACAAACAAAAACAAAAACCCACCCCAAACAAACAAACACCTACCACCTCAAAAAGCAACCTTCAGGCAACTATGTTTCAACACTTGAGATGCTCCCAAAGCCATTTAATTTGAATCAAGTATGTGCTACTGGAACACTCCTAAGCCATCCTAGTCAAAATATTCTCAGGAAACTGAATCATGAATACAGGAAGTCTGAATTACCTCTTGGTGTTACTGAACTGTTAAAAGTTGTGTGTCCTTGCAAAGGCACATTCACACTGTTACAGGTCATTAGCATTTTACCATTGTTGTTCAACATAGCCAGTTACACCCTCTACACAGGGACAGAGTAATACTGTAATTAAAGATATTATGACCTGTTTGTGTTGCTCCCTTCAGGAATTGTGTGGTTTGGAGCCTTATTTTTTTTCCTTCACAAGTACTAAGATACTTTCCATGTGTGCCTTCATGACCCCACTCTCTCTCCCTGAAGAGCAGGAACAAGACGCCTTCCATTTCCAACATGCTGCTACATTGCTGCTGTAGCTGTTTTTTTCTGAATGTTGAGCACTCCGGTGGCTCAAGTATTTTTTTTTTTAAACAACTTTACTTCTGGTTGTATAAGTAGAGCTCACTAGGAAATTCTCACTTTATGCTTTTTTATGCTAAAGGATAGAAAAAATGTTCTAGCAGAACTTAGGAGATTCTCTTGGGCTAAGAGAAATCTTCTTGGACAAAGGATTAAAGGAGAAAACAAGAAGAATCAAACCAAAACCCCCTCTCATCTCCTTTAAAAACCTTTTCAAAGCTATGCAGAATCATGAAACTTCTGAAAGGAGAGACAAAATATTTTTGTTTTCTTATGCAGAATATTTCTTCAGATTGTTCAACTCCATTTATTTAACGCTAAATATCAAAAACATTTCTCAGGGAAATGAAGAGTCTGTAGTAGTTCACTTGTGAGTATTAGTCAACTTTTCACCCCACGCAATGATAACCATTTAAAAGCTATTAAGGGCACTTTATGGCGAATGTGAAATAGTGTTCCCTCCCAGGCTGGCAGATACAGAAATCTGGAGGACTGCCACACCTCTTCACAACAGTGACCAATCTAAATAGTACCACTGACATTCATTATTGGAATCTGTGTTTAAGACTTGTGCTGGGGGGACAAATTCAACTTCTTTGCTCAAACCTAAAGTTTCAGAAAACTAAAGGCAGAGCGCATGACAAAAAACCCCACAGGCTACAGTTACCACACAGGAACCTGTGGCAAGAGATCAAACTTAAAACCCTGCCTGTAATGAAAATTATTCTGAAGCAGGTATTTAAGAAGTTTTAACCAAGTTACACAAGACCATAACTTGGTCAGCCTTTCCTACATGGCTGTACATGAAAATCACAGTACAGAGCAGCACTTCTTCCTTCTAACCATGAGCAGGACAGTTTTCATTTTTTTTAATGTAATGGCTCACTACTACTTTCTATCATGAGCTGAAGGTTGAGCCCACTGCACTGAGAAGTGAAGGGTTGGTAAAACAGCCAAACCACAGAAGGAAAACAAAGAATAGTTTAAAAAGCTGATCTTCTCAAAGTTGTGAGGTGAAAGATTAATAGCCATGTTCCTAAAATGTCTCATGAATATTAAGCAGTTACTATGGGAAAGAATAGTTTCTGTCCACTTCACGGTTGTCACTCCTTTATTTTTAAGGCATACATATTTAAAGTATTCTCAAACAGGTGAAACAATCACAGCATGATTCAAAACCTTACCACTGGCTTTAGTATGCACATTCTGAAGTTTTGAAACACTGCTCATTTGGAAGAGCTTTGCAAATCATACCACAAAGATTCACATTGCATTTTAAGGGATTCCCCTTAATGAAGGGGAAATGAAGTCCCCTTTTCATTTTAAGGGATTTAATTTCAGACATACTATATTTCAGCAGTAAAGGTTTTTCATATAAAACTTCACATTTTATAATTCACCAAATCCAGCCACCTGAACTGCTCATTTAAGAATACACTAGCTGCACAAACACCATACTTACCTGATCTTTGGAAAAAGATCTGACATGAATGTTTTTGACTGTCTGAACTACACCATCATAAAATTTCACAGTGTATGTACCTAAAATACAAAAACAAAGTGTAAGAGTTCAAAGATCAGAATATTTAACACAGCATCAGCTAACAGCTCCAATACTCCAGCTGCACAATTAGCTCTAGATGAAAGCTGCTTTACCTGTGTTGTCAGAACCCTCAACACAGGTAAACCCTCAACACACAGCTCCTACCACAGGCCAGGGAGACACAGCAAAGTTATCCAAAACAATTCTGGTCAAAATAAAGGCACATGTCTAATCTTAGAGTAGCTCCTCAGATGCACCTTACTCAAAAATCCCAAAATATTTTTGGTGGAATATTGCAATATATAATTACACAGCCCTTTTCTCCTTGATCTTACAACACAGACAATCTAATGCAAGCCCAGCACTAGAACAAATCATTCACAGTTCCCCCTCCCCTTCTGATTTTTAAGGGGGTTTTGCAGCTCTGACAATAGGTTGTACTGCAGTTTATAGGCAATAACAATGAATTTAAAAAACAACTGTTCCCACATGTATACTTAAAGCAAGTACTGACTGGATATCCCACCAGAAAGTTTCTGTCTCATAAACAAGGTAAGAGGTGCAAAAGTTAATGACAGACTAAAACACATAATTGAAAATACTATAGCAGATGGAAAACAGCTGTGAAAAATTGTATCTTTCCACCTGAACGAAGTTCCAGCGCAATTAGAAATACATGACTATTAATATTAAGCATGACAAAACCAGGAGTCCTTACCATCTTTATTAACAGAAGTAACTCTGGCTGGATAGAAGCGACAGTCAGACCAGCATGCCAATACCTGATCATTTATATGAAATCCCTACAAAACAGTAGTTAAAAGTGTTTTCATCTGGGAATTACTGAAACATACAACTTTATGAAAACATTTCAATTACTAGCTTTCCAATGTTTAGAAGAAATCATAAAATTTACACAGCAGGTAACACAGCAACAGTGAAGCATTTTAAAGGTCATCATTCATACAACACACATTAAAGTGTTACACACACAAGCGTCCCCTAATTTCTACTTACTGCACAACCTTCTTCCTCATGCAATCCTTCTTTTCTTAACTGTATTTTCTCTAGGGGACGCAAATAAGGACTGTCCCAGCAAAACCATTCATCATATCTATGGTTCCAGCGCTTGAAATGGATAAGTACTTTCCCCTCTTCATAATCTATTTCTTCAATGTGTGCTGGATACCTGGTCAAAGGTAGATTAAAATATTTTAATTAAGAATAAGGTAAGCTGTCTCAGACAGTTAATACAAATAAACCTTGGTTTAGCTTCTCCAATCTTATTAATTTGACATACCACTTGTATAAGCAATAAAGATGCTACATAATGATGGAGCAAAGCACATAAGAAAACCCAAAACTGAACAGCAAATGCAAACACTGGCTGCAGCAAGAGGAGACAACTAAGGAGTTCTTAGTCTGGGGGGGAAAAGGAATTTAACTACAGATTCAGAAGTCAGAAAGACCTTCCCTACATCTAGACACGTCACATTTTACAAAATCAGTAGCTTCAGTTCACTCTTATCAAGAGTGACACCCGGGGGGCAATACACTCACTTCTCTGGGGTATCCATCACCAGGCATCATGAATCATCTACCCAATGTAACAGCAAAAACCCAGCAGGCACACTAAATGTAATTTAAGTTTGAGATTCTCAAAGGTAAATTTCATCTGCAAAATCCTGGATTTTTAAATATAAATTTCTTAGTACATTAGAAGTAGAGGAATCTGAGATAGGTCAAATTCAAATGTTTCTGATCAGGAAGACCTTGTAAACTCTGTATTTCTTTAAACTGCATTGGTAATTTGTACCTTCAGTACATATTTCAGAATCACAGCTATTTCACTATCCTAACTGAAGGTAACATTCCAAGTACAATGCTTTCCCTTCCACAATAGTAAAATCAAGAGAAAATTTTCATTTGTTGGGGTTTTCAGTATTCTGGAAGAAAGGCAACGCCTCACTGAATTCTTGAACAAAGGGCTGAAGACAAAACTCAAATCCACAAGTATTCTTTATCTGGTAAGCCACACTTGAAAGATAGAACAAGTGGTAGAAAGAAGTGGCATCTCAAAAAGATAAAGCATGATACTAACAGTAAAGCCCAGACATGTAAGAATTAAGACTCAAATACAACCCAGGCTACCATCCTACAACCCTACACAAAGGGAAAGCAAATCTAACTACAACTGAAATCCTCCAGCAGATCTAAGACATGTCCAGTCATGACTTCCCAAAGAGCTATGAACAGGCCATGCTAGAGACTTACACTGCAACTACAGACTAAGGCCTTGCTTAATACTCCCTGCCCCACACTCAAGCTATGCCATTAGTTCACTGTCTTCAATTAGGAGTTCGTATTCTATTACCAACAGTCAGAGGTGGGGCAGTTATCTCCTGTTAAGTGGCCACCTGATAAAACCAGGTGGGGCAGTTTCCTTTATCTTTTCCCCAACCAATCCTCCCTCAGGGAGATATCTTCGGTTAATGGGTCATTGAGTCTCACTGTGAGATGCTCTGCGCAAGGGGGAGGAGCCAAGCGTTCCTACCTCGATAAAATCTGACATCTGGAACACCTCAGGGAGCCTTCTCCCACTGGATTCTCAGAGGAAGACCAGGCCCATCTACACCACCACTGGGCCTCAGAGGAAAACCTACATCCTTCTATAGGATCACTGCTTTCACAGAACCACATCCAGGAGGACTGCAGCCACCATTTCATGGGACTGTTACCAACACCCTGACCAACAGGGTGTCAGGTGGGATTCTGACTCTGTCAGTGCTTTCTCTTCTTATAGAGTTTGTAATTTTTTTTTTTGTTTGTTTGTTTTCCTAGTAAAGAACTGTTATTTCTATTCCCTTATCTTTGCCTGAGCAACTTAATTTCAAAATTCGGAAGGGGGGGGGGGGCTACATTTTCCATTTCAAGGGAGGCTCCTGCCTTCCTTAGCAGACACCTGTCTTTTCAAACCGAGACATTCATCCCAATGCATTACCAAAACGCATGCAGCAAAGGCTGTAGAGGAGAGGAACTCCAATGGGAGATATTTATGGCAGGGACATCTCTACCTGGTTGCCAACTTCTCAGAAAAAAAAGAAACTTCCTTCCTGTGACAGTCAAGACACTATATTTAGGTAACTCAGGTACTGTCCTCCGCAAGTTCATGAGGGGGCAGTAGTCACAGTCATAACCTAGTTCTACTAAACAGATTATTTTTGGATATCACTAAGTATAGGTAATGACAAAAATCAACATCCCATTCCCTACAATCTGAGTGCAGGAAAAACAGGTAAGAAATCCCAGATCTTCTCAACAAGAGAGCAGCCAGAAGGGTGCACTTACCATTGGGACTGCAGTATGCCTAGGACTTGTCTAGATTTTCAGTGATGAAGAGGGAAGCTGATAAAAGAGGACCGAGCGCCGACTCAGTACCAAGCTAATAATCCTGTCCAAGCAGATAACCACCTCAGGGAAGCACAATCCACTTTTTACCACTGAGAGGAGACAAGCCCAAGTTACAAGAGCCAACTAACTCAATGATGCAAGACTGCTCCCTGCTTCATATCCAGCAAAAGGAGGAACTTTCTTCATCAGAATCATACATCAGTGCCATCTGCACCTATCCCACTTCACTAATGGGAGTCAAGATCATCAAGAAAAGTATATCTGACAATGAGACCCAATTTCAGTCTACCTGAGTAAGTGTGGTTGAGCTAGAGCTCTGAGTTCTTGGAGAACATGCTGCAAAGCCTCAACATCTTCTCCTTTTGAAGCAATAAACATCAGTTAACATACACTCAGTGCTCTTGACTGGAGCAGTAAACCTATTAAAAGCTGTGCTAGTCCTATCCATGAACTCTGACAGACCCCTCTCCTTGGCACCACCTTCCTTTCAGATGAGAGCACTGGCAGCTACAAAACAAAGCAGAAAGGTTCACAGGTGTTTAATAGCCATGAGCACCACACACTGACAGGCCAAGCTTCCCTCCTCCCATACCTTTTGTAGAACTGAGCAAGCACACCACATCAGGAGGCACAAGCACACACAGATCTACACAGCATAGAGCAGTAACAGAGCATCATCCATACACTTCCTCCAAATAGCCTGTGAACATACACAGCAGTAGGGGTAACTTAAAAGAAATTCAGACTTGTTTATTAAAAAAAAAACATACGATGAGAGGATACACAAAGTGAAAGGCAAATAGCTGAAGCGTGGCTAAGGCTCCAGAGAACAACTGAGATTATGTCCAGGGTGGCCCAACACATCCTCCCCCAAACCACAAAGGAAGTATTCAGCTGACTCAATGGGTACTCAAGACAGCTAACTGATCCTGGGTAAGAAAACCCCAAATGGTAGTGATTTAAATATTTATCTGAAACACTGTGAAATCAGAGACAATATCTTGCAACACACAGGGAGGGCAAAACAAGTAGTTTTCCAGCTCAATTTGAAAGGAATTACGAGCTCATACCTTTCAAGGACTTATGAACTAGCTCAACAGTAAGGGAAAATCTCTAAGATGCCCAAACTGCTGGCATTAGCTTTCTAAGACTCTCAGTGATAATCAAAAGCTCAAAGAACTAAATAGACTATGGTCAGCAATGATCAGCAACTTCACACTACAGCTGTCAAAAGCACAGCAAACAATATGAAAATGGGTTTATGGTAGACAAATGTAAAACTATCCTCTTCTGGGAAGAGGTAAATATCTCTGGAAAATTCCCTGGACTAGTCAGTTTTCCTTCTCTTTTCCTACATACCAAAACAGAATTGCTATAAACTCCCACTCCCTTGGAACTAGGAAGGGACAAGCTTAGTGCAGTCAAAGCAATGCAGAGAGGAAATAAAGCACCCAGGAGAAACAGCACTGTGAAGGACAACAGCTGTAGTGGTTCATCTTTCCAGTACTTAGACCAATTCCTGACAGCATGAACAACTGAACTCATGGCACTGACAATCTGAATCTTAACAGGGTAGTGCTATACTCTCAATATGACTCAAGAGCTCTAACCAGAATCAAAAGCCCCTTCACATCCATTTTACTCAGACAACAGACAGAAAAACTTGCAGGTGTCATTACAACAAGGTAACTAAAGGTAACATCATTTGCCTACTGCAGGCATCCAGTGCAGTCATCCTCTTTTCAGTAAGAGAGGATGTACCTAGCCACCACTCGATCAGTTTAAAGGATTCAATGCAAACGGTTTCAGAAAGTCAATTCAGCTGGGACAGTGTGTCCACGTCCATGGCTACAGCAACCCCTATGGGGTCCCTCCACTCAGGGCAGCCCTACTGCAACAGTCCCCCTCCTTCATCCTCTGAACTCCAAGTACTATGTACCAGGAGACCTTTCAGCATCCACAAAGGCTCTCTCCCTACACCAGCCTGAGGCCAACAGAAAAGTCTTTCATTACAGTTTGGATGCATCAACCCAAGCCCCAAGAACCTAAAGTGAAGCACCAAAAGTACTCACTGTACTCCCTGGAGTTTAAGTATAGGACATGACAGACAACTGCACCAGGAAATGCAGCACAGTGCCAATACTATGATTCCAAACACAACAAAGCAACCTCTGGGACGAGCAGTAAAGATGCAAAATTCACTCTGCACTTTGACAAGGAGCAGGCTCCACACTGACTACTCTGCTGGCATACAATGTTTTTTCTTCATTAGGGTTGACAACACATCCAAACACCCCAGAAGGCCGTGACTAGCAATTTGGGGCACAAGCCATTGACATGAAAGAGAGGTATATGGCACTCTGACATGAAATACTTTCCAAAGCATCACTGCCAATGGACTAGCAATAGTGGCCCATGAATTGACTGATGTATTTGGTACTGAGAACAGAAATCAAAGCCAGCACTTTAACCAAACAGGAGACTTGTGACTATGTTTTAGTGCCAACACAGCAACAAAAGTACACACAAGGAAAGTTTGAGCCTCTGAAGGTCTAGCACTGGAAAAGCAAGTGTCAGCAAACAGAAAATCCTGTGCCCCCACAGGAGTGCACTGTAACCACACCATGGAGTGGTCCTGGTCGCACAGGGGCGGATGAAAGCAGCAGAGAAAAAATACCAGTCTGCTGCCCTCTACAAATCCACACCCAATGAGTTGTGTCAGCACTGACAGCTTTGCTAAGCCCCCAGCTCTTAAAAATTTTGATTTAGAAACGCTGAAAATGCAAATGCACACAATCCAGGGTTCAAAGCTTAGCAAGTAAACAAAAGATTTCAGAACTGGAGAGTTAGTTCATAACCAAGTCGTGAGACCAGAGTTGCAAAGCACTGTGTGTAGGACAGGTCATTTAAGATCAAGTGTTTCCAAAAGCCAAAGAACATGGAACAAACAGCACATCCAAAATTCAAATTTAAGCCAAGGGATAGGCAGAAAGTAGAGCCGGCTGTTGAATTCCTCCCCACAAAGTTTTCCCATTCAAGAGTTATGAACACTCAGACAAAGTTGTTGAGCAAGTGTCAGAAGGATAAGAGTCATGGACACAAGTTATTAGCCTTACTCAAATGCCAGCTACACCAAACTGCATCTTTAAAAACTTAAAGTACAGACAGGCTAAGAGATCTTATTTTTGTAAGCCTGAGTAATTTTTCTGCTGTACTAACAAAACTCAAGAATATCGAAAATGCAGGCAGGTTCAGATCAGTGCCTAGCTACACAACTCTTGGATACACAGGTAAGCCAAGTTAACGTGTGAATAGGATTTAATGTTCATACTTTACATTCTTTATGGAAAGAACTATGTTTTCTCATTTTCACAATTCCAATGCCCTCGTCCCTGAAGAGAACATGCTCTGCATGCAACCAAGAAGTTTTGGAATAAATCCCTTGTCTAAGGCAGTGCACTGTCCTCCTGAGATGTCCAAATGGTTTTCAATACTGACTTGGCACACTTCACCCATTGGCAGGTTCCAGAGCTTTAAGTACAATCATATCTAACCCACATAGACTTTTTAATAAAAATCAACTACAGTTGATTTCTACAAAGAGAAGTTATCTACAGGAGCTAAAAAACCCGAATTAATTCCTGTATTTAAGAAGACTTTGGCAATTTTCATTTTATCTCTCATGCACTGAGAATTATTAAATGCTAAGTTTTGAGCTGACTAACTGAAACGTACAGTTAGAAAGTTCAAAGTTAGCCCAAGTAATTTGTAGGCTCTTTTTCTTCTTCCTAATGCAGTGGTTAGTGAAAAAAAAAAGGTGTTCTTCCTCACAGCTGAGGGCTGCAAGACAGGAACCAGACCACACTTGTTAGCATGGAACATGCTTCCCCACACAGTTCTTTAATTCTAAAGCTGACCACCCTCATATGAACACAGGCCTAACAAACTCAATCAGATTTTAGAGCCTATGAATTCACAACAGCACCGGGAAAGGAAGCAGCGAGGATATTCTGTACTGCAAAGAATTTCTTCTTCTGTAATATCTGCTCTGCAATATTAAGTATAGCACAGAACTTAAAGGGTGAATTCAGGAGAATAAGAGCCTGAAGTCCACTAGATTTAGGAGCAGTCCTATTCCCAGACACAACACCAGTATACTTCTGGAGGGCCAGCACAACATATCAGCATCTATCGCCCATCTCAATCACTGGTATATAAACTTTTATAAATTAACTACTTTCCTACAAATCAATGACTACGACTCTAAATATTGAACCAATACAAAATGTTTAAGATATTAAAGACTTAAAATTAATATAACATGAATGGTTTTAAAAATATACCAGTTTTTTAATCTGTCACGGGCTTCCAACTGGGCTCCCACCTCAAAGTTGATCCCTCTTCTATTCGGAGGATGTTTTGTCATTTTGTAATATCAACACTGCTGATTTTATTCCCCTGAAAAATGCAATTAAATATCAATCACTAATCAAGACATACACAAAATAAGCTTATGCACTATAATTCCCAGAAGCCAGATGTTAAGGGACTGCTGTAATTTTGGTTTGCGGAAAGTAAGGGAGCAATTATCTTTTAAACAAGGGTTCCCAAGTGACAGTGTGCAGAATGATTCCAAAAGTATGTTCAGAATGACAGCTACTGGAACATGAAAGAGTGAAGCTCAGCCTGTATCCATTGGTCCAAGTTCCAGGTCAGTTAAGAACCATGCAACCCAATGTTTATTCACAAATGAGACAGAAGTTTCATAGTATTCTCTCCCCCCCTCCCTGTTTTGATGAAAACAGGGAATCCAGTAAACAGGAAGCGGGCAATACAAACACAATGACAATCTTTCAGCAACTACCACATCAGTGAAACACTCTAGAACACTATGTCACCTCATCACTACAAGTGCAATAAAGTTCAAAGACATTAGAAAGATGTAGTTTTTTTAACTGATTTTAGAAGACTCTATTACTGCTTGCATATTTGCATTGCTTTCATCCAACTTTTGCAGTTTCAACCAGAAAATAAAGAAAATTCTTCATTAATATTTGTTTCCAACAGATAATATAAAAGTGTAAGAAATCTTGCTCTAGTAGTTTCTCTCAAGATAACCATAGTGAAAAAGCCTGGTCAACAGCTACTTTTCCTGATTTTTTGGTCAGTTGTTTCCCACAATTTTAAGATACAAATTATGATCCATTCCTGTAGTCTTCAAGCTTACAAGATCTAAAAACACATGTAAGTCTTATTCAATATCACTCTTCTTATAGTAGGGCTCTATCTTGAAGATTCAATTACAGATGGACAAAACTGATTCAAGTTAAACTAAAACACCTTCTAGTCTTACACTACAAGAAGAAGGAGACATGCACAGAAATAAGCACTAGCGTTCTGATTCACAGAAGGCATAAACAGCAATGGTATCAACTGAGCTGCATCTACAAAAGGATTAACATCATGAAGAGCTACTCTAATTTCAAGTGAGGCTTAGAAATCAAAGATCTTTAGGAATATCATAAAGCTTCTACAATAGGGAAAAGCTACTCCTTCACCACACTTTTTAAGCCAGGCCATTTGCCAAGGGCCGGCCAGAGACAGCCGGACCACCTCCATTCAACCACCACACTGCAAGAGAACTTCTCTACCAAAAGCCCATCTGCTGCCTTTGTCTGAAACAGTGCTTTTAGATTGGTCCTCACCTCTATTAAAACAGCCTGCAAGGAGCTTTAGGGGGGAAAAAATTCTATTACCTGTAAGTCTGAGTCATAGCAAAAGATAAAGTATTCTAGCCACCTAGGAACTGAAAAAAATTAATTTCCTAGAGTAGTAGTTGATAACAGACTGAGTTCATACAGCATCGATCTGAATCAGCCCAGTCTTCTAATGGCTGGGGTGGGACTCCATAACTTTTAATTGGGAAAGGAAATCAAGAAAAACTTAAGATGGTTGGGATTTCACAGTTTATGTTGCATCAGAATGTAGAAATCGGGAAAAAAAAAAGGCAGCAACTGCAAAGCTATATTTTAGGAGGTTTATCCACCCACACCTCAAATGTCCACTATTTTCTTTGCAGATTTACATCATTAAAATACCCCTTTCTCACGCTAGCAATGGAATTTCATCCCTCCAAATGTGGAGCAGGCATACATTTTGCTTAACACTCGCAGAAGAAATGACATCTGCAAGGTGATTCTTTCCCTAGTATGCTTATTTTTCTTTTCTCTAAAGAGGGACATGCAAAGTCAATGCACTCCCAGAGGCACTCTCAGTACATTATTTCAGCATCCCACACTGGTCCTCCTCAATAAGAGCTGCCATCTGGATGCAAGGGATTCATCTCAGCTCCCCTCCATGGGGGAGGAACATACACATCTGCCTTCAGTAACAGGATCACACACAATAGGGCTTCCATAAACACATGTGTTCTGGTGAGGAAGGTCTTAGTATGGTTTCAGTCAAATAAAAGTAAAAAAAAAAAAATATGAGTATCACAACTAATAGGAAGTCTGAAGAAAATAGCCCAAGCCATTTAATCAGAGTTACAGAGGCAGCAGATTCCATGAAAATCTGAACACAGTTAGTCAGCTAACACCAACATTAGTCAAAGTACACACATACTGCACTTCACAAACTTGGCCAAGCTTATTAGAAGGCAGTAGCTCACAAAGCTGAAAGAGAGAAAATATTTTATGAGCAAAAATCGCATATCACTGGCCCCTCCTCCCAAGTCTTTATTTCTCTCCCCTGCCAAGTTACAAAACTTAGGCTGCTTTGGGTTCTCTCTCACATCCTACCACTGGCTTGCACTGTGACCCAGCAGTCCTGCTCCTCAGACCATGAAAGCAGGCTGGCTTTTCCACTTTTAGCCAATTTCAGGAACAGCTTTCTCAAGCAGATGTTCACTTGGCAGAATATTACACGAGATAAATTACTCAGTAGAGGGTCTCAACCATTTTACCCCAAAATACTCAGAGCAAGACTGAAACCATGAGACACAACTTTTACTGAGAACATGACATGGCTCTGCACAAACTAGGCCAAGAGGCAGTGCCAAAATAATCTTCATCAGCATGACGGTGACCATACTGATAACTTCATTTCTCAGAAAGCAAGCACTGAACACGGGGGCTTGCCTACTTCAAGATTTTATGTTTCAGCCTCTGTCCTCTCCAGCAAAGACTGCTTAAAAACCTTGAGCTACATTAAAACAGCTTGTCAACAAACAACCCCCACGCTGATCAGACATTCATAGCTACAACTTGGAAATAAGAATACTTTGCCAGAACATCTCTCCTAAAATTTTCTTCACCAGAAAATCAGTTTGTACTAACTTGGTACCTAAATGGACACATGAACGGGATTTCCACTCTGGTAACTCTGAGAATACACGTATCCCATGTATTCAAGGCCATGATAAAAAGAAAGAGACTAGGCCTATCCCAAGAGCTGTATGGCTTTTCTCCAAAACTTCTTACTTCTCTATGAAGATCAGATCTGTTTCAGGAACAAATACTTCAGGATTTAGATAAATCACTATTTCCAAAAGAAAATGTTTCTGAATCTGTATTATTGAAATACATGTTATTCAAAAGGGAGAGTATTTTCTTCTCATCAAAGTCACCATAAGGTAATTTAACTTTTAAAGACTATTCAACTATTCAGACACAGATATCAGTGAGGAACGTACACTTAGGGTAATGCAGGGGAAAATACATTAATATTGATCCCTTCAGGGATCACAATTTTTGACTTCTAAAACAAGCTTTCTGCTCTGCTAACAGTGCAGGTCCTGTACACCTTCACCTTTAGCTGTTCTTACTCTCTCCAGTTTTAGGCTCTGTCAGTGCAGAGCCCTAAACCTGGCATATCAGCAGGTTCTAACAGAAGTGGGCTCCTCTGGCAACTGAAAAGGTATTTCATATTATCAGACAGAGCAAACCCAAGCAGTTATGGCAAACTCTCACTAATAACAGCCTCCACCATTTCCTCTGTGGAAACTGCAAAATCACTGCAGCCTTTTCCAAACCACACCTACCCTAGCAAAAACTATTTTCCAAATCCGTGCAGAGTGATTAAACCATTCCTTTACGAAGTGTCACACCAAAATCCCTTGAAATCAGCCCCACTTTCAAACTTCATTCTCAGTGTTGCTTCATAAGCAGCTCAGAAGAAATGCGATTCACTTCCACAAGTCAGCCTATTTCCTTCATTCTTTTGTGCATCCATGCCAAACCCAGCGATTTCCCTCCCTCTGCCATAAGGATACAATAAAGAAAAAACGAGGAACACCATGGAAAAAAACCGCTATAGTTCTCTGACCTGATAAAGGAGCACAGTCAACTTGGACAGTTTGCATAAATATAATCCTACTTTGCACTGAAAATTTATGTTTTATTCTGGATGGGAAGCTTGCTGTCCCAGTTCCTAGGAAGCACTCAGTGCCTTGGTGGTGATTCTGCAGGATTACAGGGTAGGACTGGTAATAAAAAGCACTGGCAAAACCAGGAAGTAAAGGCAACTAGCCAGAGATTGTCTTGTATTCCCTGGAGATGCAGCAGAGATGTTGCTGATCTGGGGTTCTGCAGGCAGCACTGCCACTCCTACACAAGCAACACAAGCTTTTTTTGTTTCCTTCCAGGACAAAGCATGTTTACAGTTGATTCCACAAAGCCTAAGGCTAAGACTGACTATGCCATCCTCTCCAGCACCACTGTTCCAAATCTGCTGGCACAGCTACGTATGGAACTGCCAAGGACTAAGTCCATTCACATTTTGTACATCAGGTTTTTTTACGCTGCAACAGTTAGTTTTGACCTTTTACTTTTATCATCTGCACCCATGACAACAGCCTCATGTCTCCATCAGCAGCAAAAATGATGAAAGCCTCACCCAGTTCACCCCCTACAAAATGCACACCCCCATCGGGAATGGCCAGTCCAGAGAAGTCCATGGTCCCCACCGCAATCGGAACACCTTGCAAGTGCATGACCACAGCCATGCTGTGCTGAAATCACACACCTGCAGATGAGAAAAGGTATGATATCAGACTGCAAAACAGTATTTACAGACACCATTTACACTGTACAATCCTAATGCAATCTTACGAAGACTAAGTGGAAGTTCACAAGCACCGCTTATAAACTGGATTGGCACTGATGTGGGAATACAGTCAGTGTATTGATTACAACAGACTTTTACTGCCTGCAGACAAAACATCCTCTGCCTGGCAGGTTTTGACTACAGCAGCAGTGCTACCATGAAGTATGCCTTAACTGTGTTTTACCCTACACATAAAAACATTTATAAAACCCCTGAACTTGCTAAACATGTTAACCCAAGAACAGCTTCTGCTCATCCAAGGATGTCTGCTCCTGCCTCATGTTGGTTTTGTGTATCATTTCACAGGTAGGTTACTGTTTTCGGATGTGACTGTAAGTTTCAGATGATGTCCTTCACACCAGTACTTCAAACGACAGTGCTTAGATCTTCAGGCAAGTTTTTGGGTTTGGGATTTTTTTTTAAGTAACAGGAGTAGGAGCATGAAAGATTTAAACTGGACAGCAAGACCTGACATTGCAACAAATTTCAAGGAATACTGCATCACCCCCCCTCTATCCAAAAGACACATTTCAAACAAGACACTGGACTACACGCAGTTCTTATTGGCATGATGTACCATCCTCAACTACATATTCACCAGCACTTACTTGCTTTAAAAGCTTCCCAGATTCAATTAACAACTACACAGGTGAACTCTGAGCCACACAACACAGAAACTGGATCCTGAACTGATACTTCTTGCTGAAGGGCTGATTCCTCACCAGCGACATCCCCTCAAACCATAAGACTTGAGTACTTGATTTCAGTCTCTTACTTTTTCTCTAGTTTATACAAGTAGATTAAGAGAACTGACACCAGTAAAAATCTACATTTGCTCTTCTCAGGCAGAGCCGAGACTTTCCCAAAGTACTTGGTGACAAAACTGCAAAGATGTTACACGAGTGAGCCTCTGAACAAAACCATCACTCTCTCTGAGATTACAGGGCCTGGAGAATGTCATTTTCATCCCCTCAGCAACATCTTATGTAACTGTGCTGTCAGTTTCAACTGCTGCCTAGACTGCGATAGACCAACATGGAAGCAGAAAATACGAATATAAGCAATTCAACAGAACAAAAAAAATGTTTTTCTATAATGAAATCTATTTGAATTACCAAGTGCAATTAAAGAAATAAATAGTCATTACTGAAAACAATTATTTTCAGCCATTTGATCATGTCCCATGTTCTGGTTTCCCCTCTTTTTCTGTAAACACTGAAGATAAAAAAAAAGCACCTAAGCACTGAACAAACAAAAAGAATTTGGAAAAAGGTTTAAGTTACATAAAATACATCAGGTTTTTCCTAAATAAAGCAGTATTAATGAAAACCTACTTTAATGAGACTGTGTATTTTCAGTTTAAGGAAAAAATAGCAGCCTTTAAGAATACAAGAATTCAATGCAGGTAACTCTTGCAGAGGCACTGTGGATAGTATTTAAGTAAAACCAGAATTTTAAAGCAAAATTTCAAAAGCTTAAGGAAAAGCCACAATTAAAAAAAGGATCTGTACTTATACTCACCAAGAAACTTGTTTATGTTGCTGCAAACATTCCAAACAGTGCTGTATAACTAAAGGAAAGGAAAAATAAAAATCATGTGAATTCTGAGACTAAAAGTAGTTCAGAGTTCAAAAAAATATTCTCTCTATAGTCAACAGTAGCCTCATAATAGAATAGCACCTCTACAACAAAAACTTAATCTGAAAATATTTCAATACAGGTCAGCAGGCTTCTGTGATCCAAATTAGAGAGACACTTAAGAGACCCTTACAGACACACAGACATTCTCTCTGCATATCCACATCAAATTTCTCTATCATTTATTTTATCTGTTGTCAACTGAAATCCACCAGTAACTTTATCATTACTCCTACTTTAGTGCAACAGGTACTGCAGTAGTAGCTAACTACACATTAACTAAGCAGTCCACTCCTGTCAATGAAGACATCCCCAGTTGGATAATCTACATTCACCACACGGCAGAAGGAGCTGTGTTTTGCTAATACAAGAATGAACAACAAGAGTTTCTCCAGAACTGCTTCTTCAACCAAAAATCTGATTCCTGTCAATACATAGCTGGCTTCTTCACACTGCAGATGTGGCAAAGACAGCCATTTGAATTGTTCCCAGAAGCCCAATTTAGACTGCAGATTGGGTACTCTAACGACATTTCTTATGGTTTCTACCTGAACTGAAGCTGCATAGAACCTGTTTTGGTTTAGAAATGGTATTCTTCCATCAAGTGTTCCCACTGAAAGGAGAATTAGAGGCACAAAAGGTAAAGATCATTGATTAAGATAAGAACAATTTACTGAAAAGAGCAATGAGATAAGAAAATGAACTGTAAAAGCAATAGTATTAAGAACAGAAGTGCACAAGAGACGCAAGCAATTCACACGTGAATGCTCACTACAATTTGTTTGTTAACAGTCCATTATGCTGTTCAGTTTTTCCAGAGGCTACTGCATGTTAAGGAATATGATAGACCCACTCAATCCCATACTCTCTGGCCCAGATGTTTACAAGGCTGTTGTCCGACTCAGTTCTTTCTGGAGTGCCATGTTGCCACAGGACTTGTTTTTCAAGGCCCAGATGGTGTTCTGGGCAGTGTTGTGAGGCATGGGGTAGGTCTCCAACCATCCAGTGGTGCCTTCCACCACTGTCAGCATGTAACACTTGCCTTGGCAGCTCTGCAGGAGTGTGATGTAATCCATCTGCCAGGCCTCCCCATATTTATATTTTGACCATTGCCCCCCATACCACAGGGGCTTTACCCACTTGGCCCTGCTTGACTGCAGTACATGTTTCACAGTTATGGATAACCTGGAGACAGTGTCCGTGGTTAAGTCCACCCCATAGTCATGAGTCCATCTATAATGCTGCATCTCTTTCCTGATCACATGAGGTGTCATGGGCCACCTACCGAGCCAGAAATAATCCACCTGAGGCAATTTAACCTTGGCAGCCTAATCCACATGTTCATTGTTGCAATGCTCTTCAGTAGCCCAACTCTTGGGTATGTGTGCATCTACATGAGGTACTTTTACAGCCAATTTCTCCACCCAGGCAGCCATGTCTTGCCACACTTCAGCAGCCCAGACGGGTTTCCCTCTGCACTGCCAAATGGTCTCTCTTCATGGGTCCAGCCACACCCCCCCCCCTCCAGCATTTGCCACCATCCACAACCCAATGCAGAGGTAGAACATTGGCCATTTCCCTCATTCAGCAGTATCTGAAGACAGCTGGACGGCTTTCAGCTCTGCAAGGACCACCTTGTCCTTCAACAGCTTCTGCAAGAAGCTGTTGTAAGAGTCCATACTCTGTGTAAGAGTCCATACGGCAGCTTCCCATCTTCAATTTGTCCCTATGACAGGAAGCAGTAGTGAAGAGAGCATCGCTTTCTATTTTCTGGTAGCTGATTATATGGTGGGGCCTCCTCAGCATGGTGGCACCTTCTCCTCCTCCTCCTCTTCTGATAGTATGGGTATTTTTGCCTTCATGCCACTTCGTTATGATTTCCAAGATGCCTGGGTGATTGGGGTTTCCTGTTTGAGCTCACTGTGTGGTCAGAATGATCCACTCATTCCACGTGGCGTCAGTGCCATGATGTGTTGAAGAGAATTTCCCTTGGACATCCAGTCCAGCACTGTCAGTCGGAGTGCCAGAAAGCACTGTGCTTTGCTTCAGTGTCAATCACTTCTGAGGCAGCTCCAACCCTTCATAACCTGCCAAGATCTCTTCTTCAGTTGGGTGTAACAGGCCTCAGATCTTCTTTATCACCGAATCCAGAACCCCAGGGGTTTTCTTCAAGTCTCCACGGGTACTTTCTGTCAGAGACCCCAGGAAGGACCATGCTTCCCAGCTGCAATGTAGAGCACATTTTCACATCTTATCATGTCCTGACTGGCACAAGGGATGCTGCACAATCTCCTGTTTAATTGTCCAAAACTTCTTGTTGTTGTTCAGGATCTTGCCTACAATTGTTGTTCTCCCAAGTCACATGACAGAGAGGGCTTACAATCTTGAATACCTTATGGAATATGCATCCTGCAAAAACCCACAGTGCCTAAGAAAGCCTGTGTTTCCTTTCTACTGACTGGACACACTATTTTGATGACCACATCCACTGGACTCTCGTAATGTCCATCTTGCCATTTTACTCCTAGGAACGGAATTTTCTGGGCAAGTCCCTGATCTTGGCAAAAACAGCCCTCAGGAGGATTTGGATTATTTTCTCCCCTTTCTCAAAAACCTCCTCTGCTGTGTTGCCCCCATACAATGATGTCATCAATGCATTGCAAGTGTTCTGGAGCCTCACCCTTTTCCAGTACAGCCTTCATCAGTCCATGGCAAATGGTGGGACTGTGCTTCCACCTCTGGTGATGCCATGATGATTTTGGTTTTTCATATACTTCTCTCATATTCCCCCTTTCATATATACTTTTATAGAGCTTTATGTATCCCAAGTGCTTTTAGCCCACATACTTGTCATTCCCTAAGCTTGATAACTAGCTTAGACCCAAAGCTCCGTTAAGCCAAGAGACCAAACATCTTGGAAACCTCGTAGTTAGGCTGTCAGAGAGTCCCAGAGCCAAGGTCCTCTCCAGAACACATTCTGTAAACTAAGACAGACCCATGCGGGGGGGACATTCCTTACGAGGGGGCTTCTCCTGAGCCTCCCATTGGGAAACCTGTGATAGATATGCTAATATGCAAGATCTATAATTGTATACGTGACCCCCGGGGGGGGGGTCTTTTGTGGGTTCCGTGCACCGGTCCGGGCGGGCACTTCTGCAGGGTGCTCCTGCCTGGAACAAAGGATCTTTAATAAACACCAAGTTAAAATCCCTTTTTCTCCTCTAACCGTGTTCGGCTTTTAATTCTAAGCCCAGGTAAAGGCATCACTGGGGCAGTCAGTTCCCATTGTAATGGACGCCACTCCAGGTAAACATTAACAGTGGCCTGCACTCTGCTGCTAAAGGAATAGAGAAAACCACACTGGCAATCTCAATGGTGGCACCACTTTGCTGCCCTGGACTTCAGGTCATACTAAAGTTCCAGCATGTCTGGCACAGCAGCACTCGGTGATGGTGTGACTTTATTCAGGCCACAGTAGTTCATGTCAGTCTCCACTCTCCATTGCACTCATGCACTGGCCAATTAGGACTATGGGACATTTCCTCAACCTTCTTGAGTCTTTCAAGTCTGCCCAGCGTCTTTCCTGGACAGTTCACAACCAAGCCACAGGTCAGTCAGGAGGAAAAAAGAAGATCTCAAATTGCCCAAGTCAGGTAGTCACCTGGAGCACTTCTTCTCCTCCTCCTTTCATTGACATCAATGCCAGCGTGCTAGTGTATGACCATGGCGCACTTGGTACAACCTTCTGTCACGTGGATTGTTATGAAAAACTAGCCAAAACTATTACTAGCTCAAACCAACTGAAGGAGAGGGGGCAGTTCTGTGGAAAGTGGGAGGCGCATTGCTCCATTCCACACCCCCACCCCCAGGAACCTCTAGTCCAGCCCAGAATGATTGTCAGGCACTGGCACACCGAAAGCAACACCCCACACCCCCTGCCTGCAGCCTCAATCTAGCCCCAGAGCGGCTGGATAACCAGAAGTCTCACCTAGGAGGCATAGCCACAGGAGGCCAGAGCAAGTAAAACCCACTGCTCTAAGATCCATGTGATCACTTTGCTATTATCCTTGGAGGTTACAATAGCTGAGATTGCACTTGTATCAAAGATGGTAGCTCTATCTTGGTTTTCTCTCTTTTCCACTCCTAGCTTCCCCTTCTTGGAATATGGGTAATATAAGGTTGGATGGGTAGAGTTTGCTAGGTGAAATGCTTTATTCTGATTGACTGTTTTGTTTTAAATTTTGCCAAATTCCTGCTCTGCTAAAGTTTGCCAGTTAAGTTTGGTTTTTTAACCTCGTGAGAATGTTGCAGTATTTCTCTCATGTGCCCACCTCAGGGAAAAGTAGTACCTTCTTTAAAGGAACTTGCCAAGTGAGCACTGGGGCTCAACATTCGTGTACACGGGACCTCATCTGGATTTACAGGGGATTGCTCGTTATTTGAATCCCTATGGATTACCCCCAGCACAGCTGATTCTCTCAGGTAGTGGACACCTTTCTCTGCAGTGGTCCACCTGCTTGCGCGCACTATTAGATCATCCTTGGCAGAGCTCCTTTCCCTCACACTTGACAGGAGTTGCCTCCAGAGGCTAAAGTTTGTCCTCTTCCTGATCTCCCAGTCAATGCCTGCATCACAGGACAGGGATCCCAGTTACCTGGCTACATTACCACCCAGCACTGCACCCATCAGCTGCAATATCCCAGCTCTGGGGTTGCTCTGAGTGTTCCAGCAGCACAGTATACACTTACAGCAAGATGCTGAACCTAAGATTTTTTTTTATCACCAAGCATCAACATGAATTTTAGCTATCAGATGAAAAACATTATGACCGAAAATGGAAGGAGCAAATCAGAAAGCACAAAAATTATCTGGTTACAGTACCTGCAGCAGTAACTGGACTTGGGACTTTTGACTCCTAGAAGAAATCTACCTGTAAAAATATCCATTAAAAAAAAAAGTCTGAGAAACATTTTTCACAGATCATTTGCAGCAGCTGCAACACTGGCTACTGAAAATCCAACAGGTCACTGTTTCCACCCAGTCAGTATACAGTGTTCTGACTCCTAGACACAGCATTCTGTTTCATTACTTCATTGCTTCCTGCCTCAACAGAGCCAAATCTACCCTACTTGTTGATAAAGAAGAGGATATTTTCAAGACATCCAAATAAAGGAAAATCTTCCAAGCTATACTGTCATAAGTACTGATAAAAAAATTCTATCTTTATTTAAGATAATTCATTCAGCAGACACATCATCTGTGCATATGTCACCCTGTAAGAAGGATGTAACTTGCTCATTTTTTTTAAAAGGAAGGGGCGCACTTCAAGACTGCTTGTAGACTTGTCTCTCAGCTTAGAAATGAAAGGACAGCAGAAAAAACAAACAAAAAATTGTAAGTGCCTATTTCTGCAAGCCTGGTAACAGCAATAAAAGACAGCTGCAGCACAGGCAAACAACTGATACAAATACATGACCATGGAGCAAAAAAAGCCATTAGCAAACTACAGTATAGGGAAGAAGCAATTCCAGGCTGGTGTACTCACTGCCCTTGCTACGCCAACACACGCTTTTAAGACTAACTAGAATCCTAACTCAAACCCTACCAATAGCACTGTCGTTGCATCGCTGATGCACAGGTCTAGGCTAAGGATGCTCAGCTCCACATCTGGAGCACGGAGATGTTGAAGATCATTTCCTTACTCAATGACTCTGTGGAACAAGAGAATATTCTTCAATTCCTTGGAAAAGAAGTGCTGATTTTAAGCAGTAGAAAAGTAAGTCAATTCTGAAACTAGAATTTTAACATCAGCTACAAGATCAGGAAAGCTCTTTGGTGCTAATTTCATATTAAAAACCCCAAAACAAACCCAAAACAAAAAGCAACAATCAAACCCACAAAACAGAAAACCTGCCGCACAATAAGCATCCTCTCTTTCCATTAATACAGGCTACCAAGCTGAAGACACAGAGGGAGAGAGTTTTCCTTTCTAATCAATTTTAAGAACTCCATTTCAAGTAGATTTATGAAAAAATAAGGCTGACTGTAGCTGGCTACACTTAAATAAGGCTGTTTGAAAATTCACAAGCCCAGTAAAAAGACACACAGGCATGTCAACAAACTAACATACCTCCAAAAGGAATGTTTATATTCCAATATGCATTATTATCTGCAGCCAGTCACCACAGACACAGTATACACCCATGATTATGCATGCAAAATCATTTAAGCCTGGTGCTTGCAGTCACAAAAATACTGGAATGCCAGTAGTTCCAAAAAGTCTTTAGAAATACACAGGCCACATAGCTATTGATTTTTTGACAGCAAGGACAAATCAAGAGTTCCAAACCACCATTTCTCACCTGAAGAAAGTACTTTCCTGCAGGAAGTACAAGCAGTCAAAACAAGCCTGCAGGCAAGCAAGGAACAGAAGTACCAAGACAAGGAATTAATTGAAGCAAAAAAGAAAGGAACAGAGTTACTCAGACATACAATAAAATCATAAGCACTTCACAAGACTTCTTAATTTGATGCATCAGTCCAAAGGACTGTTCTTTTTTCTTAAGATTTAAAAAACCCCACTGTCTCCATGCAACTAGACAACCATTAAGAACACAGTTTAAATACTGACAACAACCAGTTGTAGGGCTGAGCAATAAATCCTTGCCCTGTCCCATGTACATTCTCCAGCTCAGTTCACAATGCAAGTACTCACACGTGTACAGGACAGTGTCCCACAGGCAGGACAGCTAGTGTCAGTCAGCCTGACAAATTACAGCTACAGACAATACCTATCTTCTGCAGATACAGTTATAAACAAAATATGCAATTACAGAGAATTTATCATCCCCTACTACGAAATTAGGGGTTGTGCTCTCCTTTCCTGACCAAGAGAGAGAATGTAAGTCAGTATCATTGCCTAGGTAATGCAGAAACTACAGGAGCAAAAGCAAGTGCTACAGAGAGCTTTGCCAATTAAGGGTAAGAATTAATTACATGCTTCTTACGTTTCAGTCAAGGCAGTACCGTTATGAGCAATTACTACTCTAGCCTCATTACCAATTTGACCTTAAAATTACAGACAAACAGATTTTACTCTCAGCCTGCTCAAGTAAAATTTTATTGCCATTGAGGAGACATTCACGAAGTTATCAGCAAGAGCGTAAACTACTGAACTCTTCCACAACCTTAGGTCAAATAACATGCATTCATCTAAGCCACCTTCACTTATTACTATGAAACTTTACAAGTCACACAAGAATTAAGAGAGAATTATACTATGATGGATCTTTGCTTAAGCCTTCTCACTTGACTTTTCTTTGGAAACCAGTTCTGCGGAAGGATCCTTACTCCTCATAGAAAATTAAATGAGCCCAGGTAGAAAGCATTAGTTACAGAGATGCTCCACTACAAACTGCTGTACAGATACTTACAAAAGGTTAATTCAAGTCATTACCATTGCTTTAGCATTTTGTTTAATTCCCTATTGCACACAACGCAACAGAATTCTGTAGTCTAGTGACATTTATTTTACTCAACCTGGACTCATCAACTTTCAGATCTCTCTCCTGATTTATTTTTAAGTATTTAGTCTAGAAACAACAGCCTGGGATCACAGAAACATCTCTGGTACCCAGATTTTCAGTCAGTAAAGAAAATATAACTGTAATAACTATACATATATATATAACTATAATTGTACCCGTTTAGATTAACCAAATCCTGGAACGGCTACAGATTACCAACTGGTACAAAAATCCACTTGGCTGGCAATAAGCCGTATCTGAACACAGACCTGCCAGGAAGAATACCACAGTGCCTCCCAACCGCACGCATTAGACAGGTAGGATATAAGGCGGCTTTGGGGTCAGTGAAAGATCCACCGTAATTCCTGTTCTTTTAAAACGGTTTAAAGGGACAGAGTGCAGCGCGGTGAAGAAATGCTCCAGATTTAATGGGACAGAAAAGGACAGAAGACTCCCGCCGCCGGTACCGCCTACGGAAGCCTCCCGCTGCCATGCTGAACATCTAGCAGGGCAGGTACCTGCTCCGCGCGGGTTCCCCACTCCCGGGGCCGGGTGACGTACACCAGCCCCGCCGAGCACCCCCGGAACCCAGACCTGCCGGGGCCCCGCAGCTCCCGCTCCCCGTCACACCCGACCCGCCCGGAGCCGCCTCGGACCCGTCAAATCCCCGCCTCGGGCCCCGGCGCCGCCGCAAGGTCACTCGGCCGCCCCCGCCGAACGGGCCCGCGGCGCCTGCGCTCGGCCCGCACAGACTCACCTGCCCGCGCAGCTCCACGGGCCGCCTGGCGCGGGCGGCAAGAGGGAGCCAGGGACGAGGGAGCGCCCGGAGCCGGACCGAGCAGGAGGCCTCAGAGCGGTGGGCCTCAGCGCGCCG